>MJHO01000097.1:370000-827288 GCA_002076135.1 Xerophyta viscosa | reverse complement strand
GGCAGGAACCAAAGGAAAATTATGTGATAAGAAGTCCAATCACAGGAAACATCACTCTCGATGACTTTTTTTTCTAAATATTGCTCATTCATGAAAAAAGCTCTGCTCAACAAAAAAAGTGAATATTAACTATCGGATCATCCAAGAAGACGGAGGAAGCTTGGCAACAAAGATATTTGAGAATATGGGGCCCGCTAATGCTATGAATTTCACTCACCTAGTACATACAGGGGCAAGGATCCAGTCTGTTCTCAAATTTGTTGACTATAACACGAAGGCTGAAGAGACGGAAGAAGATATCGTATATCACATTGCTGCTGCAGACTCATCTGCCGTACAAATTACACAATTGCTCTACAAGACTGATGACGAGGACAACTATCAAGCAGACAATTATCAGGAACAATAATCAGCTTACCAGCATCAAACACTTCCACATCAACAACAACAAGGACAAACTCGCTCAGTCAATAAGCAATATCGCAAGCAGAAATCTTCAAGCATCTAGTCGAGAAAAAACCAATGTCTTAAATACTTGCCAACCAATCCGGCCTAGTAGAGTCGCAGTACATGGCATTGAAGGATAACAAGATAAACGAGCTCATCAAACGCATGACAAATCAAACTCAAAGACGAATCACGGAGTGGAAGCAAACCTAGACAAACTAAAAGCAATCATTGACATGCCTCTCCCGAAAAATATAACGGAGGTACAGCGATTAACGAGCTGAATCACGGCCCTCGAACGCTTCATATTCCGCTCCGGAGACCGCTGCAAACTCTTCTACAACATCCTCAGAAAAAATACGAGATTCTTGTGGACTCCGGAACACGACAAAGCGTTTGAGGAGCTCAAGCCCTTCCTCACACAACCTCCGGTCATGGCCATCGCCGAACCTGGAGAGCCACTGTACCTATACGTCTCTGTTTCGGAGTCCGCTGCCAGTGCGGTCCTCGTCCGCGAACGGGATAAAATAAAAAATCCCATCTTTTATTACAGCAAACTTCTCCGTGACTCGGAGCTCAACTACTCCACGTTAGAGAAACTAGCCTACACAATCATCTTTTGCTCAAGGCGACTTAGGCCGTACTTTCAGGGGCACCCCATTCACATCTTAACGAATACCCCACTGGCACAGGTTATGAAAGATCCGGGGCATCAGGTCGTATAGCGAAGTGGTCCATGAAATTCAAAGAGTTCGATATCCTGTTCCAACTACGCCCGGCGATCAAGGCTCAGGCCTTAGCAGACTTCATAGCCGATATGACCGCGCCGCTCGAAGAAGAGCTCCGCCAACACACATCAAAAGCAGTCCCCTCAGAAAATCTTTGGACACTGCATACTGATGGATCCTCCAATGCAACCGGCAGCGGGGCCTAGGCATAGTCATGTGCAGCCCGAACGGAACCAGGTTGGAATACGCCCTGAAATTGAACTTCCCCGCAACCAACAACGTATCAGAGTACGAAGCAATCGTAGCCGGGGTCCGCCTCTCCAAACAGCTCGGAATCAGACGACTAAAGGCATATACCGATTCGCAGCTCGTCGCAAATCAGATATCTGGGGAGTACGAAGCACGCGATGATATTATGGCGACATATCTTCATAAAATCAACCACCTGGTCTCCTACCTCGAACAGTTCGAGGTTCTTCACATTCCTCGAGAAAAGAACCACATGGCCGACGCCTTGGTACGGCTGGCCTCGGCAACGGCGGACGAACAATCTGGTACCGTCTTCCGTGAAGAACGTCACACCCCGACGATTAACGAAATAGAGGTATGTTCCGCAACCCAGTCCGGTAGTTGGCTTTCTGACATCAAAAACTTACTTAGAGAAACAGGAGCTCCCCACGGATAGGAAACTCGCTGACGCGATCGTCAGAATAGCATCCCGTTTTACTCTCATAAATGGTCAGCTCTATCGCATCGCCTTCTCAGCCCCCTACCTCAAATGTGTGGACGAAGAGGCCGCTAAGACTATTCTCCGAGACATACACGAGGGGATGTGCTCTAACCATGTAGGAGCACGGACCCTCGCTCAGAAAATTTGCCGGCAAGGCTATTATTGGTCCACCGTCATGACGGATGCTGAGAAGTTCGTTCTTTCGTGCGTACGATGCCAAGAACACGCGAAGATCAGTCATATCCCTGCTGAGCCTATATCCAACGTCGTATCACCATGGTCGTTCATATCAATGGGGCATGGACCTCGTAGGTCCACTCCCCCTTGCCTCGAGACAGAGACGATTCATGATCGTAGCGATCGACTACTTCACGAAGTGGATTGAAGCCGAATCATTGGCAACCATCACCGGGGCAACAGTCACCAAATTCTTCAAGCAGCCAGTCGTATGCCGTTTCAGGGTACCAAAATACCTCGTATCGGACAACGGTAGTCAATTCACGAGCCCAAAATTAAAGAAACTATGTCAAACACTCCATATCAAACAAAGGTTCGCATCCGTCTACCATCCGCAGGCTAACGGACAAGTGGAGAACGCGAATCGAACAATATTGGAGGGTATGAAAAAACATCTGGAAGGCGCAAAGGGAAACTGACCCGACATACTCCCCACGGTCCTATGGGAATATCAAACCACCCACCGGACGGCGACTGGAGAAACACCCTTCACTCTTACGTACGGAACTGAAGCTGTAATCCCCGTAGAATTGAACAACCCCACTCTCCAAGTCGAATACAACGACGACACCTTCAACGGGGACCGCCTTCTCAATAATCTCGATTTACTAGACGAGAAACGGGAGAATACCCTCATTCAAGCACAGGCGTACAAACAACGGTGTCCCACTACTACAACAGCCGGGTGAGGTCGAGGTCTTTCCGAGAAGGGCAGCTAGTCATGAGAAAAATACAGCAACAACCTGGAAAACTCGGGCCAACATGGGAAGGACCCTACAGAATCTCCGAGGTACTCGGAAAGGGAGCTTACGCGCTACAAGACATGGAAGGAAATGATATCCCGAGAACTTGGAGTGTACTAAATCTTTGTGCTTATCATCAGGGACTTGTACATATTTGCCATCAAGAGAACGTTCTTCTTCTCGTCTCCCGAACTACGCTTCACAATTGATGACCTCGAAAGGCCGCTCCTTCAACTTCAGCCACGCGAAAACGGAACGACATCCCGTGTCGTAACGCACTCCGTTACCGCTGACTGTGGGGGACGCAAAGGCCCGTCTGATAAGAACGTCAGACCTCGAAAGGCCGCTCCTTCAACTCCAGCCACACGAAAATGAAACGACATCCCGTGTATTGTGTAATTTAATGCTTCCTAAACAACTAAAACTTGTTGCTTTAATAGGCTTAATCGGACCAATTGGGCTTGATCGGGCTTAATCGGACTAAATTTGACCCAATTTGTCAGTTAAGTCAAATTGCACTATGTGGGCCCCGACTGGTACATTTTGATAGTGCATACATGATGGTGTATATGTACATGTCATTTATATATGTATATGTAGGTATGTATGTGTGTATATGTGCACGTAATAGCATATATTTGTGTGCATGATCATGGTGGGTGGCCGGACAAAATGGGGTATCGACACCAACCAAGGGATCCCTCTTTTCGGACCTGAGAAAAGAGACCCTACTCCATGGCAGAGCCG
This sequence comes from Xerophyta viscosa, assembly GCA_002076135.1. Taxonomy (NCBI): domain Eukaryota; kingdom Viridiplantae; phylum Streptophyta; class Magnoliopsida; order Pandanales; family Velloziaceae; genus Xerophyta; species Xerophyta viscosa. Next base: position 823,656 of record MJHO01000097.1, on the reverse strand, counting down.
GGGGTTGGCGGGCGGGGCCCGGGGCAAGGAGCGGGGCGTGATAGAAATGGTATCGGAGCAACCCGGTCAGGGATACGGGTGGGTGCGTAGGCCCAAGGACCCGTAGAAGGCCAAGATAGGCTGCGGTAGGGGCATGATGCGCGACTTGCAACCCGTGTGACTAGAAAGAGATTGGACATGTTTGTCCGTCAGTGACTTGTTTTGTACGACGGGGACGTCGTATCCTAAGGTGTGGGAGGGTGTAATACTCCGGATTTGGGCGGGATCGGCACGAAAGGTGCGTGGTCTGCGCAGGTTTCAGTCGACCGAAACCTAAGTATCGGTCGACTGAAAATATTGGTTTGGGCACGTATTGGGCTAGATTTGGGCTGCCCGCGGTATTAATTCAAAGTTATTCCCATACTAGCCAGGATAGGGCCTGGTTTGTGTTGATATAGGTGGGAGGCCTTTGATACGAACACGGATGGTGAAAGAATCTCCGATTTGATTTTCGAAGGATCTATTACCAAATAATGCGGAAAACAATAACTCAAATCGAGCTACTCAGATCTATCTAGGTAAACTCAGGTAGAAATGAAGATAAAAAAAAACAAGATAAAATACTTGGATAACTTTCCCGTGGGTTTGGCTCCGCGACCCGTTGCCTATAAAGAGGCAAGAACCTTGGAATATGCCAGGCACCTCGACCCGTTACCTATAGAGAGGTAAGAACCTTGGTATATGCCTTTGAACGCCACAATCGATTACGGGAGATCGACTGATAAGTTCGGTGGTGGACGCCACGGACAAACCGATAAGTCCTAAGTTCTAAAAGAACCAACGAGTTTCTCTAACTCACAAATTTGATCTGCCAAAAGATCTTTCATTCATCCTCAATGGGGTTATTTATACAGAGATTACAATGAGTTAGATTCATTGTTTCTAGACATCTCGGTAATTAAACAAGTATTTAAAATAGTAAATTCTAATTAGCACTAGTCTCTAAATAATTAAAGTGCTCAGGAATCCGTCTCTGGCGCTTCGTCTTCTCAGGTCAACTTAAAGACTACCTCGGCATGCCCAACTCGGCATGTCCACCTCGGCTTTGCTCGACTCGGCCATATCTACCTCGGTTTTACCCCAACTCGGCCATATCCACCTCGGCTTTGTTCACCTCGGCCATGCCCACCTCGGCCTCGGATTCAAGGACTCGAATAGTTATTAAGTTGCATGGCTCGGTAACTGGTGCTACGCTTGTCTCGGCCCAGATACTTTTAATTAGCCCGTGAAGTGTCACCTCGGCTTGTCGAGCTCGGGATCTAGTAATTGGTCCGCTCGGTACTGAAACTTATGAAGCGTTCGTTCCCTTTCCGACACCCGATATCCTGTGCGATCCAATCTCTTCTCTTGTTACCTCGGTTGGGACTTCCGACACCTCGGCTGAGACTTCCGACACCTCGGTTGGGACTTCCGACACCTCGGCTGGGTTGATAAACGAATGGTCTTGGTTCAGGATCGTATCAGCCTTAGCCCTAACACCAACCAAGGGATTCCTCTTTTCGGACCGGGGAAACGAGAACCGGCTCCGTGGTGTAGTCGGGGCTTGGCTGGTGGGGCCTGGGGCAGGGAGCGGGGCGTGACAGACCAGGTACACCGCGACCAAAAGGCTGGCTCTATATGGTGGTGACAGTGCGACGACTGAGGCCCTACTTGCAGGCACACACCATCTGTGTGCTCACCGACCAGCCACTTCGAAAAATTTTAACGAAACCAAAGGTCTTAGGAAGACTCACTAAATCGACTGTTGAACTATCCGAATTTGACATCAAGTATCTCCCGAGACCAGCTATCAAAGCTCAAGTGCTAGCAGATTTCATTGCGAAAATGGCAACACCTGTTGAGCATGTAGAAACAACTTGGGCAGAAAACACATCAGGGAAGAATTCCTGGACACTTTACTCCGACGGATCCTCAACTGTTGAAGGAAGTGGAGCCGGGCTGATACTCATGAGCCCCGGGGGGCTCAACTCGAGTATGCAATGAGATAATGCTTCCCAGCCTCGAACAACGCCTTGGAGTATGAAGCTCTTGTCGTCGGGGACAGCATCGCGACGCAGCTGGGGTCGACGAGCCTAGTGGCATACACTAACTCAAAGCTGGTGGTGGATCAGGTTAATAGCGACTTTAAGGCCAAAAACGTCAATATGGCGACCTATCTCGGTAAGGGGGGTTCAAGTTCTTCAAGGTCCAACCCATACCACAGGAGGAAAATGTCGAGGCAGATGCCCTATCTAAACTAGCATAAGAAGCAGCCCGAGGTGTGCACCCGTGATGATTTCTACAATGAACTCCAGCATCCTACCACCCGAAGATGCAGAAGTCCCTTATAAAAGAAAAAGAAAAATGAGGAGAGGGTTCGAGAACCCCCTCCCTGCAATCTCTCTTAGTTTCTCTCTCTCCATATATCATTTCTCTCTCTCTCACTCACTGTGTTGGTCGGTGCTCCCACCGATCAACCGTACGACCTCTCCTTGCTGACGCTGATTGCGCGGCGACACTGGATCACATGGCCGGCACTGGATCGCACCAATGTTGGTTTGCGAAGACCATGCGGGATCTCATCGAAGGTTGATCGCGCCGGAATCACATCGGCACCAACCTCGTCGATAAACGGCGTCTCGTCTTTTGCCTGATGATCACATGATGACCGACGCGAAGCTATTGCCGCCGGTTAACACTCTTCTACGTACGAGCTCTGATAAGCTTCGATCCACCATCTCCGGTTTATGCACTGCTCCACAGGTGAATGGCCTTGATTTGTGCGTGTAGCAACCTATGGGTTGTGATTGTAGTATTTCAGGGTTTATTACCCGAAGATGTGTTCTCGGGAGGAAACCTAGGTTGATCACCTTAGTGGCGGATCCAGAATTTCATCGCAGGGGTGTCAAAAAACAAAGAATTTATCGACTTTAGCTACTCAATTAAATAAATATGTTAATATTAAACAACTTTATCAACAACAAACAATCATTTTCATACTATTAGAAACTTAAAATAAATGACAATCCTACCGAATTTGTGAAGCGAGCGGTACGGCGAGCGGGTGATGAGACACCGAATCAAAGTCGGACGCACGACGTTGGCGGCAGCAACGTGGGGCTGGACGATGTCACGATGGCTGCGCATGACGGGGGAGGTGTGGGCCACGGCACTGGAGTCCACTATCCAGCTCTGGGATGCGACCTAGGGGAGGCTTGGAGAGGCGCGCCGCGAGGGATAGTGGCAACTGGGGGGCGGCGGTGGGCTGCGGATCAGGAGCCGGACTCAGAGGCTGCAGATCTACGCCAGTGGAGGATCGGAATGGCGATAGGCGGCATTCGCAGAGACAGGGAGCCCGGCCCCGCATGCGACGGTGCGAATGAGCGGTGGCAGCGAGCTGGGACGGAAGAGGCTGGAGACAGAGGCGGCGTGCGAGCCACGAGGAGGGACAATCGAACCACGCGAGAGTCGCGATCCACAAGCGGGGACAATCGGACAGCGGTCGCGGACGTCGGACGAGAAAGAGACCAGCGCGGCGGGGCAGCGGAGCGACGGGGGTGGGTATTAGGGCTGGCGGGCGGTGAGGGGAGTCGCGAGTGAGATGAGATTGAGAGAGTGCGATGGAGATTGATGGTTAAGTTTAAAAAAAAAACAAAAAAAAAAAATGAAACCCCAGCAGTTTCGAACTCGCGCCTTCACTGCGAGATTTTTTCGGCCCAGCCACTTCGTCTGCGAGCAAAACTTAATACAAGTAGTGCTCTACCTTATATATTTATTTCAATATATATATATATATATATATTTATTTCAATATATATATATATATATTCAAAATTCCGCCGCCGGAGTAGTGTTGTCGCTTGACACCACTGCATATACAGTCGATCCGCCACTAGATCACCTCTCATGTAAGATTGTTGGTTATATAATCGGGAATCAGTTTGACACTATATATAATTATATGAAATTGTGATTACTTGACTTCTTCCTTGATACAATGATTTAAGCACGTGCTAGATGCTTGAAACTAGTATGCTTAAACTTATAAGATGTTAATCATGGAAAGCTATGAATCTTGGGAATATGAATATGCATGTATGTAGATGTATGTGTGGTTGAATATTCCATTTGTCAAATCGAGCATTGTTGAGGAAATACATGCTTTGATGACTATACATACACATTCTTGTGTGGCTATGGCAAAACTATGAGTTTATGTGTTATGCAAGTAAAATGTGTATGATTGTAGTGCAATCATGATCATGTGTGATATACAAGCTTATGAATAGCATTGGATGATATACTTGGTTTTAGTATATTAATAACTCTTGAATGGTCATACTTGGAAAGACATGAACTATGTGAATACACATGCATGTATGTTTATTTATATGTTGTAAATGCATGAATTCGGTGAAATATGACGTATGGAAGGTAAATAGTTGATATCTATGATTTAGGCATGCATGTATATATGCACGGCATAGAATGTAACAATTGGTTGCTTGAGAACATAAATAGATGAAAATATGATCTTATATGCTTGCTCGCTTGGCTATATGAAAAATCATGGATCATGCAGAGTACATGTGATTACTAATACAAGATTGTGATACACATGGTCTTGATGAGTTAATGAGCTCAAAATGAGCATAGGAAAAACATGTGTTAGATAGTTACCCTCTCGGATTGTAATACAAATGTATTGGATTTAGTTATAAAGCATTATTCATAGACCCATGCTTTGTGCCTTATTAGGGAGGGTGATCTTTGGAATAAAGACGACTTGTGAATTATATTTAACATACACACTACTTAATGATTTAGCGGATTTTTGGATTAGAGGTCAGGTGCGATGATTATTTTGTTACATACCTTCGACCTTGAGTTGCCTGCAAGGACCCATTCAGGGATCAAAGGGAAGGTCATAAAACAATATGGCATCTGTGTGCCACTAGTATGTCCTTGGACTTAGGTGTTCAAAAAATAAAAGATTTTAAGTAACATGATTCATGAAACCTTGTGGATACGTGTGAATGAACATGACTTATCTTGTGAGTGCGTGCTTGGATAGATATATGTATACATGACTATGTACAAGTATGTGGATATATGCGATGTAAGATATTGATCATGGTGATTTCCAGTATAATCTTATAATTCATGTTTATTGTGCATGTAGACAACTTGCTAGGATATTGCATCGGTATACTCTCCCCTCACCGATACTAAAGTTTAGAATTGTAATATTAAGTGTGATTCTTAAGAAATATAGAGAAGATTATGCCAAATTTTTGCTAAAATATACTCTATTTTCGATGTTAGATTCTATAAATGTGTTATAACAAATTTGGGTTTGTTTTCGAGTCAAACTGACTTGGTCAATTTGGTTCTCACTTTTAAGACCCAAGGATTTTGTCATAATCTGGATTCTTGAATTTTTTTGGCTTTTAAATTTCCGGGGCGTTACAATTACAAACAACGGGTAGTAGCTCAGCATGACCGTAATAGATCCTTCTAAAGCTTTAATGTGGTGACCTCATAGAGAAAAGTCCGCAACTAGAAGCTGGGAGTTTTGGTGATAGCTGCAGAGCCATATCTCGTCATCCGAGACCTCTGAACACTACAACAAATTTTATCATCAATGACCGCATCAATCGGTCGTTGAATATATCAAATCGGTAGTAGTAAGTGTTGACGACCTTCCTCCGGGGAGGGAAAGGGTTGGAGTCGCCACCTAGATATTTTGCGGAAATCTAGGAAACCGGATAAGGCACATAAGAGATTCGTCAGGCTCGTTCGTCGTTTACGTGTGGGGAAGACGGAACACCCCCACAGCGCCCCTCAAAGAGGGTACTCTATAGGTGATTAGAATAATTTTGGGTTTACATTTATCACATATTTATTATTATTATATATGCATATTTAATTGTTTACCTAATATAAAGGAGAGAGATCGATATCCACCTCACTCTCTAAATCATATTAGGTAGACACATCCAAATATCGAATATATATATCTGTCGGGATAATATCCATCATCTCGTTTCTATATATCTGTATTTGAACGGGATTTGATTTTTATAAATCTGCCTAATCGTATTAGGAGAGTAATATCCATCGCTTCCTAGTGCGATTATTCATATTTATTTACCCCAGTTACTCAGATTAGGATTCATCCGGTTCCTAACCTGCGTATCTAGAGAAAATCAAATCTCTATTACTTATATGCATATATTTAATATGTATTTACGGCATTACGATATTTTCATCTATATTATATGCATACAAAAATATACACTGCTATAAATAAAATCGAATTAATATTATTTTATTTATCGGGGCTCAGCGCCGTGTCGTTTCCTCTTCATCGCCCCTTTGTTTATTCAAGATATCCATCTCATTCTTAACATTATATATGTATTTAGTATTTTTATGTATTTAATTGATAAGGAAGAAATATCCATCTCCGCCCCGAATAATATGTTTACATACGTGTTTTTCATAATTGGGAAGAAATATCCATCTCTTCCCTATATAATATATTTATATGTGCATATTATTTACTAGTAGGGAAGAAATATCAATCTCTTCCCCGGGTTATAGAATACTTTACTTACATACTTTAATTATTTATGATAATTTTCGTATCGAATTATCCATTTTATTTACTTATAATAAATGTTTACATTGGAGTGAGGAATAAGCAATATCCATCGCTTAACACCTGTGACTTCTATTATTGTTAAAATTTATTCGGAGAAATATCCATCTCCTCCGAGATTTGGCTAAACATTGTGCTACATTTATTATTATTATTATTATTGTCATCATTATTGTTATTATTATTATGTCGGCGTTATTATTATTATTATTGTTGTTATTGCTATTATTATATTACGATTAATATTATTATTATTGGTAGAACAAAATTTGTGCGGAATAAAGAGAAAACGATATCCATCGCTTCTCGCTATCCTTTATTTAAAATCGAATTTCGGGGAAATATCCATCCACCAAGAGTACCTAAATAAAACGCGTTCAACTATTTATATATATTGCGTCTTATTTATTTACAATGATATTGGTATCGTATTTTTTTTAAAAACATTTACGCGAGATTGGGATGTCGGCGATATCCATCGCTTATCCCCTGACTCCTATTTATTATCAATTTTATTTCGGAAGAAATATCCATCCTCCGATTATACGTAATATGTGTGTGTTTACCTATATATATATATATATATATATATATATTATTGTGTGTCCATTGTCATGTTTATTAGTTGAAATTATATTTAAAAATAATTTTGATGAAAATAGGGGTTAAAAATTAATTAAAACAATAAAACTGAATTTTGGGACGTAAATGGGCTGGGCCGGACCGAAGTGGTCCGATCCGAGCCGGATCTGGTCAGCCCAGACGCGTCTGGGCGCGTCTGGGCTGCACCCGCGTGGACGGGGCTAAGCCCCGGTCCGCGCGGTACTAACGCGGACGACCGGCTGAGCCGGTTGTCAGCAAAAATCAATCGCCCGCGAGCTCGCGGGCGGCGAGCTCGGGCGATACAGCAAGTGCCGCCGCCGGCGGCGTTCCCCGGCGGCTGCACGGACCATACGTCCACCCTTGATATTTCGACCCTCCTGAGTCCATTTCCGACCTCTAAATTTACGTTAGACGTTTAGTTGCGGAGATATTAGTTGTGGTGCAACTTTTGGCCGTTTTATTTCTTTTTATTTTCGCCGCCGTGGCTTGCCGCCGGCGAAGCCACGGGTGCGTCACAGTGTTTTTATACGACAAAGATGACGATATAGAGGGTTTATAGGGGTTACCTCAGCATTTGGAGTGTGTTTGTGAATTGCGCGACCCCGGTGCAATATAGGTGCGAACGGCGCGCGGCGAGCTCCGGCGTGGGCCGACGGCGGTGGCTCGTCGGCGCGGCCTCTCCCTTCTTCTCCTTTGCTGCTGCGGCTCTCTTCCTCTTTCTCCTAACCTCTCCTTCCTCCTCCTTTTTCTCCTTTTTTTTTTGTGTGTGGATGTGTGTCTTTTTTTTTTAGAGGAGGTGAGTAGATGGGTGAGAGGATGTGGGAGTGGGGAGGGATGGGTAGCAGGTGCGGCTGCCCATCCCTCCATTTCTTTTTTTTTTTATATATATATTATTATTATATGTGTATATGTAATTATATGTATATATGTGTATATATAAGGGTGTATATATGTGTATATATGTATGTATATGCATATTTCGGAGGTTATCGTTTATATACGTGTTATCATATATGTATATATTATCGCATGTATGAATATCGCAAAATAGATCTAATTGGACTTAATCGGATCCAATTGGACTTAATCAGGCTGGTCGAGCTTAATCCGACCTAATTGAGTCGATTGGGCTTAACCGAGTATGGTCAAATCTAATTGCCCTTCATAAGCCAAAATTAGTACATTTCGATAGTGCATACTGATAGTCCGGACAAAATGGGGTGTCAACAGTTGCCCCTCTTTGTCCAATCCTTTGGAAAAGGGTTGGACAAAGATAATAAGAGATACCACATTTTGTCCGGCAAATGAACCGAAGTTATATATAATGTGAGCATCTCGTTAAATAATAAACCAATATTTGCCAAGTAATGATCCCATGAATCATACCTCGTGAATTATAAGGCAATGGCCCTATGGACCACACCATTAGAGTTATAAAGCAATAATCTCATGTACCATGCCCCAATATGCTATGGAAGGTAGCAGTAAAATGTTATAAAACGATGGCCCCATGGACCATGCTGGAAGGCAGCGGTCACATCGACCGTTCCCTGAAAGTTATAAAGTGATGGTCCCATGGACCACGCTAAAAGAGATAGTTGGAAGGTAACGGTCACGTTGACCGTCCCTAAAAGTTATAAAGTGATGGTCCCATGGATCATGCTGAAAAAGATAGTTGGAAGGTAGCGGTCACATTGACCGTTTCCTGAAAGTTATAAAGTGATGGTCCCATGGACCATGCTGAAAGAGTGATTGGAAGGTTATGAATATCATGGATTATGTCGTTGTTAATATGAAGGCATGGTCGCCGTGAACCAGCTTTGATATACAGGGAGAGGTAATAAACATCTTGGATTTGGGTGATGAAGCAATGGTCGTCGTGGACCATGCCTTGAGATATGATATAAGGTCATGAACGCCGTGGATCACGACTTAAGGTTATAGAGCAATGGATGAGATATGGTCATGAACGCCGTGGATAATGCCTTTGGGTTATAAAGCAATGGCCGCCGTGGACCAAATTAAGATGTACGAGAAGAGGTCATAAATATCGTGGTTTTGGGTTATGAAGTAAGGGTCGCCGTAGACCCTGCCTTGACGTATGACATAAGAGTTATGAATATCTGGTTATACTTTGGATTATGAAGTAATTTGATATATGAGATAAGGTAATGAACACCGTGGATCTTGCCTTAGGGTTAAGCAATGGCCACCATGGACCATGCCTTGAGATACAATACGAGATCATGAACGCCGTGGATCATGACTTGAGGTTATAAAGCAATGAATGAGATACGGTCATGAACGCCGTTGATCATACTTTTGGGTTATAAAGCAATGGCCGCCGTGGACCAAGTTATGTGAGATAAGGTCATGAACGCCGTGGATCATGCATTTGGGTTATAAAGCAATGGTCGCCGTGGACCATGCCTGGTATATGAGATAAGGTCATGAACGCCGTGGATCATGCCTTAGGGTTATAAAGGAATGGCCACCGTGGACCAAGATTTGATATATGAGTTAAGGTCATGAATACCGTGGATCATGCCTTAGGGTTATAAAGGAATAGCCACCGTGGACCAAGATTTGATATATGAGTTAAGGTCATGAACACCGTGGATCATGCCTTGCGGTTATGAGACGATGGACGCCGTGGACCATGCTTAGTTATGTCATGGAGAGGTATCGGTCCTCTGGACCGTACGAGAGGTTATGAAGCAGTGGCCTCATGGACCATTCTTTGTAATATCGTGGAAAGGTTATGGCCCTGTGGACCTTACCTTAGAGTTATGATGCAGTGGTCCCATGGACCCTGCTGCAATGCGTTGTGAAAGGTGGCAGCCCCGTAGATCGTATCGTCAGGGTTATAAAGCCGTGGTCCCATGGACCAAGATTGTTATATTATGCATAGGTAGCGGCCCCATGGACCGTACCTTAAAGGTTATAAAGCAGCGGTCCCATGGACTGAGCTCGGTTATATTATGACAAGGTGGTGGCCCCATGGACCGTACCTTGAAGGTTATGGAGCAGTGGTCCCATGGACCGTGCTCAGCTATATCATGAAAGGGTGGCGGTCCCATGGACCGTACCTCGAAGGTTATGAAGCAGTGGTCTCATGGACCATGCTTGGCTATGTTATGAAAAGGTAGCGACCCTATGGACCGTACCTTGTGAATTGTAGCGTCATGTCCTCATGAAGCATGCCTAAAACATATAAGGTAACAACCTCATGGATCGTGCACAGGATATGATATGAGTATCTTCAGTCAAAAAATCTTTATATGCTCGACATTGAGAGAATGTCATTTATAAGCGTAATGTGTTCACTATGTATCTGAAGTGCAAGTGTTTTGTTCGAGTGCATATAGAAACGTGTAAAGATCTTAGTATCCTTTGGTAGAACAGAGATGTACAGATCTTAGCATCTGTCGAAGAATTGAAGTGTACGGATCTTAGCATCCGTAGGCTGAATGAAAATGTACGAATCTTATCATTTGTGGTAGAATGGCATGTACGGATCTTGAAATTCTTGGGCATAAAAAGAGCACGCAGATTTTAAAATTCGCGGACATTATGAAAATATATGGATTGTTACATCAGTATGAGAAAGTATAGAATTTCTATGAAAGATATTATCCAATGTTTGAAAACATAATTAGCTCAAGAGAGCATAATATATACAATATCATGTGTCTAAAATATCATAAGCGAGAATAAATGTATTGTCATGCATTTTGATAATGAAAAATGAAGGAGTTATCGTTTTGGCAAAAAGAATCATCAAACACGGAAATATTATGATTTCCAAATAATTATCATCGGATATAAAAGTTTAAATCGTGAATCAGAATATTTAAAAAAAAGTAATGCAATTTGTGTAATATGTTTTTATGCGTTGCAATATGCGTTGTACTCTATGAGTAAGTGTTGCAATACGTAATATGTTCTGTGAGTATGTCTTGTATTGTTCGTGTGTTGTACGAGTATTTGTTGCAATGAGTGTATGTTGTACGAGTGTACGTTGCAATGTGTATTTGTTTAGGCGCATTTAATGTGTTTTATGTATATGCATATGTGCAAAGCTTCGTGTTATGTGTCTTATGCACATGGGACAATGCATTGTTGTATCTGTAGGTGATGCAATATATGTGTTGTATGCGCATGTGTTATAATGTATATCTATTGTATGAGTATATGTTGCAATGCGTTCGTGATGTGTTTTATGTGTATGCGTATGTGCAATGCTTCATGTAAGGCGTATTATGCATATGATATACTCTCAATGAGTTTGAAGATCTATTGGGCTTTTCTATGCTCTTAGCTTCTAGTATTTGTTCTTGTGCGAAGAGTCGTCTCATGGTGAATTTATCTTATCTTTTGAATCTCCTCCATAAATATTGCCCCAGTATGCTCAAGATTTACAAAATTTTTCGTTGGAAAAATTTTGCCCCAGTTTGAGCTCTCTAGCTTCGTTGATATCATTGCTTCCATAAATGATCGGGGTCAATATTTTCATTGCACAGTATCTTATCAAAGTCAAGTCAATAGCATTGGTTTGCTTAACCGCTTATTTGATTTCGCGTTAATGATGGTTGAACAAAATATGTATGCTTATATCAAATCATGAGTATATTTCAATGAAATTGCCCCAGTTTCAATCTTAGGTTGATGGATTTGTATAGTTTTGTGGGGCTCATGGTCATTGGCTTTTTGGGCGTGGAGCTTGGAGACTTTGCGCTTTATTTCATTGCAGTAGAGCATTGTGGCTTTTGATTTGTTGGCCTATTCTAAGATATGAGGGACAATGGGCCATTTTGGTTTATTTATTTATATGGGATATTCGGTCGTTGTAGTTATTTTTGGTCAAGTGGAGGTTTATGGATCCTATTTGCCTCAATCACTTCAAATCTAAGAAACCAAATTTACATGTGGCAGATATAATGCATGTTATTTGTAATTAACTCTAGCATGAATCATCGAATTGTTGGCTATGTGAACATATTCATAATTATTGGGTAGAAATAAATCAAGAGTTGCATTTGATATGGTGATTTATATGAAGGGAAAGAATGATATTTAGCTATCAGCAGCATTATTACAATTAAACAAACTTTGATATTTGAACATCGCATTATGATATGAGTGAATCTGTCTTGAGCTCGTTTGTTGTCATCCTTCAAGAGTTTACTCATGCATTTGACTCGACATGCTTGACTTCCTCGAATCCTTTGAATTTTTGTCAGAACATCACTTATTTGGTTGGCAAATTGAGCTTGTTTATACACATCCTTCAAGAATTTATTCGTGCATTTTCTTGGCAGGCTTGTCCTCCTCTAATACTTTGAATTTTGCAAAGGCATCACTCATTGGTCTGCAAAAGCAAATTGAGCGAGGATATGGACAATGATGAAGTTGAAAGGAAGGCTTAGCATTATATGGTTTTCATCCTTCGGTAACCTTTATTCTTTTTCTTCTTTCTTCTTTTTTTCTTTTTCTTTTTTCTTTTTCCTTTTTTCCTTTTTCTTTTCTTTTTTTTTTTTTTTTTTTTTGCTTTGTTGTTGTACTGCCGAAGGATGGATTTACTAGAATCGACTATAAAATTGAGCTTTTGCCTTCCATTCAGTCATTCTCTCACTTTTTGCTTTCATAGTCATCCGATAATTCTTTGTCCTGATAATATCATGAGTTTATGAAATATTGACCGAGTTGATGCCTCGTGTGTCATCTGATCTTGACGATTTTCTACAGAATCAAACCATTTCGCATCGTACATAATGTTATGTTCAAATATTAAGAGTTATGTTTAATTATATTATGCTGCTGAATAGGTTAGAATTTGCGTAGGTATGGTCATGATTGTGGACTAATAAATAGTATAAAAATATATGAAGTGGAAGAAGATGGAAATCATAGCCATTCATCAATTCATGATAGAGTCATGCCAAATATTATGCAAAATCTCTTTCGCATGCAAATCCATTTCTTAACTTAAGCTTATGAGACTAATAGATATCTCGTAAAAATAAAGCGCGCACTATCTGGGAATATTATACAATTTCGTAAATGAGAATATATTGAATTTAGGTTATTTGGCTGGAGACCAGGGCATTTCATAATTGAAAATATAATCATAACATGACATAAGACATAACAATGTTTGCTCTTGCATCATTAATCATCATAATCAAATAATAAGTTAAGCAATACACAAATTCATTGGCTTGTTTACAAAATGATGTATTTCTTCGTCGTCTTCTTCTTTCTTTCCTCTTCTTCTTTTATTTTGTTTGGTTGTGTTCACACTTCTTTCCTCTCTCATTATCTGCTGTGTATGTCCATTATACTCTCAGGCTAAAAAAAGCTTTATCTCAGTCCTTTTACTGGTGATATCGCATGATAGAGCAGATTTGATAACAAACTCATCGAGAGTAGTATCACGAAAGCAGAATGCAACCACTCATGCCGATGGATGCAAATGAAGGTGTTTGTGGAGGTGATCTCATGCATGCAAGCAAGCATATGCATGATGAAGTGGATGCGAACGCGAAGTGTATACCTCATACAATGGATGTTAAGAAAATTTTATATGTACTTTGTGGTGCATTTTTTGTTACATATGTGTAGGTGAAATATACGTTTTAAAATATACACTCATGACTGAGAAAATTTACGATACAAATCACAATGTGAGGACCGATGCACAAAAGAAAATAATTTTGTGAAAGTATATACATAAAATTCCGAAGTAATCATGCTTTGTCAAAATTATTTACAAAGAATATGTGCGGTATTTATATATATCATGAAAAATACATGTAATAAATGAAAGATATTGCTGAGAGTTAATGCAAAACATATGTGAATTGTTTGGAAAAGAGTAGATACAATATGAAGTCAAAAGAGAATATGTCAATGCTTAAATTGTAAGATCAATATTCTATATTTATGCGATTATATGTGCAGTTGCATGAATATATATAGCTAACTCTAAGAGACAAGACTTAGATCGTATAGAATGGCGGCTTATTTATATACGTATATAAATGTATGTATATGTATACATTATCATATGTATATATATAAGTTACATGTCCATATGTACATATATGTCATTTGTTAGCCCGATATACTGATTCTCTACATAGATTTCACAAGGCAAAAGTATATCAAATGAACAATATGCGGTGGGGTATAAATGGGTGTCTATTATTGGCTGGGCTTACAGATTACTTACGCGCATTGTACGTAAGCTCTGGTTATCCCAGTGGCTATTCTAACAGCCTGTCATTGCTGGGTTCCTACCGACGACCAATGTACATAGTACATCAGCTCGGTGTACTACCCAGGTAACATCTTGGCTGTGGGTATAGGAGCCAGGCATTACGGACTACCTACGTACATTGCACGCAAGCTCCGATTGTCCTGGTATATAGGATGGGCAAATGTCCTGGGTAATAACATGTAATGCAGGATATGCAGTATTACAAATTATCACTATATACAAAGAAATAAAAAATCCAAAAATAATTAAAATATTATGACTATGATATGTGAAAATATAAATCCAATACTATTTAATCACCTAAAATGAGCCTGACGAGTCCCCAGCGGAGTCGCCATCTGTTGACGACCTTCCTCCGGGGAGGGAAAGGGTTGGAGTCGCCACCTAGATATTTTGCGGAAATCTAGGAAACCGGATAAGGCACATAAGAGATTCGTCAGGTTCGTTCGTCGTTTACGTGTGGGGAAGACGGAACACCCCCACAGCGCCCCTCAAAGAGGGTACTCTATAGGTGATTAGAATAATTTTGGATTTACATTTATCACATATTTATTATTATTATATATGCATATTTAATTATTTACCTAATATAAAGGAGAGAGATCGATATCCACCTCACTCTCTAAATCATATTAGGTAGACACATCCAAATATCGAATATATATATCTGTCGGGATAATATCCATCATCTCGTTTCTATATATCCTTTATTTGAATGGGATTTGATTTTTATAAATCTGCCTAATCGTATTAGGAGAGTAATATCCATCACTTCCTATTACGATTATTCATATTTATTTACCCCAGTTACTTAGATTAGGATCCATCCGGTTCCTAACCTTCGTATCTAGAGAAAATCAAATCTCTATTACTTATATGCATATATTTAATATGTATTTACGGCATTACGATATTTTCATCTATATTATATGCATACAAAAATATACACTGCTATAAATAAAATCGAATTAATATTATTTTATTTTTGGGGCTCAGCGCCGTGTCGTTTCCTCTTCATCGCCCCTGGTTATTCGAGATATCCATCTCATTCTTAACATTATATTTATCTAGTATTTTTGTGTATTTAATTGATGGGGAAGAAATATCCATCTCTGCCCCGAATAATATGTTTTTATACGTGTTTATTATTGATTGAGAAGAAATATCCATCTCTTCCCCATATAATATATTTATATGTGCATATTATATAGTAGGGAAGAAATATCATCTCTTCCCCGGGTTATAGAATACTTTACTTACATACTTTAATTATTTACAATAATGTTCGTATCGAATTATCCATTTTATTTATTTATAATAAATGTTTACATTGGAGTGAGGAATAAGCAATATCCATCGCTTACCCTTTGACTCATTTTATTGTTAAAATTTATTTGGAGAAATATCCATCTCCTCGAGATTTGGCTAAACACTGTGCTACATTTATTATCATTATTATTGTCATCATTATTGTTATTATTATTATGTCGGCGTTATTATTATTATTATTGTTGTTATTGCTATTATTATATTACGATTAATATTATTATTATTGTTAGTTAACAAAATTTGTGCGGAATAAAGAGAAAACGATATCCATCGCTTCTCGCTATCCTTTTATTAAAATCGAATTTCGGGGAAATATCCATCTCCACCAAGAGTACCTAAATAAATACGCGTTCAACTATTTATATATATTGCGTCTTATTTATTTACAATGATATTGGTATCGTATTTTTTTTTAAAACATTTACGCGAGATTGGGATGTCGGCGATATCCATCGCTTATCCCCTGACTCCTATTTATTATCAAGTTTTATTTCGGAAGAAATATCCATCTCCTCCGATTATACGTAATATGTGTGTGTTTACCTATATATATATATATATGTATTGTGTGTCCATTGTCATGTTTATTAGTTGAAATTATATTTAAAAATAATTATTTGATGAAAATAGGGGTTAAAAATTAATTAAAACAATAAAACTGAATTTTGGGACGTAAATGGGCTGGGCCGGACCGAAGTGGTCCGGCCCGAGCCGGATCTGGTCAGCCCAGACGCGTCTGGGCGCGTCTGGGCTGCACCCGCGTGGACCGGGGCTAAGCCCCGGTCCGCGCGGTACTAACGCGGGACAACCGGCTCAGCCGGTTGTCAGCAAAAATCAATCGCCCGCGAGCTCGCGGGCGATACAGCAAGTGCCGCCGCCGGCGGCGTTCCGGCCGGCGGCTGCACGGACCATACGTCCACCCTTGATATTTCGACCCTCCAGAGTCCATTTCCGACCTCTAAATTTACGTTAGACGTTTAGTTGCGGAGATATTCGTTGGTGCAACTTTCGGCCGTTTTATTTCTTTTTTATTTTCGCCGCCGTGGCTTGCCGCCGGCGAAGCCACGGGTGCGTCACAATGTTTTTATACGACAAAGATGACGATATAGAGGGTTTATAGGGGTTACCTCAGCGTTTGGAGTGTGTTTGTGAATTGCGCGACCCCGGTGCAATATAGGTGCGAACGGCGGCGCGGCGAGCTCCGGCGTGGGCCGACGGCGGTGGCTCGTCGGCGCGGCCTCTCCCTTCTTCTCCTTTGCTGCTGCGGCTCTCTTCCTCTTTCTCCTAACCTCTCCTTCCTCCTCCTTTTTCTCCTTTTTTTTTTTGTGTGTGGGATGTGTGTCTTTTTTTTTTAGAGGAGGTGAGTAGATGGGTGAGAGGATGTGGGAGTGGGGAGGGATGGGTAGCAGGTGCGGCTGCCCATCCCTCCATTTCTTTTTTTTTATATATATATATATATTATTATTATATGTGTATGTAATTATATGTATATATGTGTATATATAAGGGTGTATATATGTGTATATATGTATGTATATGCATATTTCAGAGGTTATCGTTTATATACGTGTTATCATATATGTATATATTATCGCATGTATGAATATCGCAAAATAGATCTAATTGGACTTAATCGGATCCAATTGGACTTAATCAGGCTGGTCGAGCTTAATCCGACCTAATTGAGTCGATTAGGCTTAACCGAGTATGGTCAAATCTAATTGCCCTTCATAAGCCAAAGTTAGTACATTTCGATAGTGCATACTGATAGTCCGGACAAAATGGGGTGTCAACAGTAAGTATCTACGACCGCGGTCAACTAGCGGACATTGTATGATGGTCATTGATACATGTACCGACCGATCTGAAACTCTGTCGTTGATATTTATTTTTCAACGACCGTTTTATTCGGTCATTTTTTTCATGTATCTACGACAGCCTCTAAGCGGTCGTAGATTGGCATTTGTAAAGACCGCTTAAATTTGTCATTAATTTGAATTTATGCTGATATATCGACCATCGCACAGCGGTCGTTGTTAGGTAATATCAAGTATTAGTTTTTTCGGTCGTTGTTAGGTAATATATAAGTGCATTTAACGACCGATATAATCGGTCCTTGAATGTCACTATAATAAAAAAAAAAGTTGCAGCAGAAATTCAGATATTCTCAATCAGCAAAACATATTGCATCAAAGTATCCTTACATTAACAAAACACATACGAAGTTTTACAAAGTTTAAAATATCAACCAAAACATATATATATATATATATATATATATATATATATATATATAATGTAAAGTCAATACATAGAAGTATATATACTTCTATCATATTTGTTTGAACTAAACATGATATATATCATAATTCATGCTGAACTGAAAGAACCATCTATCATATCTGCGTTTCGCTGTCTGAATGAACTGGGAGATTAAGTTGGCTCATTAATGATCGGAAGTGCATTATGTCATCATGTACTTCCTTGAATCTATTTTCACTTGCATTTACACGTTCCTCAAGCTCCTTAACTCTGTTATCACCTGCTTCATTATGTTGCTCCAATTCCTTTACTCTCTCCGATAAAGTTGCACACTCTACATCTTTATGAGCTAGCCGCTCTCTCAAACTTGCACACTCACCAGTAAGCTCATACGCATATTGGCTATCTTCAAAACTCCTGAACCGCTTTGACATCCTGGTGCCACCTCCCATTTCAGGAATGTTGTTCTTCTTTGACGGGCCAACTGTACTTAGTAATATCTCCTCTTAAGTTGGTTGTCTACCTTCCTCTCCTGTTGTTGTATTAAAATCGGCCAAACGTCGATTTTCTTGCAAGTCTTTTAACAAATCTTCAAGTTCATCATTTCCGTTTGAAATTTCATAATCATAACTTCCATAACGTGCGCCATCATTTTCCATGTCTTCTTTTTCACCGTGAATATACCAAGTTGTATATGACGGCATAATTCCTGGTTGTACCAAGTGTTTAAAGACCTCCGCCGCTGATCGTGAAAAAATATTTGCACAATGTTTGCATGGACAAGGAATATGCTTCTCTCTAGATATATTCTTATATGCAAATCTATAAATGCATTAATTCCATTTATGTAAGCGTCCGAAGCTCTATTTTTCAGAAGCATCCAGCTTTTATTCATACCTATACGATCAGAAGTTGCTATAAAATTGAACCACCATAAAAAAAAATTACTATAAAGTTGTTCTGTTTTCAATCAATTATTTCAAATATGCATTTAAAATTTTTAGGTTTAGAAATCTAAAAAAGAGAACGTGTATATATAAATATATATATATATATATATATATATATATATATATATATATATATACACCACTGTATATACGGATTTGTATATTTTTTCAACCACTTATAAGCCATACTGTAGCTACTGGTTTGTATACTCCAATTTCTCTTGTAACGAACTCAAAGTAAAAAGATGAACAAGCTAATATTAAATTGCAAGAAATAAATTAAATTGATCAAAACTACTTACGCTCAACAAAATTGCAAATAAATACATTAAATTGATCAAAACTGCTAACCGGTTTCAAATTGGGGCTGTCTAGGAAGCAGAGTTGCAGGGAATTCCTGAGACGATGGGAAACTCGCACGATCAGAAGAGTTCGAACTCGCACTGACGCCAACCAGTAAGCACGAGCAAACTCGCGGCTAAGCTACCGACAACTTCGAACCAATCTTGAGACGATGGGAAGACGGCGATCTTGAGCTGGAAAAGAGGAATTAATGGAAATAAACGATTCGAATCGCGGTCCTCCCGATCCCGATCAATTCGGAAAGTAGATCAAAATCCGGAAATCGAGGGATTGATCAAACAATGGAAATAAACGCGCGAAATATTCAATCTAACCGTTCGCGCGATCGTTCAGGTCGAGATTATATTTATATTCAACAATCAATGACCGACTATATATCAGTCCTTAAATTAACTTATCAACGACCGGCTAAATCGCGGTCGTTATATAATTACAATCTGCGACTGATCAACGGCGGTTGTAGAATTTGCTAAATATTCACGACCATATCACGGCTCGGCCAGCATCTAAGTGTCTTTTACGACCGATTTTAAATCGGTAGTAAAAAAAATACACTACTACGACCGATTGTGTAAGAGGTCATTAATTTCTAATTAGCAACGACGAATAAATAATCGGTCGTTTAACAATAAACAAAGCAACGACCGATATATATCAGTCGTTGAACCCTTTATTATCGGTCATTAAAATATCGGTCGTTGAAGATTAATAATGTTGTAGTGGAAACATGTCTTATAAGATCCAGAAGATATTGTACTTAACCATTCCTACAACATCTCCAACCTCCGGATATACTACAAGTAAGACATCCGCTGCAGACATATTTGTGTCAAGCAAAATTCTACAATGAAACGTTTACGCCACGTCAGCATATATCCCCTTCGTATTTAAATAATAAAAAAAAACAAATTTTACGATCATTTTTTGAAGAAACTTCTTAAATGAAACTTGTAGATTTTGATTAGATTTACAAATTTTATGTTCAGAATTTTTCCAAAAAAATACTTTTAAATAGATATTTTAAGGCTCCAAAGTTTAATAGGTTTTAAAACAGTTTTTAAATCCGTTTCAAATCTGTTAAACTTTGAATCCCCAAAACATATTTTTATAAGTATTTTTTGAAAAAAATTTGAACATAAAAGTTGTAGATCTCGTCAAAATCTACAACTTTGATGTTGAAATTTTTTTTCAAAAAACATTTTTAATAGATTTTTTTAGGCCGTTGCACGGAATGATGTGGTGTGACCGTTACACCCAAGAATCACTTGTGTCAAAGCTTTTCCAAGTTTAAGAAAAAGATGGAATTTTGAAAAGAGTAACCACCAGACGACTAAGCACTCACGGGTGACTCAATGGCGGAACGTGACCACCCAAAGAATGACCAAACATACATGCCCAGGGCTACGGTCAGTGAGCTACACACTCCCCATGGCACATGCTCTCTCCCTATAGAAGAGCTGTAATTCTATGTCGCCAAAGTATCTGATACGAATGATCTCTCTCCCTACAGAGTTGTAAAACAGTATTCTTGAGCCCCACACGACGACCGGTTGCTCTCCGTAAAGAGTTATAAAACTTGGGGACCAGGAATAGTGTGGATGCAGCCCAAACAAGTTGGCTCTTTGACAGAATGAGACCGCCCAAACAAAGACTGACCCCATATCACTGTATTCTAAGGATATGGTGGGCAGCCAAACCCCATACTCATTAGGACTCATGGTTCTCTATATGAAGAGTTGTGATGATGTTGTGGTCGAGCCCTATGCTCCCTAGGGCACATGCTCGCTCACTCTACAGAATTCTAATCACATCTACTATTACCCCATGCATGTCTCTTAGGCTCATATGTTAACGATCTTGGAACTCAGCTGGTGCACATAGCCTGATCAAATTTAGAAGCTAGACTTTGAATGCTATATTTCCATTTTAAATTTTTATATATATACTTGTACAAAATATTTTTTCTTTCTTTTACTTTTGAATAATTTCTTTAATCACGCTTAATAATTCTTGTTCAAATATTTAGTGAACTACTTATTTTCTAGGATGGGACTCTTACCCACTCATATCATGTCGTTAATTAGATATTAGCCTTACAAGGTAGGTAGGATCCCTTTCATCTATATCATATAAAGAAGTTCTAGGGTTAGGTCTTCTATCATGTTGATTAACCTTATATCCCTGTCCTCATTCAATTTATCTGCTATTCCACTCTCAAAATATTTTCATTTTATATATCTATATGCATTGCATCAATTTCTATGGAGCCAAATGTATCTTGCTACTTCTTAGCCAAATGGAATTATCCGATGTTATAATTTGCATAAATGGCATTTACGGACACCAAGAAATGTTTGAACATTAGCATATAATGCTATATATAATACTAAGCATGCATTTATTTAAATTAGAAAGTCATAATTAAGTAGTTCATATAAGCAATGAAAATATTACTGACTAATATATATCATTTAAACTATTTTGAAATTAGTTAAATGAGATATTTCTAATCTTATTCAAATTCTTTTCATAATACAAAACATTTTGAAGAATCTAAAGCTCAAAATTACAAAAAAATTAAAATAAAAATATTCTTTATAACATTAAGCTAAGAAGTAGCAAGATTTTATATTATCACTTATTATTAAGCTAATGATGAAGTATAATGAATCCTAAATAAGAGTTTATGTAACGAATAGCTGTGACTTTTACATGTCTAATGATGGTGATTTATCTTTATTTTATATATAATATAGGCATATCATTCATGTACATTTAATATAACCAATGACTTGATGGCATATCCATCAAGAAAACCTAAGGAGTTTTGTCAAAAAAAAAATCCATGCTTTGCAAAACCTTATCATATAAGCCCCTGATTTTTTTTAAAAAAAATTACAAATCACTCTAAAACGCATATATAAAATTTTTTAAAAACTTCTTAAATATGAAATAAAATTTTTAATACAAAAAAAGTTTTCAATATTTAAAAAATTATATTTCTAAATAAATATTTTAAGATCCCAAAGTTTATATAATCAGTAAAGACTTTGGAGCCTTTAAACACATATTAAGAGGTATTTTTGAAAAAAAAAATATTAGTAAAAAGTTAGATCACATCAAATGTATGTTTTGGTATTCAAAAATTTTTCAGAAAAATTGGTACATATATATATTTTGTCTTGACTTAGCAATTATCAGAAAAAGCCAGAGTTTATTTGATCGGATGATACAAAAGCATGGGCTGATTTGACATTATCTCTGCTCATGTGTAGGATAACTAGAGA
Organism: Xerophyta viscosa; assembly: GCA_002076135.1. Lineage (NCBI taxonomy): Eukaryota > Viridiplantae > Streptophyta > Magnoliopsida > Pandanales > Velloziaceae > Xerophyta > Xerophyta viscosa. The sequence continues at coordinate 800,898 of MJHO01000097.1, read as the reverse complement.
CCCAAACATTGATGAAAGAGGATAGGAACTAATTTAATTCAGAGAAGACTTGCAATAATGCAAAAAGTTAAAGGGTCCTTCTTGTAATGTCCCCAATGTCCATAATTGATGGATCCCTTTCATCATAGGGTCTTGACCTGTATTCAATCTCGGCCCTACAAACAAGGCATCATCACATTCATAGAAATTGAATCAGGGAAAAAACAAATCAGCCACTGCTTTTAAATCCTCTTCCATATCAGTCTGCTATTCCAAAAAATTTACTATTTATACTGATGGTGCTGCTTTTAGATTTCTCCCAAATAAACACTCCTTTTTTTTTTTTTTTTTTAACTTCTATTTTTTGCTTCAATCATGGTCCTACAAGCAAGACATCATCATATTCGTAGAAATTGTATTATGAGAATGGGATCCCAACCCTTTTTAAACAAGTAATTCTTACCGTCTCTATATTTTGAAACCTCATTCTCCTTGAGTTGCTTGGGACCCTCAAGGCTCATTTTGTCTCATCTTCTTACTTATCAAACTATGCCTAGTTCTGAAAGGTATCATCCACAGTATATCACTAAAGGGCACTACGAAATTTAGATGGCAAAACAATGGGTTAGCACATTAAGTAATAGCGGTTTTCTTGAAAAAATCCCTAGTTTGCAAAAACACATCAAAATCTATAATCAAAACTTTGTAGTATATATATATGAACAGATTGAATAATTATCAGAAAAAATATGAGCTTATTTCGAAAGAGGGTACAAAAGCAGGGGCCTATATATATATATATATATATATATATATATATATATATTATACCTTAAATGTATGATATTTGAATTTTATTTTCCATATTTACTGTTTGAATTTGTTTTGGACGAAAATGCTCCAGACTGTTGGATGCCTAACACACCTATCTAAAAGCATTTTTTGGAAAACTTTTCAACATAAAAGTTGTAGATCTCGACGAGACCTACAACTTTTATGTTGAAAACATTCCCAAAAAATACTTCTAGATTGGTGTTTTCGGCGTCCGAACTATTTATCGGATTATGGGTCGACCCATTAACAATTCGGACCCCAAAATCACCTGCTCTGAAGCATTTTTTTGAAAACTTTTCAACATGAAAGTTATAAATCTCGTCGAGATCTACAACTTTGATGTTAAAAGTTTTTTCAAAAAATACTTCTAAATAGATATTTTTGACGTCCAAACTGTTAACGGGTACAAGAATATTTTCATCCGAAAAAGCCCAAACAGTATTTGGGGGCTGAAACGACCGTTTTTTGAAATGGGGGGCTGATTTGGCCGTTTGTAAACAATGGGGGGGGGGGGGGTGATATGTCATTATCCCTTGTTTTTTTTTGTGGCGTACAATTTTTAGTCTAGTAATTCAGCTGGATTATCGAAATTTAATTGTCGTGCCACAAAAATTTTCTATTTTTTCCTCTTGTAGGAGATGTACACGATTGATGTACTCCTATTTTGTTTGAAAGACATTGGTAGGCTTCTTTGTTGGTTGAGAAAAGGAGAAAAGTTGGGTAGGATGCAAATTTACTTTGTTTAAAACATGAGCTCTTTGTGTACTCCATTATAAAGAAAATAAAAAGAAAAAGCAAAAAATAAAAAAAGAAAAGGATTGATACAATGATTTTGGGAACTTTTCCTGAATTTGGAACAATCCCTTTAATCCGGTAAAAGTTGTTTGGATTCTAATATTAGAGCGCATAATTTTCCATTATTATTGAGGACAATTTCATGTATAGGGTTTGAAAAGCCCTGTAGATATAGAGATTGGAGGCCACTCCTGGTCATTCAAGGACCGTCAATTAACAATTAGGTGTACTTCATGTCTGCCCAAATAAACCTTAAGAGTTAGGGTTATACTTCAAAATTGGACTCAGATATGTAGATGTCAAAAACACCAGCAGCCCTGTCTCGGTTCATGGCTTGCAATATGTCAAGGTCAGCCCCCATGTATAGACATCAAAGCCTAGTCACAAATTTTAATCCGTAGGAAGTAGTACAGGCCGGCGCGGGCAAGTCTGGCATGCCCCACCCCTGGATTATCAACGTCTAGATATTTCTTGTCTTAGGCTATTCTGGGTCCACCTTGACGGCTACTTGCATGACCTCGGTAATTGAAATTTGCAAAAGTATGCACTTTTAATTTGAAATTATATTTTTATCAAATGGGATCTAGGAAGCACAAACCATTTATTTGAGAGTGTTCAAATCAACTTTAAGAATATTGTGATAGTTTATAGTATTTTGATAGTAATATGCCCTAAAAAAGGTGGGGAAAAAACAAAGAAACCTAATTGACTGATCTATTTGACTTATTTTGCAAATTTTCACTTTTACTTATGGCCTTGCCACCGACCAGTGCTACTTCAACCAATAAGATATGGGAGCAAAACGATCTTGAGTCGCCTTCAGCTTTGTTTTGGGTTGATTTTCTTTCATTTGGGGGTCCTAATCGAACTTTCTAACGCAATCTTATCCAAAAATCGATAGTTCTTTAGACCACTTAAAAAATTTAAAACAGTGAGAGAAATAAAAAAAAAAATAGGGATTCCTTAGATTTGAAGTAAAGTATTTGGATGGTTTCTTCTTTACCATGTTTAATTTCCCAAGGATAAAAAAAGGGGTAAAGCATAAATCAGCCTCTGGTTTTTAAACATCTTCCTATTTAGCTTCTGATAAAAAAAACTTGTTCAAATTAATATCTGGACGAACATTTTTTAAGTGTTTCGGATGGCTACCGTTGTATTTCTCATAGTATATTTAACGTTGCTAGCAACATATTATAGTAGATGTGGATATTTCACAAAAACTAAGTCATGATTGCTAGCAGTATACTTAAGTATTTGACATAGAGTATAATAGTATGTGAAATTAAAGTTTGTGTCATTATGAAGTGACGTTAGTGTTATTAATACGAGGGGTTAATTTGGGAGAGAGAGAGAGAGAGAGCAAAACAAACTCCATAAAAATGAATTTTTCTAGAAGGAATTTTCGTAAAATAGGTTTAGAGTATACATAAAGGAATGAACTTCTGACGTTTGATAGAAAGAGGCATATATCAAGATATATATAAGATAAAAAAGCCACCCAGACATCTCTTAGAAGTAGCATAGTTCATTAGATATATATACATAAACTGATTGCTAGATTTTTTTCTTTTTAAAAAAAAATTTAAACTGAGAAAATTATTTTGAACATATATCAAATGAAGAACATCGAAATCTAAGCAACTATATGCACACATACACCAGTTCAGAAAAACAGTATTACATTTGAGAATCAAAGAAATTGAAGTAGCTAACTGTACCGTTACTTTCAGAAATGAAAATAGTACTTCCATTTCTATAGCACAAGATTTGCTAATTTATAAAAAAAGTTGAACTCATTTCAGAGATTTCCATCAGAAGTCACAAATGGACACCTTAGGAACTAAGAGAAAAGACGAGAATAATCTACTAAAACAACTTGGAAAGGACTTGTAACGCCCCGCACCTATCCGACCCATAGTTGGTCTAACATTTCGGCTACAAGAAAAAAAGTCAAATAACGACTAAACAGTTACTGTTGTTTAGTCATTGCTAGTGCAAATTTTAGTTGTAGATGTTTCTAGTAACTAAATTAAATAGTATTTAGTCGTTGGATCTTTGTCACTAAAGATTATTTTTCTTGTAGGTGCGGCCACCTCCACTGACCGTATCTCCTGAAAAGAGGTGGATCCGTATTAATAACTTATACTTTCCAAATATACAAGAATATTTTCTCCCCTTAATTAGATAATGTGAGGTAATTTTTTTCCACACCAAACATACACACCCTTTGGGCCTTCATCTCAAGGCTCATCTCAAGGCCAAAAGTTTGGTCCTTAACTGCTTAAATTCGTGGATACGTTACATTCTCTTCACCTTATGATAAGACGTCTTCATCATAAGGCAGGTCAGGACAAACCCATGCTTCTCTGCAGTCATATATGAAGTCAAAGAAGTCCATAAACTCAAGAATATTACCTTTGCCAAGGCACCCCAAGAGCACACCTTCCTATTATACGATTAGACTTCACTTTTATTCTCACTTGAGGAGCTTTAAGAAATGTATAAAATAAGGATATTCTCAGCGGTGGCGGGTATCGCAATGGTAGGATAGTTCTTAGACAGCTTTGCTATTCCGACTTCGATTCCATACAGCACGCATATGGGTACGCACACGTGCCCCCCCTTGCGTGCGATCGGGCACTCCCGGGGTGAGTATTCTCCTGGAAGAGTTAAGTGGAAACCTTATGCGAGTGGAACCTTAGCTCCAGGTGATATATGGAATGTCACTAGAATGGATCATGCCCTTTATCCTTAAGAAGAGAAAAGGTTATGTTCAGGTTGCTTTCCATGGTTATGTTCAGTTTTCTTTCCATGTCATCAGAGAAGCTTATATGGAAGAGTATAAGGCCCCATTGAAGATTCGGCCGCCTTCACATAGACGAAAACGAAGACGTAGTGAAGCGAAGATTGGACAATCGGGACGTCAGCGAGAGAGGTGAAGCCATTTTACTGGTATTTATATAACAAAAAGTGCATCAACTGCCAAGTTATTGGCTACCAAAAAAAGGAGAAAAAAAAAAGAACCACCAAATGCTTAAAGGTCAGAGCCATTGGCATGGAACTAGCACTTCAACTGCAATGAATGCAATATAATTCTACTAAATTGGTTTATAGAAGAAATTAGTTACTTCATGGAGTCAACTTGGATTGTCGCAATTCCGTTGCAATGCTATGTTATTCACTATAAGTTACTTGACAATATCCTATTTATTACAAGAACATAAACAGTTTGTAAGTTTATGCAAAATACTCACCTGTTTTGGAAGCTGAGTTGCATATATCATCCGAAATTTTATCCGAGAAAGAAGAGGAAACATCTAGGTGTTCCATAGTTTTCGTATCTTTTCTTCTCCCTCCATCATCTTTTAATCTAGAGATTTACAGTTCTGAAGACACTCAATGCCTTGTCAGAATATTGACCCATGATCGATTCACCAGAAAGCATCAGAGCGCCAGCTCGCTGACGTATAGCTTCTGAAACATCGGCCACCTCAAATGGAATTTCAGCACCCAAATCTCCTCTAGTTGTTTATCATGGTTTCTCATGTCAACCGGCCCCACCGTCTGCAGTAACAAAGGCATTGAAAAGGGTATCTAACGCCAGATTTCTTACTACCTAAGGCACTTAGGAGGATCCAACGCCCACTAGTTCTACAGAACAGCCCCTCTTTAATCTAAATAAAGCATGTTTTTTTTGAAAAAGCTGCCTTATGTTGTGGGCAGGGGGTTTGGCACAGACCCCAACCAGTAGATTAAAAACTAAAAATTATACAAGTGAAAAGTTATATCTAGTATACATAAAATAAAATACAAAAGACAAAACAATATCAAAAACAACAAAAAAGGAGAAGATCATTGAAGCTCCACTTCACAAGACGTTCAAAGGAGAACGTTCTCAACGACGCCTTAATCTTCATCTTCAACTTGCTCTGTATCACCCTCTCCATGATTTGGTACACCTGGATGTTGATTAAACTTGTGAGGGATTCTCAAAGACAGTTATCTACGATAACTTGCACAAGATAACCAAAAATCATAACAAGAATACATTTTTTATAATAATTTCCTTCCAAGAGTGTTACATTTGGTAAAAACTCTTGCATTTCGTTCTTTCCATATTGTCACATAAAAGCCATAAACCAAAATATAAACGCTTTCTTCTTTTGCCGTAGCACACTCTTACGCAACCAAGAAGGCTAGTCTTGGAGAGATGACATCGGCTCATGAATCTTAAACTGAAATCTGCAATGTAACCAAAAGGACCGCACAAAGCGACAATGTAAAAACAAGTGATTTGCGGACTCATTACACAACCCACAAAGAACACATCTTCGCGGAACAACAATTTTTCTTTTGTGAAGCAAATTTGTGGTGGCAATACGTTCTTTGACAGCTAACCAGCAGAAAATACGCACCTTAAGTGGAGCTGGAAAAGTCCAAACATAGCTTGCCCAGGGAGTTTCAACACCACCATGCTTTAAGAACCGGTAGAACGATTTGACAGTAAAATTATATTTAGGCCAATTGCAGATTATTCTATCCTCCTCTATCAGAAGAGATACTCCATCTAACCTGTGCAGCAAATCCCACAACTGCACCATGCTTTCTAAATTGAGTTTAGAAGTGCAAGGAATGTACCAAAAGCTTAGTGACGGAGCTGACGTCCAGTAGCCTCACACTACAGCCTGTTTATTAGAAACCAAAACATAGAGTTCGGGATACAATAAAGCAAGCGGTCGAGAATCAAGCCAACTATCCTCCCAGAATTTAAAATCTAAATAAAGCATGTTTTAATATTCAAAACGACATGCATCCACATTTCAATAAAAGAAGGTTCTTTTCATGACATATAATGACATGCATAACCGTCTATTCTTCGGAAATCATAAATCATGATTTCTATGTATGATAAATACGTGTTTATCAGCATTCCAGCATGACAAGGTAGAGAGAGGTCATTTTGGCCACATACAACAACCACAAATACTGCATGGAATGGTAAGGTTACGTTTAGAAATAGCAATTTTCAATGCATGTAAGAATAGGAAGTGACATGCAAGCTCTCTATAACATCTTATCGAGTAATACACTTTGCATGTCAACATTTCACCATAGAAAAACACCATAAACTTCCATCAAGCATAGAACGCTGCGTCACTTCAATTTTTCAAACTTTTCTTACTAACTAGAGCTCTTAAGTTCCAAAAATGCAGAGAAAAATTCTCTTAAATTTACTTTAGTAATTCGTTAAAGCCTTTAGTGGCTAAAGGTTTTGTAACTAAATAATTAGTCGTAGAAACATGCCTTCTCCGACTAAAGTATAGTTTGTCCTTGATGATATATTTCCCAACTAAACAAATTTTAGTTGCTGATTTGAATTTTTAGTGGCTAAAAACAAAGCCGGTGATTCCATCTCCAAATACTAATTTCTTTGTCGCCAATTGTTCCTTTAATGACTCATTTTTAGTCGTAAATTAGCATTTTAGCATCTGAAAGTTTAGTCACTTATATACTATTTAGAGACTAAACATGTAGTCACCTATAACGACTAAACTTCTAGTCATTATTAGCTATTTAAGTAATTAAATATTTGTCACAAGAAAATACATACCAGTCACTAATTGTCATGATAGTATTTTCTACAATTTATGATATTTTATTGATAAGTACTTTTTACATTTTCAATCAAAAAATAAAAATTAGACAAGGTAAAAACAATATTAAAAAGCCAATAAACTGAAGTATTACATTTGAAATTTGTAAAACTTGCGATCAAAGTGATGATATCATTAAATTTTAGAATTTTCAGCCATATAAACTAAAAAGATTATCATGTACACAAAACAAGTTGAAAACATAGATCCTCTTTGTAGTTTTCGAATGTCTCTCCCTTGTTGCTTCTCTAGACCACGCACTTGCATAAGAAACCAAAATAAATGGTATTATTCCACTTCAACAACCAAGCACCTGCATAAGTAAATACAATATATAAGTTAAAATAACAAGACAATATGATGAAGGGGACATTTCTCACACCATTCTGAATCCTATAAGTCATTAATAGAAGCATCTTAAGATAATTTCTGCGTGCTACAACTATGACCGAATATGGAAGAAACACCAATAAAATTATTACCATGTAAGTGTTGAAGCTGGATAATAATACTTACTACAACTATAGCGTAACAGTAGCCATTATTTACAAAGTACTCAGAGCTAACCACCTCGAACAAACTGCCTTTGGAGGACGAGCAAGATCGGCTTCACCCGTCTAAGTAAATAGCTGCTTTTCATACTATTAACACTCTTTTTATTGGCCTGCGTGCTACTATAAGTTCTGGCTAAAGTACAAATGCCTCTCTAAGTTTAATATAAGCATTATCTATGAATGTTCCTGTTGGCATATTCGGATTAAGCCCATATATGTGCAAGCATCCACTTGGTTCAAAGGAACCAAGGCCTATATATATACACTTGATAAAAATCAAAAGGTTAAGCCACTAACTCATAAAGAGAGCAAGAGCCAAGGACTTTGAGTGTGATGCATGGGGATGACTCTAGTAGCCATCCACTGTCACCGGAGGAATCGCCGAACGTCGCCGGAGTTACACCAACGGTCGTGAGTATGAAAAACGCAAAGATCCGCTTCCGCACGTAATCGAGATATTCCGAGAACTCTACTCGTGGTAGAATTCATGCCTAAGGATCCCCAATTACCTTCATTAGTATCAGAGCACAGTAGTTTGTGCTTCGCCGTCGCCGGCGTGGTGAGCCGCGGCCGCCAGAATCCAAGTTGTTTGCCGCGGATTGTCGATTAGTTCAACCACAAACCGAAAGTATCCTCTCCATCCCCTAGCGCGGTCATAACTGCCGCTACCGGCAGGAGCGTGTCCGCCGCCGCCGCCGCTCAGAATTTTTTTTTGTTTGTTTTTCCGTTGCAACCGATGCAACAAAAGCAAGAACTCGAAATGAAAGCGATGAGAGGAGTAATACACGACACGCACCACTGTCTCACGGACTGCTACTCGCCGTTGTGTCACCGGCGCGGAGAAGGAGCCGCCGCCGCAGTCAAGGCGAAACCGAGAAAAGAGAAGCAGTGCGTCACTGCATGTCTCGCCGTGGTCACTGACAAAACATCTACCGTCGTCGCCTACACGTTTAGGCGAAATCGTCTCCGACGGGCAGTTACGTGCACGAACCGAACGCGATGTGCGAGCGGTTATTGTAGCGTGCATATAACTGTTCACGGGCGAGAGAGACGAAGCTCGCGGGTCTCAGTGACGGGTTTAAACCCACCCGTTTTTCTTTTTTTTTTTTTTTTTTTAGTTTTAAACGCCGAGCATTTTTTGCGGGTAATGGGCGGAAGTTTCGACCCGTTAAAGCAAATGGATAGTTTTTTAATGAAACGTTATGGGTTGCTGTGGTTAATGGGCCGCGTAACGTTTTAGCTAAAATCAGAAATTTGGGCGTTAATGGGCCGCGAATTTTCGCACGCCAGGCATGCGTTAATGGCTGCGAGCGCGTCGGCCCAACAGTAAAACAATAAGATAAAACGGAAAGGCCTACGTATAAGGCCTGCTTCCCAGTTCGGCGGCTAAAGGCCCGATCCGAATTTTTTAATTGGTTGGTTCAGTGATTGGTTCACTGCTCAATTCACTGATTAGTTCAATATTGGTTCAGGTTTAGTGCCTTGTTCGCTCATTTGTTCAGTATTGGTTCAGGTTTATTGATTGGTTTACTGATTGGTTCAGTAAATTATATTGATTAGTTCAATATTTGGTTCAGGCTTGGTTCAATGATTTGTTCACTGTTTTGGTTGATTTGTTCTAGAATTGGTTTAACTTGGTTTATTTTTGAGTTCACCCATATCTAATTATGTAATTAGAATTTTGAGCTGAAATTTTGCCACTACCAACATAATTACCAAGAATAATGACATAATGTTTCTAGATTTTGGCTTATCCGATAGCATGTTTTAATCATGTTAATGACGTCAAATATGTTGGTTTAAGTAGTTTAACTTAATGTAGTTTGAAACCACTTATGACACCATCATAATTTGACATGTTGTATTAGTCATATAGACAATTATTATTATTATTCTCTCGTGTGTGCTAGATAATTAGGATCAGGCACACATTGACTAAATGGGTCAATAATAGTGGATGGATATGATCAAGAAAAATTAAAGAGATTGAATAGCAGATGGCTAGAAATCTCAAACGAGCTGAGATTGAGCAGCAAAAGGTTAAACATCTCAAATGAACATTCTTGAGCAGTAAAAGGCTGATTATCTCAGATGAACTTTCGAAATAGGGGAAATTTCTTGACATTCGAGAGAAATCCACGAAATAGTGGGAGAGAAAATCTAATTATTTGTTTTCATGCTAGAGGTAATCTAGAAATTGGTGTTTGTCACCTGATATGCTATAATTTGAGTGATGCCTCCTTGTTATTTGTGTAAAAACATGCGTTCATAATTTTATATTTTACGTGTACATGTTGGTACATAAATAAGATGCTTAAATTGCAAGTTCTTAATTTATGACATCTAGAAATATGTCCTGCATAGAACACATAAGAATATGTCCTAGATGGAGCACATAGGAATATGTCCTGCATATAGCATGTAGTGATATGTTTTCATATGAAATGTGAGAATGTATCTCACATAAGTTAATGTTCGACAAAATGGTACGCTAAAATACGAATTGTAGGAATATCCTTACATGTGTTTGAGATTGTCGCATTTTCATAAGAATATGTCTTGCATACGATAAAGATCTTTTTTTAATTTTATTTGTAGTTATATACAATGTGATGATCGTGGATTTGACCAATGACACACTCGAACTGCGTATATAACAAAGAAATATAAATAAATTTCGATGATAAGATCAATGAGCAACAAAGTACATACTTTAATTCTGTTAAGTGCATAATGTGACATGTAAAGTGATATGGCAACCTCCATCATCATAATTATGCTTTCTCATGATGAGAAACTAGATGGGATATTTAAGACATTTTAGCATTGATAGTCAGTACCTTCTTGAAAAGAAGGAAAAATTAGCGTTCTAATGACCATATTGGAACAAACTGAGGTAGGGTATATGTCCCTATGCCAGGAGAAAATGGAAGCATAGCAAACTCGTTTATGAGAAGATCGTAACGTGCGCTTTACTACGTTAAGTTGCATTCAAGGGAACTTATTGAGTTTGAGAACTCCTAGCATACCAAAGAGAAAATGATTATTTCAAGCTGAGGTGTGGCACTAAGGCCACCTGACAGCATAAGCTGTATATATGGTTCATTACATACAAGTTAAGATCCTAAAGTAAGATTACGGATTATCTGAGAGGGATAATTTGACATGATTAAGGGTACCTAAGAAAAGCTCACTAACTGAGCAAAAGGCTCAAACTGTAAAAAAAAAATATCTTCATAGAACTCTTTTGAAGCCAAGTTAAGCTGGTGTTGACCCAATAACAGGGAATTTATTTCACATTTATTAAAGCAACACCATCTTGAACTTGAAGCGGAGCGCATTAAGGCGAACCGAGCAACTAAGTTGGTTGCTATGATTGATCAAGCAAAGGCACCCAATAGAAAAAAGTTCTATCATGCGAGGGTTGTAGCTAGGGCTGAGCATTCGGGGCAACCCGATCCGACCCGACTGGACCCGAATGTAAAAGATCCAATCTGAACCAGAAATATACAGACCCGACCCGACTCGAATTACAACTCAACCCGAACTGACCCGAACAAAAAAAAATGGATTGGTTCGGGTCGGGTCTGGATTGAGCCCGAATTTACAGAATTTTCTGTTCTTTTACTTGAAAGAACATTAAACGGCACAAAATAGTAAACTAACTAATACAAAAAATTAAACTAACTGTACTTACAACTTTACAAGCATAAAGAACATCTCAAAGTTCGTGATTAACAAATAGAATTATAGAAAAGAAATAGAAATATTCAAGTATAGAACAGCCCACCAAACATCACAAAGAGCAGTCACCATCCTAGTTCCTACATTAAGATTAATTACCAAAACATCCAACTAGCAACATCTTACATCCGTCAGCAGTAACAACTATAAAGTTCATGAAACAAAAACCACAAATATAAAACAGTCACAATAACAATTACAAGTCCTTTAAACATGAAGTAAAAAAGCATGTAATAGAAGCAGCAGAGTTCGACAGCAGCAGCAGAAGCATGTAATAGAAGCAGTAGAGTTCAATAGTGGTAGCAGGACCATCCTATCGGTATCGCCATATCGGACCAACACCTGGAGCAGCAAACAGTTGCAGCACTCACACTTGTTAAAAAAAACATTCAGTACCTTCAACGGAAAAAATACATGGGCATTGAACATACACATACATAACAATAACAACACCAACAGCAATAGAAGCAATGGAACAACACTAAACATCACAAAATGGAACAGCAACATCAGCAATGGAACAATACAGTAGAAACTTACACCACCAGCAATATCAGCAGAACCACCACTACAACAATAATAGCACAAGCAGCAAATAATAATGAAATAGATGTAGAACTTAGTAGCTGTGAAGAAAATAGCTAATACAGTCATGTTGACACCTCATTTTATCTGGGTCAATAAGTTTTGTTAAAATAAAAAGGTTTAAATTTGACAATTTTTAAAAATTTTAAACTCGTTCAAATTTTATTTTCGGCTCCATTTGAGACAATGGATAAGTATTTTAGCTTGAGAATTTTATGGATAAACATGGGACGTGCGCGAACAAAACGAATTTTTGTTATTAAATTTTGTAATGTGAGGGGCTAGATTTGCCAAATCTCATAATGCAAGTCCGAAGATTGCAAATTCTTTTGAGGGTCGATTTTATAATTTCTGAAAGAAGTGGATTTTTTCGCGTAATACGTGTAAAAATTGAATTTTCGGCCAAGGGACCACGACAGCCTATAAAAGTCGCTGGAAAAGCTTGGTTAAGGGGAGGAAGCTCAGGAGAGAGATTGGGACCTTGCTAAGCTCACGAGACCACACGGACGCCACATTCGACTGCTAGAGACGCTGCCAGGCGAACGAGAGGATTCCCGATGAAAGAGAGGAGGACTCGGTTTGAGGAAATTTTCAGCAAAGAAGAGGGGAGCTCGGTAGAGGAATTGAAGCCGTGCCAAGCTCGCGAGACAACGCAAACCTGACCACCAACCTCCAGAGACGCTTCCAAGGTGATCGGAGAAGCTTCCGCGGAGCTCGCCGGTTGATCGCCGGAGTTAACTTCATTTTCGGCCGACCACTTGCAATCTCAGGTAAGTCCTCCAAAACTCGATTTTTGAAGTCTTATTGCGACCCTCGTCACGTTTCGCCGTCGTGGATTCGCCGGCGACGAGCCACGGCGGCGGGAAATTAAAAAAATACTTTCGAAGCCGAAACTTTACAATCTGATAACTCACGGTAGAGGCACCCAAATCCAATTTAGACAGAACCATCGTGGTCGGGACTGACGAAAACCTCCAGAGTGAGCTCCGGGCGGTGAAACTCCGGCGCTGTCGCCGGCAACAATTTCGCCGCCAGTTGTTCGACGCAGGACGCGGCGAGAGGTAGAAGACGAGCCAAGTCGCCGAATCGTTTTCGAGCGCAGGTTTCGCCCGCGCCAGCTTAGCACCCGACTGAGTCGTTTTCTAGACGACCGAGCCAAGTCAGTCAAACTCGAGTCCAACCCAGACGTGCCCGCTTCTAGGTCCAGCGCGTTTTAATCGGGCTCGGTCTTGACCGAGCCATTTTTAATCTGACCAAGCCATTTTCGAATCCGACCGAGCCAAATCAATTCATACCGGGCCTAATTGACTAAAACCGAGCCATATTGCATTTTGATCGAGCCACATTCACTTTTGACTGAGCCAACTTGCTACAAACTGAATCATTTAGGTCCCAAATGATTAATTTTATGTTTAAATTTAATTTTTTTTTATCATTTTTATCAAGTTTTTAAGTAAAAAAATAACGGATTAAATTATTTTCAAGAACAAAGAAAAAAGGGTTTAAAATCTAACAAAGTTAAGGCTAGAGTGGGGCGGTTTAACCGATCTTTACGCCTTAGCTAGGCTTTCTCTAAATTATAAATATTTTCAAGAATAAAGGTTTTTAAAAGCTTAATAAAAAGTGAGGTTAGAGTGAGGCGGTTTAATTGATCTTTACACTTCAACTAAAGATTTTCTAAAATCTAAATATTTTTAAAGAGTTTTCAAAACTAAAAAGTAAGGTGGTTAACTAAGCTCTGAGATTAAATGAATGTGGTTTATCCGAACTTTATATCTCTAAAAAATCTTAAAAGAAGGCGATGAAGAGGAAACGGAAACGCGCTGAGCCCAACTTAATAAAAAAAATATTTCACACACGCCAAGGAATAAAAGGACGCGATATAGGACTTCGATAATTAGGTTTTATCAATATTACTAAAGTCAGGATGAGGTGATTTAACCGATTCTTATACTTTAATGATATTTTATAATATTTTTAAAGTATAAATAAAGAAATGATCTTATTTTAAATAAGTTTAAATCACTTAATTAAGAGTACCCTCTTCGGAGGAGCGCTGTGGGGGTGTCCTATCTTCCCTACACGTAACCGGCGACGAACTGAAAGAATCTCTAACGTGCCTTATCCCGATTTCCTAATTTTTCATAAAAATTAGGTGGCGACTCCAAACCTCTTTTTCCATCCGGATGAAGGTCGTCAACAAGCCAAATACAATACATTTTACAATCACAGTGGCATCGAGTCTTCTTTTTCCTTTTCACAATATATAGGTACTTTAATAACACTTGCGCGCTTTTAACATTTTGTGCATCTACAAAAAAAAATTGATCAAATTAACAAATAGTAGCAAACAAGAAATAACTAGAAAGATTTAATACTTACCATTGTCTATTATATCATCTTCTTCTTGTTGCAACTCAGATATGTCAATTCCTTTCATTCAATCTTGCATACATATAAGACCTTCAACAACCTTAAGAGTTAGAGAGCTCCTAAATGGATCAAGTATGCGGCGACCAGTACTTAAAGCAGATTCAGACGCCACCGTATTAATTGGAATAGCCAAAACATGGCGTGCCATAAGTGAAAGAACCAAAAACCTCATACTGTTACCTTTCCACAACTGTAGAATATCAAGATCTTTTTTAACCGTCACAAGTGCCTCATTCATATACTCATCTAACTCAGTTCGGTTTTCTTGACAACTTTCATCAAGGTGTTGCATGAATCGCAAGTCTAATAACGATAAACTCTTTGATTGTTCAATACTTACATTCTGTGACCTTGAACCATGAACGAACCCACCAATAGACTTTTGGACGTTATCAACGTTATTTTCACAAATTGTGGAGTCACAATCACTGTACTCTTCAAACATAGAATATAGTACTTTGAGAACATTATCAAAAATAATTTTAGCCTTGCCCCCGTCATACATAATGTCTATAATAAATTTCACGCACTTCATTTTATATCGAGGATCAAAAAAGGCACCAAAAAACAACAATATATTAATTTTTTCAGGGTCTCCCCAATACTTATCCCACTTGCTTTTAATCACTTTGCTCATTTCACGAAGGCAACTCTAGTATTATTAACACTGCACCAATCTTGTAAAGCAAAAAAACATGAGCTAATAGAATGTATGTAAGTATTGCTAGTAGTGCAGTGTGATCCCGATTTTTCTTAGTCAACTCCTCAAATTTTTCAAGCAGTTCAATCAAAACTCTAACATTTGTCCAATCAGATTTGGTAGGCCTACCATGACCAGGACTTTTGAGCATAGCCATGATAAAGTTATTGTCACAATAGAAAATCTATCGAATGCCTTCTCATATATTTGAGCGACATTCAACATTTTGTATGTAGAATTCCATCGAGTTGACACATCAAGACATATAAGAGACTTACAATCTAATTTCTTGTGTTCACTACATATCTTGAAAGTTTGTAATCTAGATGGGGATTGCCTCACATACTTGACTGCTTCTCTAATACGATCAACGGATTCCTCCGTCAATTTCAGACTATCTTTCACAATCAAATTTAAAATATGGGCAATGCATCTAACATGAACATATTCACCTTTTAAGAATAAAAGTCTTTTCCGGTATATTTTCTTGAAATGCTCTAACACAAGTATCATTAGAACTAGCATTATGAACTGTGATGGCCATCACTTTCTCAATGGCCCATTCACGCAAGCATCGTTCAATAGCAAGTGCAGCAGCTTTACCCTTATGACTAATGATAGGACAGAAGTTCAAAATCTTCATATGCAATCTCCAATCTTTATCAATAAAATGGCTAGTAATTACCATGTAGCTAATGTTTTATATGGATGTCCACGTATCAGTTGTATACAAATACTATGACAATTCGATTTCATCCAGTTCTTCAACTTAATTCTTTCCTCTACAAAAGCTCATAATAATCACGTACTATGGTAAAACGAGAAGGCACTTGAAATCTAGCTTGTATAGCATGACAAAACTTTTTAAAATTTTCATTTTCGACTATCCTGAATGGCAATTCACAACTAATTATCATCTCTGTTAAAGCCTTCCTATAAGCAATGTCTTCGTACCTCCATAGTTTTAACTTACCTATGATTGATCAGCATGTACTGGCTGTAGGTGAGCTCCGATTGCTTAAGATCAGGATTGTTAGAATTACTGTTTTCATACCTACGGCACGTTACCAAATGTTTGTTCAAATTATTAGTACCGACTTTGGAGTTTGTAGCATATACCTGACCACAATACTTGCATTTAGCTGTAATTTTATGGGATACTGGATCCTACTCTTCAGTGAAGTGGAGCCAAACGGCGGCCCTTTTCTTTGTAGCCTTTGTTGACGACCTTAAAGAAAAAAAGTTTTGGAGTCGCTACCTAATTTTTATGAAAAATTAGAAATTGGATAAGGCACTTTTGAGATTCTTAGACTCGTTCGTCGGTTACGTGTGGGGAAGACGGTAAACCCCCCACAGTACACCTCAAAAAGAGTACTTTATAAACGATTAAAACGATTTTGGGATTATTTTGATATGCATAAATAGATCGAACATAAATAATCGCAAATTGAATAAATAAATGTAAAATGTGAAGTCTATTTGTGTGTGGCGTGATGTGCTTAATAAAAGATATGTTATCGTGTTGATAAAAATATTATTTTTTTAACGTTGGGCTCAGCGCGTTTCTGATCCAGGAGGATCTTGGTGCAAGGCCTCGGAAGAACTGACCTCGGCAGGCATGGTCTCAGCGAATGCAAGGCCTCGGAAGACCTCAGCAGGCATGGTCTCGGCGCATGCAAGGCCTCGGAAGGACTGACCTCGGCAGACATAGTCTCGGCGTATGCAAGGCCTCGGAAGGACTGACCTCGACAGGCATGGTCTCGGCGCCTGCAAGGCCTCGGAAGAACTGACCTCGGCAGGCATGACCTCGGCAGGAGCGGCCTCGGCGCATGCAGAGGACCCGGGATGCGCGAGCGAAGAGCACCTCGGATGTGCGTGAGCAAAAGAACCTCGGACGAAGCGACGCGGATGAGGACGCCTCGGAAGCACGCGGCATGGGGAAGCTCAATAGACGCTTGTAAAGGTGGAGCAGTCCAATAAAGTGTTATTCTACCCAATAAAGTATTATTCTACCCAATAAAGTGTATTTATTACTTTTTGTAATTAACGGATTGTATTTAATAACCCTTGGGGATTGGGCAAAAGGGATTTTTGGAAATTGTTCCAGCAGAGGGGAATAAGGTCAAGCTACCGACTTGTGGTAGAGGACGGGAACCAAGGAATTGGGAGTGGTTTTTGTAAGTGAAAGCAAAAGAGCTGAACACGGTTGTTGGTGATTTGGGCCAACATACTTTTCCACTTCAACTTGCTTGTGTTTTCTACTTGTTCTTCCCTAGATCCTTGTTGACGACCTTCCTCCGGGGAGGTGAAAAGAGATTTGGAGTCGCCACCTAATTTTTATAAAAAATTAGGAAACCGGGATAAGACACGTTAGAGATTCTTTAAGTTCGTCGTCGGTTACGTGTGGAGAAGATAGGACACCCCCACAGCGCCCCTCGAAATGAGGATACTCTCAATTAGACAGTTTAACTTTAATTAAAATAGAAAAATTATTATTAATATTTATTACGAATATTAAATTAGTATGAAATTCTAGAAATCGGGTAACCGCCTCATTCTGATTTCATGCTGATTAATATTCGAACATATGATATTTAAACATTATACAAAATATCCCCAAGGTGTAAGATTCGGATAACCACCTCATCCTAACCTCGAAAATAAATTAGGCATTTTCGTGACAAGAATAAAATATGCGCCAAAAATAAATAAGATCTGTCGATTTCATACCTAATGTCATAAAAAAAGTAAATAAATAAATAAATAAATATAGATAAAAAAAATAAAATAAAATAATAAAAATAAAAATAAAAAAATAAAATAAATAGAAATAAAAAAGCAAAATAAATAAAAATAAAAATAAAAATAAAATAATATGTGAATGATGTTATTTTATTAAGGTTGGGCTCAGCGCGTTTCCGTTTCCTCTTCATCGCCCTTTTATAAAAATCATCGAGATGTAAAGTTCGGGTAACCGCCTCACTCTAATCTCGGTTTTGCAAGAGTTTTGAAAATATTCAGATTTTAGAAAATATTTAGTTGAGGTATAAAGATCGGTTAACCGCCTCACTCTAACCTCGACTTTATTAAACTTAAAAATTTTGATTATTAAAATATTTGGGATTTAAAAAAAAAAATCATCAAGCTAAGGTGTAGAGATCGGTTAGCCGCCTCACTCTAACCTCAACTTCGTTAAGCTAAAATAAAAAAAAAAAAATTTATTTTTGAAATATTTATGATTTAGAGAAATCTAGCTAAGGTGTAGAGATCGGTTAACCGCCTCACTCTAACCTTAACTTTATTAAGCTTTAGAAATCTTTTTTTTTTCTTGAAAATACCAGAAATGGCTTAATCCTCTATTTTTAGGCATAAAAATCTTTATAAAATGATAAAAATTGAATGTAGTCTCAAAGTTGATTGATTAGAGTCAAAATAACTCATCTTATAACAAAATGGCTCGGTCAAAATTGAAAATGGCTCGATCAAAATGAAAATGGCTCAGTTTAGATCAATTTGGCTCGGCCAGTTTAAAACTGGCTCAGTCGGTTTAGAAATGGGCTCGGTCGCGACCGAGCCCGACGCGCGCGGGTTCCCCTAGTTTAAAACGACGACCGGCTCAGCCGGTCGTCGTCTAAACGTGATTTCAGCAGGCCGCGAGCTCGCGGCCGCTGACATAGCCGGCGGCGGAACGCCGCCGGCCGATGAAGTCCATATAGGTACCTAAGGGTTATCGACGGTTCTGGATTCAATGGTGATGTCAAAAATTGATTTTGATGACTCTACTGCAAGTTATGATCATTTAAAGTTTCGGTTAAAAATAAAAATTTCAAATTCTACCGCCGTGGCTCACCGCCGGCGCCGCCATGGCGGCGTTTCACGAGGCCCTACTAACCACGAACTCAGAAATGTAATTGTATTGGCTTATAAAGAGGGCTACCTTAGCTCCCGAGCTCGGCCGGCGATAAAGAAGATTTTTGACGTTTTCGGCGATCCGACGCTATCTTCCCCCGTGCAAACGCTTCGATTAGCTTCTCTTCGACTTCTCCTTCAATCTCCCGAGCTTCCAGCCACTGATTCGGTGTGATTCGCGAAATCATGTTTTTTGTTTTTTTTTTTTCTTTGATCTGCCAATCCCCCCTCGGCTCGCCGGCGCGACGCAATATTTATAGCCTTACGGGCGAGGGTTACCCGGGTGCATGAGGCGAGATCGTGGGATCGAGGATCGCGGATCGTGGCACGGCGGTTACGCGCGAGTCGGCGGCGGCGTCGACTGGTTCTTCGAATTTTTTAATATTACGTAAAAAAATTCACTTATTTGCTAAATTGCAAAATGGCCCTTATTTATTTTGCAAAACATTAGGCTCACATTTTCTATTTTGGCAAAACTGGACCCTCTCATTTAAATATTCGATTGTCGCGAAAATTTTCTTATTCGTACGTGGTCTCGTTAAAATTATAAACAATTATATTCGTCCAAATAGTCTCAAATCAAGCCAAAATAAATTTAATTATGTAAATTAAAATTTTAAACTTGATTGCGTTTATCGAGTAAAATCGGGACGATAGCCCGGATGAAATGGGGTGTCTACAGTTGCCCCTCTTTGTACAATTCTTTGAAAAAGGATTGGACAAAGATAAAAAGATGCCACATTTTGTCCGGTTGAAATGAGGAGCGATAATAATAGATTTACATATTGAGTGCGACATAACAGTTTGACCATTGTCCTAGGTGAGATGAAGATATAGTTACAGATCCGAGGAGCTATTCGTAAGCTGTGAAGTAAGTATTGGGAATTAAATCTGAGGAATATCTCACAACTTAGAGCGTGTTTGAGAAGAGCATCTTTAGATAAAAGTGAGTCGAGGAGCATCTCAGAACTTGTGAGGTTGGAGCTGATGAAGTTGACTTTACCCTCCTTGGGTTGAAAAAGAGAGTGAAGGTCGGATAGGCTTTACCCTATCATGGGTTGAAATGATGGCATGGCAGACTTTCCCCTACCTTGGGTTAAAGTGAAGGTCAGATAGACTTTCTCCTATCTTGGGTCGAAATGATAAGACATAATAGACTTTCCCCTACCTTGGGTCGGATGATAAGACATGGTAGACTTTCCCCTACCTTGGGTTAAGATGATAAGACGTTGTAGACTTTCCCTTACCTTGGGTTGAGATGATAAGATGTGGTAGACTTTCCCCTACCTTGGGTCGAATGATAAGACGTGGTAGACTTTTCCCTACCCTGGGTTAAGATGATAAGACGTGGTAGATTTTCCCCTATCTTGGGTTGAGATGATAAGACGTGGTAGACTTTCCCCTATCTTGGGTTGAGATGATAAGATGTGGTAGACTTTTCCCTACCTTGGGTTAAGATGATAAGACATGGTAGACTTTCCCCTACCCTGGGTTGAGATGATAAGACGTGGTAGACTTTTCCCTACCCTGGGTTGAGATGATAAGACGTTACTGAAGTTCGTGGAGTGTGGCGTTTTAGCTAAGGAGTAGCAGTACGGATCTTAATATCCATATTGATGTGACAGCTGTGTCAGCTATCAGATGTCGACATATGCTTGAACAGAGTATGGAATGGTAAGTGAGTGTCATTTTGAGATACTTTACAAAATTTAGAACGGTATGTAACCATCATTAGGAAACCCGCCAGTTGGTCTTTTCTGAATCTCATGTATAAATTTAGGCCATCGTTTACCTGAGCAAACTCAATCTTCTTGATAATGTCTCGTTGTGGTTCTGTTTGATTTCTATATGAGCTTTTCCAAAAGAAGTATATCCAGTTTGACATATTTTCCATTTGAAATTTTCGCTAGAAAATTTTGCCCCAGTTGAAAACTTCATTTGCATATGAAAAGACATGTCCCATTAACGTTAGTGGTCATGTTCAAAGTTATTTGTTGAATAAATTCAAATCGAATGCTGTCAGTTTTAGCGCTTTATTTCTTGTAAGCTAATGAAAAAGTGTCCGTTATGCCAAATGACGAAATTTCTGTGAAATAAGAACATTGCTTATGAACTTGCCCCAGTTTGGGTAAATGAGGATTGACTTTTGGTTTTGTGGAGCTATAGGGATTAACGGATTAATTAAGGATAGTGGAGCTTAGGGCACTTCCAGTAATAGCTTGGTGGTAGGGTCTAAGTATAGATGCACGTCAGGACAACGATAATTAATCCAGCTTGTTAATATTCCAAATTCTTGCTGAAACTTTTGTTTAACCAAAGTAATAGAATTTGCCCTAACTAGTTTTGCCTAGATCGTTTAGATCTAGCGGGCTCTTTTTCTTTTTTTTTTTTTTTTATATAGTGCAGATCGAATGTTCCAGAAACTACAGTATTTATTGACATTTGTAGATAAAGCAGCGTTACAATTTAGGCATAATACCTCTTCACATAATCTGAGTTGACAGTGATTCGACAACTGGGGTTATCCATTTCTGCTAGCACCAATGCTCCTCCTGAAAAGATCTGCTTGACTATATAGGGGCCTTCATAATTAGGAGCCATTTTCCTCTTGGATCTGATATGACTGGATTGGTTTGCTTAACCACCAAATCCCCTTCTTTAATTGATCTGTCTTTGACATTCTTGTTAAAAGCCCGAGATATTCTTCTTTGATAAATTTGTCCATGGCAAAGAGCGGCCATTCTTTTTTCATCGACTAAGTTTAACTGATCATGTCGTGATCGAATCCACTCCTCTTCGTCTTGTTGCGTTTCCACCATAACCGCAAGGAAGGGATTTCGACTTCTATAGTACCACAGCTTCCGTACCATAAACGAGTGAGTATGGGGTTGCCCCTGTCGAAACCCTGGCAGTAATCCTATATGCGAACAATGCATAGAGCATTTCATGCCAATCTTTATACGTGATCGTCATCTTCTGAATAATCTTCTTAATGTTTTGTTAGCGCCTCTACAACACCATTCATTTGTGGGCGATATGGTGCCGAATTATGATGACTGATCTTGAATTCTGCACAACTCATCCATCATCCTATTATTCAAATTTGTTCCATTATCAGTGATAATCCTTTCGGGCAGTCCATACCGACATATGATGTTATTCTTGAGGAATTTTACCACTACAGTCCGCGTTACATTTGAATATGAGGCCGCGTCTACCCACTTTGTGAAGTAATCATGGCGACCAAGATGAATCGGTGGCCATTGGAAGCTTTCGGGAAAATCGGGCCAATGATATCTATCCCCCACATAGAGAAAGGCCAGACAGGGGTGAATGTGTTCAGGTGACTGGCAGGTAAGTGTATTCTATCTGCATAAATCTGACACTTGTGGCATTTTCTACATAGTTGATGCAATCAACTTCCATTTTGAGCCAAAAATATCCCATTCTCAAGATCTTCCTTGCCATATTATGACCACTAGAATGTGATCCACAACTTCCTCGTGTACTTCTACATCACCTTCTTAGCTTCTTTCTCATCTAGACATCTCAGGAGTACCCCATCAAAAGATCTTTTGTACAAAATATCGTTGCTATGGAAGTAGCCCAAGGCCAACCTACGGATGGTCTTCTTATCGTTCTCTGTAGCATAAGGAGGATATTCCTTATTCTTTACATACAATAAAATGTCATAATACCACGGTTTTCCGTCCGGTTCTTCTTCCACGCTAAGAACTTCATATGCGGGTATGCTTCTACAACATGTCTCTACATATTCTGCTTCATCATCGACATTCAAGGTGATCATAGATGCAAGTGTAGCTAAGGCATCGGCTATCTGGTTTTGTTCTCTTGAAACGTGATCAAAATAAATTTCGTCGAATTTCTTGATCAACGAGCTAAGTATTCATAGTAGGGAGTTAATTTCGATCCCGGTATTCCATTCATTTTGTAACTGATGTATAACGAGGCTCGAATCTCCATACACCAACAACTTCCTTATCTTCATGTCAAGAGCCATCTTGATGCCTAACGCACATGCTTCGTATTCTGCCACATTGTTGGTACATTTGAACTTCAATTTAGCGGCCACTGGATAATGCTTACCATCGAGCGATATTAAGACGGCACCAATTCCTTTGCCCAACGAATTCAGGGCTCCGTCAAACCGCATGATCCAGGTTTCATCGCTACCATCGCCATCATCATTTAAAGTCACCAAGATATCTTCATCAGGAAAATCTAAACTGGCTGGCTCATAATCATTTATGGGCTGATCAGCAAGCATATCAGCTATAACGCTCCCCTTTATTGCTTTCTGAGTTGTATATACAATGTCGTATTGTGACAGCAGCGCCTACCAACGGGCGATTAGTCCAGATAAGTAAGGTTTTTCAAAAATGTACTTGAGTGGGTCCATTTTTGAGATTAGCCATGTTGTGTGACTTTGTAGATAATGACGAAGCCGTTGGGCGACCCAAGCCACTGCGCAACATGTCTTCTCAATCGAGGAGTAGCGACTTTCACAATCATTGAACTTCTTGCTTAAGTAACATATGGCACGCTCCTTTTTTCCTGTATCATCATGCTGAGCTAGAAGTGCTCCCATAGACTCCTCATTGACAGTCACATGAAGTAATAATGGCCTGTTTGGTGCCGGTGGCATCAATACCGGAGGATTCTTCAAGTATCCTTTAATTTTATCGAATGCTGCTTGGCATTCGTTGTTCCATTCATAAATCTGCCCCTTCCTCAGGAGTTTGAAAATAGGTTCACACGTGGAGGTGAGTTGCGATATGAATCGCCCTATGTAGTTCAGTCTGCCTAAAAAGCCACGTACTTCCTTCTGATTCTTTGGCGGAGGCATTTCCTGAATTGCCCTAATTTTATCGGGGTCAATCTCAATACCACTTTTGCTTATAATAAAGCCGAGTAATTTTCCTGAGGTAACTCCAAGTATACACTTGCTGGGATTTAATTTCAAGTTCACCTGCTTAAGTCTGTCGAATACTCTCCTGAGTACATGAATGTGATCTTCATCTTCTTTTGACTTCACCACCAGATCATCGACATGCCTCTACTTCATTATGAATCATATCATGGAATATGATCACCATGGCCCTCTAATAAGTTTCCCCAGCATTTTTCAAACCAAATGGCATGACCCGATAGCAAAAAGTTCCCCATGGCGTAGTAAATGCCGTCTTGCTCTTGTCCTCAGGATCCATTAAGATCTGATTATAGCCGGAATACCCGTTCATGAAAGAATAAACTGCATGCATTGCAGCTTGGTCGACAAGAACATCAATATGAGGAAGTGGAAAATCATCTTTCGGGCTAGCCGCATTCAAATCCCTATAGTCGACACATATTCGTATACGACCATTTTTTTAGGTACTACGACAATATTAGCCAGCCATTCCTGTAATCGATAGGTTGAATAAATCCGCCTCTAATTGCTTGTCGATTTCTTCCTTCACCTTACTTGCCAGCTCAGGTTTCATCCTTCTCAATTTCTGCTTTATAGGTCTGCAATCTACTTTAATTGGTAAGGAATGCTTCGCGATATCAGGATCTAGCCCGGCATATCCCGGTATGACCAAGCAAAACAGATTCATATTCCTTTAGAAATTTGACCCATTTTGCCTTTCTTCTTCATTCGGTAATGCGCCACTTTGATAAGACGCTGCTCCTCTTCATTGCCTATTTATGGTTTCGACCTGCACTTCAAGGGGTATCGAGACACTCTCTTTCTTTTTCATCCTCTACTTCTATATCTTTGTTAAACTCAGTCTCAGCAATAATTTCTTTATTAACAGCAGAATGATTGTCGTTGTTCAAAGAAGATTGACTAGATGAGGGTATCCTATAATAAGAAAATGGACGTGCATAAGATTGGGGAGTGGTATTTGAGAAAGGAAGATTTCATTCATAAGCAATGTAAAAATTACAAGAAGTTCGTCAAATTGCAAAACGAAAACTACATTTCATAACTTCCTAGAAAAAAAGTACCAAAACAAACATCATCGACTGACTTTAAACAAAAGAAAACATGACCATAAAATATTACTTCGTTGGGAATACAAGTGGAGTGATCGTGTAGTTCTCCGTTATCTCTCCTGCAACGATCTTTCTAACCCCAGCTGGACAGTCTTCGTCTTCAATAGTAGAGATATGCAGGTCTTCAATACTGGGCAGATTGATAAAACCGGCTGAGTGGAAAGCCTGTAATGTCGGAGGAATATCCATAGGTGATTCCTTATAAGGCTCTCCTGCCAATTTAGCGCGCTTGCGCTCCATGATCTCTGCTTTGGCCCTTTTTATATCAGATGGTTTCGGCCTGAACCCTAGGCCGAAAGTTCCCTCGTGCTTCTTGGGTTGAATGAACAGTTGGCTCTCGTCGATCCTCCGCTTCAAATTTTGCTTCCCTACAGCCGCTATAGTGGCTCTAGCGGCGTTTACTACCTGCCTTGACATCGCAGGTTGTTGTATGTATGATCCTTCTGTTACCGAGGTTACTGCAACGACTTCGAATCCCCTTAGCATTTCTTCCCCTTCTTCTTCATCTGTAGCCTGAATACCATGCTGGTTGTTTGCTTGTTTTATTACATATTCCTGCTCAGCACATATCTCAATGAGACTGCAGTTCTTTATATACTTCACCTTCTGATGCAGAGAAGATGGCACCGCCCCAGCTGAATGGATCCAAGGCCTACCTAACAGCATAGCATAGTAGGATTTCGTATCTATAATGTGGAACTCGATATAAAAAATATGAGGACCAATCTTTATTGGCAATTCTACTTCTCCAATGGCACGGACTTTCATTCCGTTGAAGGCGCGTACGATGATGTTGGTGGCCTTCACATACACAGGTTCGACATTGAAGTAGTCGAACGTACACTTAGGCAGTACATTGAAACAGGAGCCGTTGTCAATGAGCACTCTAGAGACATGATAATCCTTATAGGTGACTGCTATATAGAGTGCCTTATTATGCCTCTACCATCTGAACCTAGCTCATCATCAGAGAATGTGACATAGTTTGGGGCTTGGATTTGGCCAATTAGTCTTTCTACCTGCTCTACCGACGTATCTTGCGCCACATGTGACTCATTTAGAATTTTCAATAGAGTTTGTCGGTGCACTTCTGATTGCAAGACTAATGATAGTAATGATATTTTTGCAGGAGTTTTGCTCAACTGCTCTACCACATTATACTCGCTGTTTCGGATGTATTTCAGAAACTGTTCCACATCCTCATTTGTCACTTTTTCCTTCACACATGCCCCCTCTTCTTCTGCAGATTCTTCTCCAAGCTTTTCTTTTCCTTTTCGGGTGAGATCTTGGGGAGTGTAGCATCTTCCCGTACGAGTGATCCCCCCTATACCAGTGATATTAGAGATCACTACACTTGATGTCGGAAGAACTGAGCTTTCTTGTTTACTGTAAGGGTTCCTGCCAAATGTGGGCATACGTGCCTTTGGAATGTTCAGTGTAACAGGTTGTTCTGGCTCAATAATGATCTCCTTGCTCTTGTCAACTACTTCAAGTTTGAAGATGCCATCTATTTCTCCTTCGGTATCCTCATCGGCTTCTTCCCAACACTCAATCATATTAATCGCAGACGGTGTGGCTTCTATTTTCGATGCCTCCGGAACCGTATTCTGCTCTACTGGGTTGAGCTTGATTCGTCCTGCGTTGATGAGCTCATAAATTTTGTTACGCAGGGTGTAACAACCTTCAGTGCTGTGCCCCGCTATTCCGCTGTGGTATTCGCAATGGAGATTCGCATTATACCAAGCCGGGTAGGGTGGTTGCCATTGATTGGCGGGTATAGGAGACATCAACCCTTCTTTTACAAGCTGTCTGAAGACCTCAGCTTGTGGTACTGGAAGTGGTTCGTGATACTGCTTGGTGCGAGTTCTCCCCTGATTATGCTGTGGTTGATGTTGCTGCACATTATATTGTGGTGCCTGGTAAGGTGGTTGCTGCTGGTACTGTGGTTGTTGCTGATACTGTGGTGGTTGCTGACTGGTGGAGCTTGATGGTAAAAAGCGGGAGGTTGCTGTTGGTTATTTCTAACCTGGTAGTTGGACCGGCCCGCAGTCTTGTAGGGTGATTGTACAAATTGGGCAGTAGACGTCCCTGTAGCGGCGATATGATGTACAACATCATCTTTCTTCTTCCCTGTTCTCTTGTCATCATTGGTGGACTTGAGGGCTGATTCAATCCTGACACCTGTACGTACGAGGTGGGCGAAATCAGTGGCGTTGGCACAAGAGTATTTATATTGAGTGTTCAGACACTCTAAGTCGATAAAAGCATCCACCAATTCCTTTTCGGTCATTGGCGGCTCTATTTGTGCCGCCTCGTTTCTCCATCTGAGAGCGAATGTTCGGAAATCCTCGTTCTTATTCATTGTCAGCTTCTTGAGTGAGGATTTGTCTGGTGCAAAATCAGTATTATGCTTATACTGCCGCAAAAAGGAACTTGCGAGGTCGTTCCAAGTGTGCATCTCCTTCTTGTTCAAATTGAGATACCATTTAATTGCCGGCCCCGTCAGACTTTCCTGAAAATAGTACATCATCATCTTCTCATTTTTCAGGTAAGCTCCCATCTTACTGCAGTACATCTGGATATGGATAAGAGGATCGGTCGTCCCCTTGTACTTCTCGAAGTCAGGGACTTTGAAATCTTTTGGGATCTCAAGATCAGTAACAATACAAAACTGCAAAGGATTTATTGCCCCTTGGCTTCCTTCTAATGCCCTAAGCTTATTGAGAATATACTCCATTTGTTCTCCGGGTTGTTGTTCCGATGTTGTCGGCCGGGCTGTGTCCGCAGCAACTGCAGCCGGCATATTTAGATTTGCAGCTATATGGACCGGAGGCGCTTGAGCTACGGGCGGTGTAATCTCGAACTGATATGATTCCTGTGAAGTTCGCAATGGTTGAGACTGGGGTGCTTCGAAAGCTGACGCCGACCCCGTATGTTGCTCAGGCTGTTGAGGTAAGAAGCCTGGAAACGATGATTGTTGTTGCTGGCTACTCTGTACTTGTGCCATTAGTGCTCGAACTTGTGCTGCTAACTCCGCGTTCTCTTTTCGTACGAGCTGGAGTTCTTCTCTAAGAGTTTGCTCTGCAGTTTGATTCTGAATGTCTTCATAGGTGCCCATGATTTTTTCTTTTGACCGGGTGAAATGTTGTTTCTTGACTGGAGGTTTCCCAATGATGGTCTTATGTAAAAATAAAGATAAAAAGTGTGAATTTGAGAAAAATGATCATGTTTTGATAAGAAAAATAAAATATGATTGAGAGAGTGAGTGCGATTGAATTGAAAATTAAAAGAAAAATGGCATGTTTCTTTTACAGGCTAAAGTCACCAACTTAGCTTGTCTGAGCAATGCATATTCACATCCACCACATAGATAATCAAAGTCTTTGATTGAGCAAAACAAACATCTTTATTCATCTCATAAATCTGAGAGTACACAGAAAAGAGTACAAAAAGATCTTCATAATCTTATTTGAAAGATAAAAGAATGTGCCAAACTTTGTCTTGCTTCTCATGTCTACCGTCTTGGTGTCCTTTCCGGTTCACAGGCCTGGCGTATATCCACGTAAGGCTTAAGACTGATTCGTGCCTTCTCGATGTCTGCAGCTATCTTCTGATTTGCCAAGGGTGCATGGCATCTTCTATATTTTTCATCACATCATCTGCTTCTTTTACAGCATCTAGGAGTTTAAAGCTTTCCTTCTTTGCGATAGTAAAGCCTCTGTCTAGATTGTGACATTCTTCTTTGTACCATGCTAGCTGTCCTTCCAAATGGTCGATCTGCTGGTCGTACTCCTGTTGGCATTTTGGTCTCTTGTTATACATGTGTGCCAGGCAGACGTTGTCGTTGCGGAGCTTTTCATTCTCGGATGCTAACTCGTTGTATTTACTTCTTTCTTCCTCGATTGATTTTTCACTAATCTGCTGTAAACGGGAAAATTCTTCTTTGTAGTAAGCAATCTCCTTGTTTTTCTTTCTCAGCTCTTTTTTGTATATTGCTTCCCACTTTCGCCGTTCTTCTTCTTTCTGGTCTCTCTGCATCTCGAGTTCTTGTTTATCTGATTTATGCAGCTGGTTCATCTGATTGAGATGGTCGCGTTCTGCTGTCAGAAGCCTAATATGCTCCATTCGTGAAATGTCTGCATTTAGATTATCTTCCTCCAAGCTTTTGATTTTGCATTCAAACTCCTTTCTGAGTGCTTGCTCCTTCTCTTGCAATACCTCTTCTAACATTTGATCTATACTTATTTTCCTTTTGGCTATCCGGGGTTGTTTATCAGCCATGATCTTTATTGTAGTCTGCTCGCGTGCTCTCAGGTACATGGGGGTTGGCTCTTCCCACTTATCTGTCCCTTTATTAGATTCGACAGGCCGATAATCTGGATGTTCCCAACTTTTCTTCATTGCATTTGCATCCTTGTGTAACTTCCTCTTGTTATCTTCTATGACCCAGATCGGAAATTCCAAGTCTCCTAATCCTTCGTATTCCAAACATTCCTGCTTGTACTGAAATTGTCTCAGACCAAAGCCGAAGTGTAACTGACGCAAGTCCACGGACCAAAAATAGGGACCCAACTGTATGGAGAACATTTTACTAAGACTTTGGATGGTTTGTGTCCTAGCATAAACTGTGCGAACCATCTGGGCTGGGTCAAAGCACGCAAATATTCCTTCCATTCTTCTATGGTCCGTTTCTCTTTAACAGTTGCGGCATCCGATATTGGCATCTTTACTCGTAGATAAGGATTGTGCACGAACGATTCAATAAAATGATAATATGCCCAGACCTGAAGCAACTGCGCACAACAGTTAAAACCTCCTTTTCTAGCTCTAGTCACCTTGTTAAGTGATGTCAGCGTTTTTGCTAGGATGCTCGGGATTGGGTTAATTTGTCGTTGAAACATGGAGAATACTAGGTAGTATATTTCGTCGTCAATTGTATTTGGTATCTTTGGGAAAATAACCAGTCCATACACAGCGAGGACGAAAGTTTTGATTCTGTAATCTCCGTCTTCATCTTTAGCAATGAGTTCATTTCTTAGAGCAATCAATTTTTCTATCCGGATGTTTGAATCCTGCTGCAAATAGGGAGACACTGTGGAAAACTGTCTGCCCATGAGTCTGGCTAGCTGTCTCGGTGGCTTTTCCTTTGCACTAGGAGTGTATACTGAAGTTGACTTTGTAACCTTACTGTTCATGAGGATATTGTTTTCCTCAATTGTCGGGCAGAATCAGTGTTATTTATCACGAAACATCTTCTGTCAGAATCCCAGAACCACGCAATTGCCTTGATGAAATCCCAGTTCACCTCAAGGCAGAACAAATCATATAGAGGGCCAAACTGGTCACGACACTTGGTTTTCTCTTTTTCTGTTAGATCTATAATTGCTTGAGTGCCCCGAAATCTATGGTGGTGTGGTGAATATGCATTGTCACAAGCTCTGGATCCATTGATTATTTAGCCTGATAATATATATAGGTTGGATCAGGGAAAATGAAAGAAACGAAAAGAAAAAGATAGGAACGATAGCACAGTCATTTTCAAAAGGTGATAGTACATGCTTGTCATAGATCTTGAGATTTACACTTCATATTCTCTTTTGGCCTAGTCGCGCGGTGTGTGCTGACATAAATGAGGCAATGCATCTATTAGGTCACCTTAAACGGCTGGGTTTTAAGGATACCGACATGCATTGCACGTAAGTTCCATTATTGCACCAGAGGTCGAACTAGTAGCCCGTCATTGCTAGATTTCCACAGGTTATCAATACACATAGTATATCAATTCTGGTACTATCTAGGTAACATATAGGCTAGGATAAGGCTGGGTTTTACGACTACCCGTATGCATTGCACACGAGCTTCGATATTATCCCAGAACTAAGGCCGGTCGAGGCCTGAGGTTATGCATATGCTGACAGTAAATAAATGTGCATGTAGTGAAGCGTCATAAAGCATAAGGAACAAGAATAACAATCAACGTCAGTCCAAAAAAAAATTACATCCAATAAAATATGCCACTCATATAATGTTCAAATTTCTACGAAAAATCGTGATTTAACTAAATTTAAGCCGTTTAATTGTCACGAGCCTGACGGGTCCCCAGCGGAGTCGCCATCTGTTGACGACCTACCTCCGGCGAGGTGAAAAAGGTTTGGAGTCGCCACCTAATTTTAAGGAAAATTAGGAAACCGGGATAAGGCACGTTAGAGATTCTTTAGATTCGTCGTCGGTTACGTGCGGGGAAGACAGGACACCCCCACAACGCGCCTCAAATAAGGGTACTCTCAATTAAACGGTTTAACTTTAATTAAAACAGAAAATTTATTATTAATATTTGTTACGAATATTAAATTAGCACGAAATTCTAGAAATCGGGTAACCGACTCATTCTGATTTCATGCTGATTAACATTCGAACATATAATATTTAAACATCATACATGATATCCCCAAGGTGTAAGATTCGGATAACCACCTCATCCTAACCTCGGAAATAAATTAAGCATTTTTGTGACAATAAAGTATATGCCCAGAACATAATAAGGTCCGTCGATTTCGTACCTAGTGCCCTAAAAAAAAAGGAAAGAAATAAATAAATAAATAAATAAATAATAAACAAATAAATAAAATAAAGATAAATAAAGATAAATAAATAAATAATAATAAGTAAAATAAAAATAAACAAATAAATAAATAAGTAAAAATAAATAAATAAAAATAAAAATAAAAATAAAATAAAATAATATGTGATGATGTTATTTTATTAAGGTTGGGCTCAGCGCGTTTCCGTTTTCTCTTCATCGCCCTTTTATAAAAATTAAAGTTCGGGTAACCGCCTCACTCTAATCTCGGTTTTGCGAGAGTTTTGAAAATATTCAGATTTTAGAAAATATTTAGCGAGGTATAAAGATCGGTTAACCGCCTCACTCTAACCTCGACTTTATTAAACTTAAAAATTTGATTATTAAAGTATTCGGAATTTTTTTTTAAAAAAAATCAAGCTAAGGTGTAGAGATCGGTTAGCCGCCTCACTCTAACCTCAACTTCGTTAAATAAAAAAAAATCTTTTCATTTTTGAAATATTTATGATTTAGAGAAATCTAGCTAAGGTGTAGAGATCGGTTAACCGCCTCACCCTAACCTTAACTTTATTAAGCTTTAAAATCTTTTTTTCTTTTTTGAAAATATCAGAAATAGCTTAATCCTCTGTATTTAGGTTTAAAAATCTTTATAAAATGATAAAAGTTGAATTTAGTCTCAAAATTGATTGATTAGAGTCAAAATAACTCATTTTATAACAAAATGGCTCGGTCAAAATTAAAAATGGCTCGATCAAATTAAAAATGGCTCGGTTTAAATCAATTCGGCTCGGCCGGTTTAAAACTGACTCAGTCAGTTTAGAATTGGGCTCGGTCGCGACCGAACCCAATCGGTCGCGACCGAGCCCGGCGCGGGTCAACCCCGCGCGCGCACCTAGTTTTTAAAACGACGACCGGCTCAGCCGGTCGTCGTCTATGTTTGATTTCAGCGGCTGCGAGCTCGTGGCCGCTAGCTCGCGGCCGCTGACATGGCCGGCGGCGTTCCGCCGCCGGCCGATGAGGTTTATATAGGTTCCTAAGTATTATCGACGGTCCTGGACTCAATGGCGGTGTCAAAATTTGATTTTGATGACTCTATCACAAGTTATAGTCATTTAAAGTTTCGGTTAAAAATAAAAATTTCGAATTCCGCCGCCTTGGCTCGCCGTCGGCGCCGCCACGGCGGCGTTTCACGATGTCCTAGTAACCACGAACTCAGAAATGTAAATGTTTTGGCTTGTAAAGAGGCCTACCTTAGCTCCCGAGCTCGGTTGGCGACGACGAAGATTTTCGACGTTTTCCGGCGATCCGACGCTGTCTCCACCCGTGCAAACGCTTCGATTAGCTTCTCTTCGACTTTTCCTTCGATCTCCCGAGCTCCCAGACCTTCGTTTGGTGTGATTCGCAAAATCGCTTTTTTGTTTCTTTGAACTGTCGATCTCCCCTCCACCGGCGGCGCGACGAGGTATTTATAGCATTACCGGCGAGGATTACCCGGATGTACGAGGCGAGATCGTGGCGTCGAGGATCGCGGATCGTGGCGCGGCGGTTACGCGCGAGTCGGTGGCAGGCGTCGACCGATTCTTCGAATTTTCGAATATTACGAAAAAAAATCACTTCTTTGCTAAATTGCAGAAATGGCCCTTATTAATTTGCGAAACATTAGGCTCGCATGTTCTGTTTTGGCAAAACTGGACCCTCTCGTTTAAATTTCGGTTTTGAAAATTATATTTCATTTGCGCAAAACTCGCCGTAGCTCAAAGTGCTTATTTTCATCTAATTTTTGAACATGTAAAATGTAATTATGCGAAACGAATATGATTTTGATTTTAATCGATTCAAATTGAACTAAATGGGCCAAATGAATCTGATTAAGCCCAATTTGATTTGCTTGGGCCCAACAGGCTTTATCGAGCCAATTTAGATTAATCAAACTTAATTGATCATGATCGGGCCTAGTTGGTCATTAAGGCGGACAAAACGAGGTGTCAACAAGGGGGAAGGAGGGGAATTTCGTTGATGGAGATCGCAGGCGCAAACCGAGCAGCCGACGCGGCAGAGGGGGTAAGGTAAATTGTAAAAATGATGGAAAAAATTGAAAAATCGAGCAGCCTGCGCGGCGGCGGGGGTGAGGTAAATTATTGATCGGAGGCGCAAATCGAGCAGCCGGCACGGCGGAAAGGGTGAGGTAAATTACAGATCGCAGGCGAGTGAAATCAGTGACGAGGTAAATTAGGATGAGGTAAATCAGTGAGGAGTGAAGTTTTTGGGTAAAAAGTTAAGAATGATAGATCTGTAATTGTCAAAAGTAAGACGGTCAATTGCCTAAGAAGGACAAAACGCGTTTTCTAAACAGTGAAGAAGGGACTGGTATGGCATCTGACAAAATCGAAGGGTTGATATATAATGGGAATACAAAATGGGAGCTGTTTTGTATTCTTTTTCCAAAAATGTTTGAGAGGAAGCCACGTGGTTTTTTTTTTCTACTAAAAAAAATTCAACTTTATGTATTGAGCAAATTCAACTTGATGTAGGTAAAGATAGATTGGTCGTTTCATTCTCTGTCCACCAACTTACCAAATGGAGGCCTCCGCCCGTCTCCTCCTCTCGCCGGCGGCGCTCCACTGCGGTCTCCGCCTCCGCCATCGTTTTCCGCCACCACCTTCTCGCTTCAACTCTAATTTTTTCTCCCTCCTCCCCGTCTTCCGCGCATCTCATACTTCCAACAGCCACCCCCATCACTTCGCGTGCTCCGCTTCGAACCCTCTCACGTCACTCTTCTCATCCCTATCCAAACTGACTCCGCCGTTCGATTCAGCTGACGTGTCGCTCGTGTGGGACTCAACGCCGGCGGCAGTCGCTGGATCGGGTGGTCTGCTGCCGGCTATTGGGGATGGTGATTCGGAGGAGTGGTTGGTGGTTCTGCTGGGGTGGCTGGGGGCAGAGGTGAAGCATCTGCGGCGGTACGCGGAGATATACGGTTCACGAGGTGCGCGTACAGTGCGGTTTGTTGTACGGGTTAAGGAGTTCTTCGGGCCGGACCTGGGGAGGAGGATGAGGATCGGGTGAGTCGGTTGGCAGGCGAGCTGGCGAACTGGACCGATGAGAAACAGAGGGAAGGGAAGCAACCAAGATTGCTCTTCCACACCTTCAGTAACACTGGTTGGCTCTGGTAATTTTTGTTGTTCTTTTATGCAGATATCACGGTATACCCCTGCATTTGGAACATTTAACGTTTAAATCCTGTATTTAAATTTGATCACTTATTATCATGTACTTGAATTTTTAAAATCCATGACATCTTAAAACTAAATGCATAAAATCCTCCATTTTTAGTGCGTCATTTTGATGGAAATAGTGTCATCTGGACACATATAATCACATGAAATGTCTAAATTTATGAATTTTGGTAAAGATCGCTCTTTTAGTATTAGTAAACTAGTTTGCGTAAGCTGTAAATGGAGTTACTTGAGTCAATAATGAATAAGGTGGACTGTATGCATCTCTTCTGGCAGTACCTTGAGCAGTCAACCGATGTTTCCATAGATAAATAATGGGACCATGTTGTATTATGGTAACGTGTATCTTATGAACGTTTTGTTCAAGGCAGATTTTAGTTGCAGGTTTTGCTATTATCCGGGCCCATGGGACCAGATATGTCCAATTATTGCTCAATGAGCATATTTAGTTGGAGTGGACTTAGCCCATTGTTTGTGAGTTGTGATTCTAAATACATGAGTTTTGACAATTGGAAAATGATAGAATTGCAAATTAGAATGACCTGCAGGCTGCAAGCCAAATTATGACATGTATATATATATATATATATATATATATATTTTGGGGTTAGAAGTATGACATGTATATGGAGGATAACGATTACGTCCGTAGCTAGCTACTGTACCTTGACATTGATGCTTAGGGCATGATATGTACCAGAGTGGAAAATGTAATCTGATGCATTAAAACCTCAGAAGTTAGATTCTAAAATGCGGTCTGATGAATTCAAAGCTGAGAAGTTAGAATGTGATCTGCCTTCACCAAAATCAGCCATCCTGTTACAAGATTAGGTTATGCTCTCCGATTAACTCTTTGGGCCTATTTACTTCGAGAGTAAAGTGGGAAAATAGAAAAGTAAGAAAATTGGAAAATCAGTTTTTTTGTTTACTTTAAAAGAAAAAGTGAAAACTAGAAAGTTAGAAAGTCAGTTTTTTTTGTTTACTTTAAATAGAAAAGTGAGAAAGTGAGAAAGTGAGAAATTTATTTTTCTTTCACTTTTCATCTCTATATAATGTTTATTTTTTTGACTTCTTATAAAAAACTAGGAAGTGGGAGGAAAATGAGAGTTATTAGCATTTAGTGATATTTATTAATAATTATTATTTCTAAAATAATTAAATATTATAAATAAATTAATATATTTATAACTAGCAAATATTATAAAAATAAAAAATATATTATTTTTAATAAATAATAAAAATAATAAATTTATATTCTTTAATAATAATAAAAATAATAAATAATACAAATAATAATAAGTAAATTACTACAAATAATAAATAATAAATATATTATTTACTAATTATTTTAATTATATAATGATTTTAATAATTTATTAATATTTTCTAAATATAAATAAATAAATTACTAAATAATATTAGCTAAATAAACTAAATAATAATTTTTTAATTATTAATTAATAAATAAAATAGTAATTAATTTTAAATTATTATTAAAAATATTAATTTATAATTTTTTTTTTAATTATTAAAGAATATTTTTTAAATTATTATTAAAGAATTAATTTTAATTATTATTAAAGAATATTATTAAGAATTATTTTTATAAATAAAATAATTTTACTTACTTCCCACTTTACAATACAAAGTAAACAAGAAAATATAAATTTACTTTCTTATCACTTTCCATATCACCACTTTCTTTTCACTTTCCACTTTACTACTTTCTTATCACTTTTTTTTCACTTTGCCACTACTACTTTTTTTCTACTTTCTTTTCACTTTTCTATTTTCCACTTAAAGTAAACAGCTTCTTTGTGACGTCCAGTATGCCGGGGGTTACGAAAAACAGAATAGAGTGGATTTTTTTTCTTTTTTTTTGAATAATAACCTAAAAGACAAGACGTTATGAGCTAGTATTTCCAATTCTTAATAATACACTAGATTTTCAGGTTAATTAAATTTACACAGCGGAAACTATAAAATTATTATATTTTGATTTCCAAATTATCTTCTAATTCTCGTAGCTCGCTCAACGATCGTCGGCAGTCCCTGCAAATAACTAAGGGGGAAAAAGAGAGGGGTGAGTATATAAAATATACTCAGTGAGTGACCCATCCTGACAAAGGCAGCTGCCAAGGCTGCGGCCACACACCAAACACATGCAAGCACAGAAGGCATACATGCAGATGCGAATATGCATATAAATAGAAGTCATACATATTAAACTTCTATATGCCAATGCAATATGCACGCGGAACGTAAGTTCAGGCACACGAGTTGTATTCTAATCAACCTCTAGCAACAGATGAACATACGACAAGTAATCACTACATGTTGGAGTAAACGACTCACTACAAGCATGATCTCACAAATCCATAAATTTGCATGCAACAAAATAGTACAACATGCTTTCACATTATAGCATAACACTGTCATGCACATCACAACAAACAAGCATTGTCACCAATAGTGAACTTACACAAAACTGATCACATAACCATACGCGATATGTTGCCAAACATGAACAATGATAAGCCACAAAATCCAGTTAATATCACAATGAACAGTAAGAAGCAACATAGCATCACATAAAGATAATCACACACCAACCCAATAGGTTATGCTGTTATCTTTCTTATGTCAGTGTGATCTAACCCATAGTTAGTCTTCTCTCTCATGTTTATTCTGGTATGACGGGTCCAGCCGAACTCCCAAATCCAGGGCACCTATACCCCATCCCTGACTAGGGTAGTCCCGGACGCTCGCACACTTACCAATGGTTTCGCCCGCTGTCGCCGGGTTTTCCATCGCGACACAACAACTCACGGTAGGGGCGACCCCACAGCGCAAAATGGGGGCTACTCGGACTCTTTACGCCATATGCAACCGAGCCTCGTACAACGTAGCAATCGCCTGGCCAACGGCTGATCCGCAAGGTACTACGTGCATCGTCCTCCATAGAGGCAAATTCACCGCTTTAGGTACTCTAGTTAGAACCCTCCGCCCCGATATATTGGCCCCCGGGAATCGCACATCAGGCTGACTCAATCGAAACTCGACGGAGATCCAACCTCTGAGCACCCACATTTTTTATTAAGGCACAAACATCACGAGTGTCTCTAGAGCTATTTCACTCCACAACTCGTACATACTTAATAACATCAGTATCATCATGGATAGCATATTATAGAGCAACCAAACAATGTTCATAACATTTGAAACCATCACATATGTACACATCATACGTACATTCACATAGCTAGCATATTTAACATCCAATAAGCATCACAATAGCATTTTAGCATGATCTCATAACAATCATCATAATAGCAATTGGGTCTATAGCCAGTATAACATGAATCCCATAACACATCATATTATACACCAAATCAAACATATCAAGCAAGCTTCCATGTCAAGCATGCCAGAAACAACTCGGTGTTTAAACACTCGCACAATTATAAGATAGTAATGCATTCAAGTTTTAGCACATAACACATAGCACAATCTTAACACCTAACATGTGTATCAAAACGATCAACTCAAATGTATCGTAAGGTAGATCAAACACTTATAATAAGCATGCATTCATACAAGCACTCCCGCTAATAATATAATAATATCATTTAGGTCACACACCTAAGGAGTCATCAACACAGGCAAACACATCACTAACACGTTGTCCATGCAACATAACTTACATAATATCTCCAACATTCCTAATGCATGCACCCACAGAACTCTTGTTCACAAGCATGACTAGGCAATGTCAATACATACACAAATTAATATTTGCATATATCGCCGAACACAAACTAGCATATCGCTCTAAATGAGTCGACAAGCAATCACATGAAACATGTTGTTCACACAACAGGGAGCATATATAAAGGTGTCCAAACATGATTACAAGCACACCCTATCATCATGCATGACCTTATACATCTAATCGACAAACAGTCACGTTTTCCGATGCACATACATCTACATGCACTCTAGCTAATCCGTCCGCACACCATCCCACTGGCATTTACCGTCTAGGAAATGCGAACACCACTACCGAGCGCCCAATATCGAATAATATTAACATCTTGCTAGGGAACGCGAACACCTCTACACACGATATCATGCTATCGAACAATATCACACAAAACGATCCGCATAGCTAGCATGAATATTATTATTATTTAGCATGTAAATCATCAATGTTGAATACATGTTCTCACAAACAATGAGTCACATGTTTTCAACATAATTCCTAGCATACTTTTTTAATGAATATCATTATCTAACACATGCTAACGCAACCAAATTCACATCATGCTGACATTTCATATCTAGACAAGCTACTACATCATAGCATATAGGCCTAGCATGATTTTTAACAATATTTCTAACAACCAAGTGAGACCGCAGGGACACTCACCTTCAAACCTTCTAGGGTTTACTGATCGGCGCGTAAACGTCGAAGCATTTCCGGAATCAATTCCACGAACGAATCCACGACAACGAGGCGAGACGGCGGAGCAGTCGAGTTCGCCGGAGGAGCTCACTGAAGGCGGCCGACAGCAGCTACAGTGGCGACGGCGGCGAAATTGGCGGCGGTGAGGAGCTCAAGGGGCGGAGGAGGCAGCGGCAGAGACGCCGGTGACGGCCGGAGAGGCGGCAGCAGGCGGCGGCGACGCGCGGCCGGGCAGAACAGAGGCAACGAAGCGGAGATCCGAGCGATCGGCGCATTAATTGGCGGCGACGAGGTCTGGTGGCGGCTCAAATGACGTTGGGAGGTAGCGGTGGACGATGGCGACGGCGGAGAAACCGGAATCAGTGCGGTGAGAGTTAGGGTTCGACGCGTGCGCGGGAGAGGGGTAGCCAGCCAGGGGAGGAGAGGGGTTGTCGGAGACGACGGCTCACACGCCGAGGACGGCGGTCGGTGATCGGACGGCGACGGCGCGATGAGGACCGAGAGAGAGTGAGAACGGAGTCGCGAGAGGAAGAGAATGAGAGAGAGACGCGAGCAGATGGCCGGGCACGTCAGGCGCGAGCCATTTTGCTCGCCCGCGCGTCCGGTCGCAAAACGGGCTCGGCTGGGCCGAGCCAAGTGGCTCGGTCGGCCGGGTTCAACTCAATTCGGGTCCAAATTGGTCCAAAACACAACCAAATCAATTCAAATCTATTTCAATTCAATTCAAATTCAATTAATCAATCAACAAATCGAATAAACTCTCGATCGAAGGAAATTAAATAATAAACTCGATTCTAACTAATCGAACCCAAGGACCTCACACTCTTAGCTTTACATTCTCTGCATACACATATATGGGGATGCAACACACTAGAACTAGGGGTCCATGATTTCACTCCAGTGGCTATAACATCATGGTGCTTGAACTTGCGGTTCTCACTATTGCAGAATTTGTTTAGGCTCTGGAACTTTCTGGATTATAATACCAATTATGTTATAATGCATGTTATATATGATGTCATACTAATGAGTATAATTACTTCAAAAGTAGAACTGAAGCATAAGCTTCCCCCCACCCCCTGTCTTATAGAGAATGATATAGTACTGAAAATATGGATCGACCCTGGTTGGCGTTGTCACGGGGCTAGAAATTCCTAACGATCCGCGCGGCACTTAGACCCCGAATGGCCTAAGTTCAGCCTGACTCTAGACAAGAACGAGAGAGAGATCTTGTGGGGAATGCCCGTTTTCTTTGAATGAAGAAAAAGTGAGAGGTGCCTATACTCTCTACAAGGCAGTCTATATATAAGTCCCTTGGACAGTTACAAGAATTCTAAAGGTTACTAAGAGGCATTAAAGAGGAGTTAGTGCTGGCCCTTAAGATCTGTAACTCCTGGAGACTCTTAAGTTTTGTAACTCCCGCATTAAAGCTCCTATGTGTAACTCCCGAACATTCAATTAGGCCCGCGCACCTTGCGGAGCCGTTTGTACAGCGGGTTTGACCAAGTCTGGTTCGGCCAAACCTCACTGCGTGACATTCTCCCCCACCTAATCAGGCGACGCCCCTGTCGCCTCCTCGGAACGGAATCGCTCGATCGCCTCTTGGAATTGCCATAGATCCTTGGCTGATTCCCAGCTAGCTTCGCTCCTTGGCTGCCCCTTCCAATGAATCAAATACTCATTGGAACGTCCCACTTTGCGATGTGCAATGACTTCTTCGACTTCCTTGTCATAAGACGCCTTGACTGCGAAAGGGGCACGTTTCGACTCCATCCTTGCTGGGTCTTCCTCATCCGCATGATATGGTTTAAGCAAACTCACATGGAAGACAGGGTGGAATTTAATTTCGGGTGGCAAAGCTAACTTGTAGGCCACTTTGCCCACCCTCTTGACCACAGGGAAAGGACCATCATACCTCCGCTGTAGTGCTTGCTGCAGATGTGAGTTGCGCTGGGTAAGATAGCTTGTCTTCAGCAAGACCAAGTCCCCGACTTGAAACTCCCGTGCGCTCCTCTTCTTGTCCGCATATTTCTTCATGCGCTCGGCAGCCTTGGCAAGCTGCGCCCGAGCGATGTCCGCCTGCTCTTGCCAGCCCGAGGCGAACTTGTAGGCCGCAGGACTCCGCCCAGTGTATCCCGCGGAAATGGCATGGGGTGCCAAGGGTTGATACCCCATAACAAGCTCAAAGGGACTCCGCTGCGTAGATTCACTCCTCTGCAAGTTGTACGAAAACTGTGCAACATCTAGCAGTTTGGCCCAATCCCTTTGATTTGCGGAGACATAATGCCGCAAATATATCTCCAGCAAGTGGTTGGCCCGCTCAGTCTGCCCATCCGTCTGCGGGTGCATGCTGGTTGACATATGAATCTCAGATCCCATGAGCGCGAATAACTCCTTCCAGAACCGACTGGTGAAGCGGGTGTCTCGATCGCACACAATCGAATGTGGCAAGCCCCAATACTTTGCCACATGCTTCATGAAGAGTTTCGCCGTATGCTCCGCTGTGAGATCCTTGGGCGCCGGCACAAAGATGGCATACTTCGTGAATCGGTCCACCACAACCATAATCACGGTACAACCCTCGGATAGAGGCAAGCACGTGATGAAGTCCATCGAGACGCTCTCCCAAGGACGTTCTGGAATGGGTAGTGGTTGAAGTAATCCCGCCGGTGCTTGTTGCTCCACTTTGTCTTGTTGGCACACAAGACAAGTTTTGACATAGGCCTCGATGTCGCCCTCCATCTTTGGCCAAAAATATGCATCCCCTACGAGTACTTGGGTACGGCGAACCCCAGGGTGTCCCGCCCACTTGGAGTCATGACACTCCCTCATGATCTCCCGCCTAAGGCCCCCATGCTTAGGCACATAGAGCCGCCGAACAGCAAGCCGTCCTCCTCCCAAAACTTCTTGGTTCGGCCTTGCTGTGCAAACTCCAGTAGTTGTTTGGCCTGCACATCAAATGTCATACCTTCCCTGATGCGCCCCATCAGGCTAGACTCTGGACTGCTCAATGCCGCCAATGTGGCCTTGCGTGACAAAGCATCGGCCACCACATTTGCCCGCCCAGGCTTGTACTCCAACACATAGTCGAACTCTGCCAAGAAATCTTGCCATCGCGCTTGCTTGGGCGAGAGCTTCTTCTGCGTTTGGAAGTAGCTGGTTGCAACATTGTCGGTCTTCACCACGAAGGCCGAGCCCAACAGATAATGACGCCAAGTCCTCAAGCAATGAACGATAGCGGTCATCTCCTTCTCTTGGACAGTGTAACGCCGCTCCGTATCGTTCAGCTTACGACTCTCAAAGGCAATCGGATGCCCATCCTGCATGAGCACTCCGCCAATGGCAAAATCAGAAGCATCAGTCTGTACCTCATAAGTTTTGGTGAAGTCAGGCAAGGCGAGCACAGGTTCCTGCACCATTGCTGCCTTCAAAGTAGCGAATGCGGCTTGACAACCCGCATCCCAGTCCCATGCATGTCCCTTCTTCAGCAAATCCGTGAGGGGTGCCACGATCGCTGAGTAGCTCCTGATGAATCGCCGGTAGTAGTTGGCAAGGCCAAGGAATGACCGCAACTCGGGTACCCTTGTAGGTGCTTCCCATTCCACAATGGC
Organism: Xerophyta viscosa; assembly: GCA_002076135.1. Taxonomy (NCBI): domain Eukaryota; kingdom Viridiplantae; phylum Streptophyta; class Magnoliopsida; order Pandanales; family Velloziaceae; genus Xerophyta; species Xerophyta viscosa. The sequence goes on along the minus strand of MJHO01000097.1, from coordinate 757,759 downwards.
TCGCACTTTGGCCTTGTCCATCCGCACGCATCCCTTCCCGATCACGTGGCCTAAGAAAGCCACCTCCTCTTGGGCGAAGATGCACTTCTCCTTCTTGACATATAGCTCGTTGTCAAGAAGGGCCCGGAAAACCTGTCTTAAGTGCTCAAGATGCTCCCGAAGATCTTGGCTATACACCACAATGTCGTCAAGGTAGACAACAACAAACTTATCAAGGAATGGTTGTAGTACCTTGTTCATAAGGGTGCAAAAGGTTGCCGGTGCATTGGTGAGTCCGAAGGGCATAACCTTGAACTCGAATAGCCCATACCGCGTCACGCACGCAGTCTTTGGCTCGTCTCCCTCTGCGATGCGGACTTGATAGTATCCCGACCTCAAGTCCAGCTTGGTGAACAACCTGCCTGTCCAAGCTGATCAACAAGTCCCCAATATGAGGGATGGGGTACTTATTCTTGATAGTGATTCTTGTTGAGCGCCCGGTAGTCGATGCACATGCGGAGACTCCCATCGTGCTTCCGCTGGAACAACACTGGTGCGCCGTAAGGTGCCTTGGACGGCTGGATATACCCCGCATCGAGAAGGTCCTTGAGTTGCCTCCTTAGCTCCTCAAGTTCTGGCGGTGCCATACGATATGCCACCCCGGCTGGTGGCTTGCTCCCTGGGACAAGCTCGATCTTGTGATCTACCTCCCTTCGAGGCGGCAAGTGCTTGGGCAACTCTGCGGGCATCATTCTCCAAACTCCTTGAGCAAAGCGAGCACCTCCGCAGGAACTTGCTCGGTCAAGGGCTTGTCTTCGTCCCCTTGGACAAGGGATGCTACAACCGTGTCGCATCCTTTCCGCAGCCCTTTGGACACCTGCATGGCAGAGAGCATTTTACCTTGGATAAGTCCGCGGTGAATGGGGACAGTGCACGGACGTCCTTCCTGGATGAGTAGAGTATCACTTCGGGGGAAGATCACGCATCTAGCCGCTCCTCCAGGAACTCCAGCCCAAGTGCTACGTCGTAGTCGTCCATCTCGACCACAAGAATATCGGCGATGCCGACCCACTCGCCTATTTGGACCTTCACCGTCGCGCCATGCCTATGACGGGTGATGCTGGTGAGTTTACGCCTTCATTGATCCGCTGGCTTGGTCCACAATAAGCCCCAACTTGGCAGCAACCTCTGGAGTGATGAACAAGTCGCTAGCGCCGTGTCCACAAGCGCCTTGTACAGTTGGCCCTCCAACTGAACCTCCGCGAACATTGGTCCCTTACGGCTTTTCTCCGTCTTGGCCTTGCACGCGCCAAGTAGCCGCACGGCACTGAGATTTACCTGATGATCTTGCGCTTCCTCCTGCACAAGCATGGATGCGAGTTTGGTGCGGCTTGGACACTCCCGCGCCATGTGCGGTCCGTCGCACAGGAAGCACGCCATTGGCTTCCGAGACTTGGACTCTCCTCCGGCCTTCGTCTCCTTCGCGGTCTCCTTGCCTTTGGTGTTGGGCTTCGCTCCCCCACCTTTACTGTCGCTCTTCTTGGTTGGCTTCTCCTTGCTTTGCCCAATAGCCTTGAACTCCACCAAGGCCTCCGCCTCGCGGATGGCATCTGCCAAGGTCTGAACGCCACGCCTCTTGATCTCCAACTGCGCCCAGTTGGTTAGCCCGTCCACAAATGCGAACAAGGCATCTTGGTCTGCCATTTCAGGAATTTCAAACATCAGTTCAGAAAATGCTTTAACATACTCACGAACGGTGCCGGTTTGCTTGAGTCGCCTGAGCTTGCGCCGCGCATCGTCCGAAGCATGTTCTGGGTAGAACTGCCGCTTGAGTTCGATCTTGAAGTCCCTCCATGTCGTGACCGCCACTCGCCTTTCCCGTTCGACATCCTCGCACACCCGTCGCCACCACAACGTTGCAATGTCGCCCAGGAAGAGTGGGATGGTGCGGAGCTTTGACGCATCATCCAGCATGAAAGTAGCATCAAAGTACCGCTCCATATGGTATAGAAAGTTATCGATGTCCCGCGCGCTGCGTGACCCATCGAACACCTTTGGTTTGGGCGCATCCACACGCCCTGGCGCCCGCCCTTGTTGTCCGCAGTCGCACTTGCGGCTTCGCACAGCTCTAGCCTGCCCATTAGCTCCCTCCTTAGCCTCTCTAAGGCGGGTTCCCAGGCGAGTTGCCCGCGCAACTCCTGGACCTCCTTGCCCAGTGACTCGATTCGTGCCTCTAACGCCGAACACCGTTGCTCTGCTTGCCAAGGACTTGGTTGAGGGATACCACCATCCGTGCCTCCAGCCCATCTTCATTGCTGGTGATCGCATCGACCGCCCGCTCGACCTCGTCGACCTTGGACACGAGTTTTGTGAACTTGCTGTCCAAGGATGATAGGACATCACGGGATGTTTCCCTCGGTGCCTTACCCTTCTTCTGTTGATCATCCACAGTAACCTCGCTCTCGATATGCGACGCCATCGTCACAATCCTTAGCTCTGATACCACTTGTCACGGGGCTAGAAATTCCTAACGATCCGCGCGGCACTTAGACCCCGAATGGTCTAAGTTCAGCCTGACTTTAGACAAGAACAAGAGAGATCTTGTGGGGAATGCCCGTTTTCTTTGAATGAAGAAAAAGTGAGAGGTGCCTATACTCTCTACAAGGCAGTCTATATATAAGTCCCTTGGACAGTTACAAGAATTCTAAAGGTTACTAAGAGGCATTAAAGAGGAGTTAGTGCTGGCCCTTAAGATCTGTAACTCCTGGAGACTCTTAAGTTTTGTAACTCCCGCATTAAAGCTCCTATGCGTAACTCCCGAACATTCAATTAGGCCCGCGCACCTTGCGGAGCCGTTTGTACAGCGAGTTTGACCAAGTCTGGTTCGGGCAAACCTCACTGCGTGACAGCGTGGATCATAGGACAAGCCTTTGTTTTCCAGAAAGGTTTAGGTCGGTGTATTATTTAGGTCGGTGCATTAACAAAATAAGGATGACCTCCACTTGAACCATATCAGCCGTTCATTCGCAGCTCTAGATTGAGGACACGTGGCCAAATTCTTGGCGGGAACTCTAGGCGGGAAATTCAAATTCGTGTTAGGCTGTCGCCAGCTTGGCAAGCAACTTGGACACCCACCTGTGCAGGAATCACGGACGCGAAATAGACTACTCTACCATATAAATAGCCACCTACAATACTGTAGAGGAGGAGGCTTTTCAAGAGAAAGATCTCATTTTGTATTTGTGAGAATTAGTGCATAAGAGAGCTTTGAGCGAAAAAGACCAAGCTACTGTTAAAGCTCGGTCCAAATCCTTGTAGTCTCATACCTTTTCTTGCATTCTAGTGAATTTCTCTCTCGTTGGTCTCGTATGACCCGTGGTTTTAGCTCGGACCAAAATCTGAGGGTTTTCACCTAAAAATCTTGCGTGATTGCTACTTCTCTCTTTGATCCAACATCTACCTTCGAACACTAAAATCAACCGATCGAGTACAAGCTCGATCAATTGGCGCCGTCCGCGTGAAAAGAATCAACACAAAGACCATTGCTCCGAGAAGAAACACAAGCAGACGTTTGAGCTGTCCAGAACAAGCGGCTGCTTACTAGTTGTGAAAGAAAATCTAACACCCCAGATGTCCCAGAACGCTCATAAGAGACTCTGCAGTATTTGCGAGGGATTGAGGGTCATATACAAGCTGAGGTCCGACCAGGGACGCTTGAAGACATTCGAGGAATCATCAAAGACAAACTACGTATCCTTCTTCAAGGTCATATTGAGCCTGCACTGTCTCAACAACATCAAGCCGCATCGGTACAGACAAGGGGTCGGCGCAGTGTGCGAGAACAAACTCCCCCAACGATAGCCGTGGTTCTCCGTTCGATGACTGGGGCATCCCAAGACCTAGGAGCAGTTGGGGAATCATGAAATGAGGTTGGTAAAGGAAAGGGTTCGAACAAGGCCTTACCAAAATAAATGCTCGGCCCTTAAGGGTGTCAGAGCGCCGGAAGTAATTGCTTCCGGAGAATGTGACGAGAAGAAAAATGAGCCGAGGTACACCAACAATATTCAACTCAATGCTTCACCAAGTGAAATATTAGCCGTAGTCGGAAGGAGCCATTAGCTGCCCCAACCTCCACCCATAAAGACACCAACAAATAGATGAGATCGGTCTAAATTTTGTAACTATCATCTTATCCATGGCCAAACCACCAACACTTGACACAAGCAGAAGGACTTGCTAGAAGAAATAGCAAGGAATTGCGAACTGCAAGAATTCAATGACAAACCTCATGGAGAATAAGGCCACACGAAGATGAAGCCCCACAGGTAGGACCCCGACATCAGCAAGCCTTAGGTGGTCCTGTTATTTGATGATTAGGAGGTACCTGGTTCGAGGTCGGACAAAAATTAAAAGACAATGCTTCGCTCCAAAGGAGACTACCAAATTTATACCCAATGCTGGGGCATCTACCCACAAAACTGAAAACAAATTGCAAGGACGATGTATGAAACTCACGAGCTCATGGAGACTCGGTTGGAGCTTACCCTTAGCAAGCATGGATCAGCTTCTACTCCTATGACCATGAAGTGTTTTTCATCTTCAATGAACCAACAAAATGGCGAACGACCTCCTACTCCATGGTTGGTCTGAACAAATGGATAACCCAAATAAATGGGCGACCTAGGAGCGAAGGACGATGGCCAAAAGGTGAACGATCTCTTACTCTAGGTTTAGTCCAAACAAATGAATAACCCAAATAAATGGTCGACCTAGGAGCGGAGGGCGACGGCCAAAAGGTGAACGATCTCTTACTCCAAGGTCGGTCCAAATAAATGGGCGACCCAAGAGCGGAGGACGATGAACCAAAATAGGAGAACATCCTTTTAGTCAGGGGTCCACTCAGTTTGACAAAGACGGCCTCAAGAGCGGAGGATGACGGCCAGTTTTGATAAAACAAATGCGAACATCTTCTTACTCAGGAGTCCCCCTGATCAACAGGACAAGATCCTAAGAGCGGTGGATGAAGGTATGAGAACTTCATAGGGAAGAGCAAAAGCCTCCTCTGAGGTCTGCCATAAAATAGACCGGCCTCACGTCCGTCCATAAAGTGGACCGACCTCAGAGTGGGAGGCGAATGCCAAAGTTTTTCAATGTTTTGGCGATAGCCACTTTTCTCTGAGGAATGCCATAAAATGGACCGACCTCAAGTCCGTTCAAAAAGGGACCGACCTCAAGTCCGTCCAAAATTGATCGACCTCAGAGTGGGAGGCGAATGCCAAAGTTTTTCAATATTTCGGCGAGAGCCACTTTATTTTGAGGTCTGCAATAATATAGACCGGCCTCAAGTCTGTCCAAAAATGGACCGACCTCACGTCCGTCTAAAAAATGGACCGACCTCAGAGTAGGAGGCGAAGGCCAAAGTTTTTCAATGTTTCAGCAAGAGCCACTTTACTCTGAGGTCTGCCATAACATACACCAACTTCACGTCCGTCCAAAAAGTGGACCGACCTCAGAGTGGGAGGTGAAGGCCAAAGTTTTTCAATTTTCGGCGAGAGCCACTTTACTCTGAGGTCTGCCATAACGTACAGCGACCTCACGTTCGTCCAAAAAGTGGTCCGACCTCAGAGTGGGAGGCGAAGGGCCAAAGTTTTTCAATGTTTTGGCGAGAGCCACTTTACTCTGAGGTTAGCCATAAAATGGACCGACATCACATCCTTCCAGAAAATGGACGGACCTTAGAGTGGGAGGCGAAGGCCGAAGTTTTTCAATGTTTCTGCGAGAGCCACTTTAGTCTGAAGTCTACCATAAAATAGACCTCACGTCCGTCCAAAAAGTGGACGACCTCAGAGTGGAAGGCGAATGTCAAAGTTTTTCAATGTTTTGGCTAGAGCCACTTTACTCTGAGAAATGTCATAAAATGGACCGATCTCAAGTCCGTAAAAAAATGGACCGACATCAGAGCGGGAGGTAAAGGCTAAAGTTTTTTAATGTTTCGGCGAGAGCCACTTTACTATGTGGTCAGCCATAAAATGGACCGATCTCACGTTCGTCTAAAAAATAGACCGACCTCAGAGTGGGAGGCGAAGGCTAAAGATTTTCAATGTTTTGGCGAAAGCCTTATCCGAGGTCTGCCATAAAATGGACCGACCTCATGTTTGTCCAAAAAATGGTCCGACCTCACTGTGGGAGGCGAATGCCAAAGTTTTCAAATGTTTTGGCGAAAGCCTCCTCTGAGGAATGCTATAAAATGGACTGACCTCATGATACGAAGAGACAAGACATGGTTGACTAATTTGGAGAAAGATGATTTAGACCGACGCAGAGAAAAAATGCACCGAACTTTAAAAGAGCACTGACTTAAGGAGAATATGCACCGACGAAGAGATAAAGCTTCGAGAAAATAGCCAGAGCACCGAAGATTTTGCGAGCAAAAAGTTTACTGCAATTGACTTTGGAACAGCGTGCGCAGACTAAATTCGGTGTGGAAGACGTTCATGCGTGGGAATTGATTCCTCCAGAAAAGCCGACATTCTACACCTCATCTGTCAGGGGCGTCTGATATAGTACTGAAAATATGGACCGATCCTGGTTGGCGCGGATCGAAGGACAAGCCTTGTTTTCCGGGAAGGTTTAGGCCGGTGGATTATTTAGGTCGGTGCATTAATAAAATAAGGATGACCTTCACCTGAACCATATCAACCGTTCATTCGAAGCTCCAGATGGAGGGCACGTGGCCAAATTCTTGGCGGGAACTCTAGGCGGGAAATTCAAATTCGTGCCAGGGTGTCGTCAGCTTGGCAAGCAATCGCGGACGCGAAACAGACTACTATACCCTATAAATACCCACCTACAGTACTGTAGAGGAGGAGGCTTTTCAAAAGAAAGATCTCATTTTGTATTTGTGCGAATTAGTGTATCAAAGAGCTGTGAGCGAAATAGACCTAGCTACTACTAAAGCTCGGTCCAAATCCTTTTAGTCTCATACCTTTCTCGCATTCTAGTGAATTTCGCTCTCGCTGGTCTCATACGACCCGTGGTTTTACCTCGGACCAAAATCTGAGGGTTTCCACATAAAAATCTTGTGTGATTTCTACTTCTCTCTTTTTTGCTTTCTTTTTTAATCCAAACTCTACCTTCGAACACTAAAATCAACCAATCGAGTACAAGCTCGATCAAAGAAGAATTTTAAGTATAATTCCTCTATTATTGTTGTTATTTGCTTCTTTTTTTTTTTGTCGCTGCCCTCCCTGTATATAAATGTGACGGCCTGTGTCCTGGGACCGGCCCGTGTACTGGGACCGCCCCGCGTATCGACGCCAAACCACACACGCATGCGGAAGCTTTAGAGAGAACTGTGCATGGTTTCCAAAACCGTTTTCAAAAGAATCCCGAGCTCAAGTTTGAACTGTCGGGTACGTGTAGTGTCACGACCCGCGACCCGGGGCCGCGACGGCTAAGAAAAGAAACACAAATCCAGAGTATCGCAATGCGGAAGCTCATGCGAAGTAAACCATGAAAACGAAGATTTGAGCCGAGCCCGGGACTATCGGCACCGGCAAGTAACCACGGAGGAGGTGGAACCCGCCTCGGGCGCCGACTAAGCTTGTCAAAGATCCTAAGATATCAATCTCCTCCATTGACATCAAAGTATCTAGGACAATCTTAGGTTCTAAACATAAAACTTTTGTAATAAAAACTTAGAAAGACGTTTTCGGAAATACCGGCTCAACCTGTATTTTTCTAAAAGATTCGGAGGTGCTAAACCTCTTAAATACATTTATACAAGACCCTAAAAGCATCGAAAGTATTTTCGGAAACAATTTAAAAGGAAATCGAATTGTGAATTCCAGAGAGTTTTCGGTCGACCGAAAGTTGAGAACCGGTCGACCGATACTCAACCCAAAAGCTCAAATACCTGCTGTAACAGTTTCGGTCGACCGACCGATATTATCGGTCGACCGAAAATATCAGAAAATCGGAAAAACAGTTTTTAGAAATGAAATACTCGCCCCCTCGAAATCCGTATTTTACCTGGGTTTTGGAAAACAACCCTACACGCTCATGTGTCTACCTCGGATACACGTGTAGGACCTCCCAAACACCCAAAATACGCGAAAACGACGAATTTAAAATCAAAACTCTTTAAGAACCGAAATACGGTAAATCAAGAGTTGAATGGATCAGAACTCATTTTTCAAGCTTAACATTCATTCCAACGCATACACAATACCACATAAGGTCAATTACACGTGCCCAACCATTCCAAAGCCCACTTAGGGTCAAAACATCATATAAAGCAAAATATGCACCTTTTTCATATAAAACACATCTTCTAATCACTCTTAGGATTTAAACTTCCTCTTTAGAAGTTTACAACCCTAAAAATAGTACAAAATACAAATATAGCGATAAATTGTAGGCTAATGCTTCCACCTAGCGTTACCAGTATATATATATATATATATATATATACATGATTTGTCCTATTAGCCTGAGTATACAAAATGTGATCTATACAAGCTGGTTATGTCCCGATCCCAAAAATACCTTCAGAAACCCCTCCTCACTGGCTACGCCGCCTACGCGTGCTCCTTGCCCTTCCCAAGAGGATCTGAAAAACAGGGCAACAAAGTGGTGAGTCTTTATGACTTAGTGAGCGGCACGTTGGCGTCCTCCTCTGGAGCGCCAACGTGGCACCGCACACAAGTAAACACAAACAAACATGATACGTCGCATATTCACCTCAACATCATATATGAGATATAAACAATTCAATACATATACAACAAGAAGCATGCTCGGTATCGTGGCAAAAATAATCACCAACCACATTAATTATGCAACCTCTTGTTAAGTCAGCGTAAATCACTAACCCATCGTAGTTAGTCATTTTGTATTCTTTTAGGTAAGGCAGGCCCAACAGCGAACTCTTACCAAGGCTTTTGCCCGCAGTCACTGGGTTTTCCAAAGTGAAACAATAACTCACGGTAGGGGCGACCCCACAGCGCAAAATGGGGGCTACTCGGACTCTTTACGCCTTATGCAACCGAGCCTCACACAACGTGGCAATCGCCTGGCCAACGGCTGATCCGCAAGGTACCACGCCCACCGTCCTCCTTAGAGGCAATCTCACCGCCTTACGTACTCTAGTTAGGACTCATCGCCCCCATGGTCTTGTCCCCCGGAAAGCACCTCGAGCTGACTCACAAGAACTTAGCGAAGTCTAACTACGAGTACCGCATTTTATTAAGGCACATGCATCACGAGTGTTCCTAGAGTTATTTTACTCTACATCTCGTGCATAGCTCACATAACATCACATTCAACATGGTCATAGAGCTATCAATACAAGTTCATGCTTTTGAACTATACACATGTACAAATAATAAAATATATCACTTCAATGCTAGCACGTTTGTCATAACATGAGCATCATAAGGCATGTAACATGAATTTCACAATCATATTCAACATTGAACTAGGGTTCATGACCCGACTATCAATTGTAACCAAGGAAAACCATGAATACACACCAAGTATCACTCCATGCACATCATCATACACTCACACACACGCACGCAAGGATGCTTAACCGCTCACCTCAAAATCCAAGCTTCCCACGAGCTCACCCCGACGAACTCCAAGAAAACCGAATCAAAGGGTATCTAGATGTAGAGCAAGGTTGGGAGAGTATAAAAACCAAGTTTAAATCAAATAAAATCAAGGAAAAAGAGATGATCACCTAGGGGCAGCTTACCTAGGGCTCCAGAACTTCTCTTCTCGGGTAGAAATGAAAAATAACCCTAAACAATACTAAAAACAATCCTCACCAACTCTCACCTGCTTCGATCGGTCGATTGAAACAACTATCGGTCGACCGAAAGTCCCGAAACCTGCATAAACAGATTCAGCACCACACTCGGCCAACTCGCTACGGATCGCACGCTCGCGTCAACGAGACTCCAACTAGGCCGGCTCGTCCTCAACGCGACCACGCATGCATCCCCACCCAAAAGCAAGCCTCACGCGCACATGCAAGTCCAAGAAATCATAATGCACACATATCCAACATGCATAATTAGGACTTAGCAAAAAAAAAAAAAAAAAAAAAAATTTTGAATATCCACATACAAGTCTAAAATCATACAAGAGCTAAAGACTACGAAAATCTAACTCGGTCACGGACCTCACATCCCTCCCCACTTAGGGGATTCGGTCCACCGAATCGAATAGGTGAGGAAATCGCGCACGCATATCAGCCTCGGGTTCCCAGGTAGCTTCCTTGAACCGCTGATTACGCCACAAAACCTTCACCAATGGTATTACTTTGTTCCTCAAAACCTTATCTTTCTGGTCTAGGATCTGCACTGGCTGCTCCGGATAAGTAAGATCTGCCTGAACTGGGATCGGTGTCGGTACTGTAACCACTGTCGGGTCGGCCAGACACTTCCTCAACATCGAAACGTGAAATACATCGTGAATGTGCGACATCGACTGTGGAAGCTCCAGTCTGTATGCTGCGTTGTCTATCCGCTCAACAACTCTGAACGGCCCAATATACCTAGGGCTCAACTTGCCCTTCAACCCAAAACGTTGTACCCCTTTCAACGGAGAGACTTTCAAATATACAAAGTCTCCCGCCTGAAATTCCAACTCCCTGCGACACTGTCAGCGTATGATTTCTGGCGGGATTGAGCAGTCTCCAGTCGCTGACGTATCACCTGTACCTTCTGGTTAGCTTCCTCGACAACGTCGGTACTCACAGCGCTCGGATCAATCATCTCATCCCAAAACAAGGGAGTACGGCATCTCTTGCCATACAAAGCCTCATGCGGCGCCATACCGATGCTACTGTGGTAACTGTTGTAGGCAAAACTCTACCAGAGATACGTGATCGTCCCAGCTACCGCCGAAATCCAATACACAGGCTCGCAGCATGTCCTCCAAGGTCTGTATCGTCCTCTAAGACTGTCCATCGGTCTGCGGATGATAAGCGGTACTGAACCTCAACTCCGTGCCCATCTGCTGCCGGAACGCTCTCCAGAAACACGAAGTGAAACGAGGGTCGCGGTCTGACACTATACTCAGTGGTATCCCGTGGAGTCTGACGATCTCAGCTGTAAATACGCGAGCCAATCTATCAGGTGTATAGGTGCTCCGAATCGGAATAAAATGAGCGGTCTTCGTCAGCCGGTCCACTACCACCCATATAGCGTCGAAACCGTGCCTCGTCTGCGGTAATCCTACGACAAAATCCATGGTCACATCCTCCCATTTCCACATGGGAACCTCTAATGGCTGTAAATACCCTCCAGGTCTCAAATGCTCGGCCTTCACCTTCTGACACACTGCGCACTGCGCTACGAAGTCCCTGACCTCTCTCTTCATGCCCGGCCACCAAAACTGTGTCTTCAAATTCTTGTACATCTTTGTGACCCCTGGGTGCACTGACAGTCTGCTGTTATGTGCCTCGGATAAGATCTGTTGTCTGAGCTCGGTATCCTGTGGAACACATATACGGCGTCTGTACCGGACAATATCATCTGCTCCGATGTCATAATCTGTTACCCCTTCGGACTCAAAGCGCGCTCGTACCTCCTGAAGTGCAGCGTCGCCCTGCTGTGCCGTCCCCAGCCGCTGAAGTAGCTCCGGCTCAACCCTATAAGTAGCGAAGAGGACCCATGGTGCATGCTCTACAGCACGCAAGCCAAGGCGGCCAAACTGCTCCGCGAGATCCCACTCTAACATATATAATCCGTCAAGGCGAGCGGAGCTCTTCCGGCTAAGAGCATCAGCCACGATGTTTGTCTTGCCATGATGGTAGAGTATACGACACTTGAAGTCCTTCAAGTACTCTAACCACCGTCTCTGCCGCAAATTCAATTCCTTCTGTGAAAAGATGTACTGTAGGCTCTTATGATATGTGTATATCTCAAAGTTCTCGCCATACAAGTAATGCCTCCACAATTTTAACGTAAATATGACCGCAGCTAACTCTAAGTCATGTATGGGATAGTTACCTTCGTGTGTCTTCAGCTGTCGAGATCTATAAGCTATAACTCGGCCATGTTGCATCAACACGCAACCCAAGCCACTCAATGAAACATCACTGTATACTACAAAACCGCCCTGATCATCAGGTAAAGCTAACACTGGTGCGGTGGTCAATCTACGCTTGAGTTCCTGGAATTGCCGATTCAAGCCTCGCCTGGTCTCGTAGCCGCCACCCTGGCCTCGGGCTGATCTTAACTACGCCCACCGGTCTCTCTTCTCTCGAGACAACAAATCTGGGACTCCGGCGCCCACATCGTCCCATTTCGATCCCGGTCGATATCCTCTCGACTCACGGGAGAGCGAACCTAGACGATGCAGTCCAACGAAAGAGTCCCATAACAGAAACATATTCACTTTTTAAGTCTCATTAGCGCTCACGTTGTCGATATCCCAAATCACAAACAAGTTAAAGACATACAACGGTTTCCACGCTAAATACATATTCCCAAGTCCTGATATCATCACATAAAATGAAAAGAAAGTATTTCCGAAACATGCCCAAGCCATTAACATCTCATGGCATCATATTAGGCACAACATCAAACTAGCATGTATTCATTCTCATATAAACATCATGCTAACCATCTAAGCATGCTCACAAATCATGTTTAACATAATATAGGGTCAACCACCCCACATGAACCTCACAACATAATACATGCTAGGAATCACATAATCCATCACAATCTATATGCTTTACATCACAAGCATTTCAAACAACCGAAAAGTAAAACCCTCTCACGAGTATATACCAAAAAAAATATCAAAACAAAGATCAAGTGCGCACCCTTTAACTTGTTCAACTTACGCCTATCCCTAGTCGGCAACTCCGAACTCGCAAGGGAAAGTGAAAGAACACACACACAAAGAAAATGACGCACATCACAATAATCCGCTCTACTAATGGTATTGCTAGAGCAATCGGCTCGCATACCGTCTAAATAGGTCAGTCACGCGGACAACACAAGTCAAATGTCATAGCGCACCTCTACCACAACACAACGAGCGCAGGCGGCGGACAATTGGTAGAGACAAGCATACATAAGTGATACAATGAATATGTCACACACACACACGGACGGATTCTACCAAAGGTATTAATCCAGCAGTCGTGCTTTAATACTTTTCTAAGTAATAACCAAGCCAAAGACACTACAACAGGTATAACTAGAGCGCAGGGCGCTCAAAGTCACTAAGTACAGTCCAACGCATTCCACATATCACAAGTAAACTTGTCACAAAGTATAAACCTGGCAGTCATGCCCTAAATACTCACTCAAATCCCATAAAAGTCGATAACATAAATCCATAACTAGTGTGTCAAGTCAACTAGCCAAAGAATGTCACATCTACCAAGATGTCCAACAAGTCATTGGTTCAACCACATACTAAAGTACTCACATAAATAAGTTAACACATCAACACGTGCTAGCATACACAATATATATATCATTACAACATAAAAATCAACAAATTCAACATACAAATGAGACCGCGGGATCACTCACCTATGTCTGGTCTTACCAAACCGAGACCCGGCGGACGACGTGAATCCCCAATGCTCAACCAAAAGCAACTCCACCAACGCGTTCACAGCAACAAGAAGAAGCGACGAAGCAACCGAGTTCCGGAGACGGCCGGCGGCTGCTACAGAGGAGGCGGCGGCGGCCGAGAGCAAACAGATGTCGAAGGAGGAAGCGGCGACCCCGGGTGATAACGGCCGGAGCAATCAGCGGCGGGCGGCGGTCGGCCTTCACCGGAACAGAGACTAGAGGAGAGGAATCTGGCGGACGGCGGCTCAATCGACGACGAGGAAGGCGGCACATTATCTGCACAGTGATGGCGAAGCCTCGCAGGTCGGCGGCGAGCCAAGGCAGCGGCGATCGAACGGTGCACGCGAGTTAGGGTTCGGCGCGGCGAGGAATCAAACGCAAGAGAACACCAGAGAGAGAGAGAGATGGTGAGCCAGAGGAGAAGAGTAGTGAGGTGGCGCGCCGACGCGCGCGGCGGTCGGATGGCGCGGAGGTGCTCGGCGGCGGGCGCGGAAACCAAAGACGCGCGGGACGAGAGAGATCGGGGCGAGAGAGAGAGAGGCAGGCGAGAGAGAGTGATCGGGCGCGGGTCTGGATCAGGTGAGCCCTTTGGCTCGTCTGGTCATTCGGGCTCGGCTGGGCCGAGCCACTTTGGCTTGGTCGGTCAGGTCTGAACCCCAGATGGCCCAATTAAGCCCAAAACACCTAAAATCAATCCAAATAAGTCCAAATCAATTCCAATACAAGTCAAGCACCAGAAAACCAAATAAATATCTCGAACGAATTCGAAATAAAATCAAAACTCAAGATAAAATCGATTTAAAACCAATATTAACTTATGAAAATCTGAGACCTTACACTGCAAGTAATGTCTCCACAATTTCAGCCAAAGATCACCACTATAAACTCAAGATCATGCATAAGGTAATTGCCCTCGTGCACTTTCAATTGACGGGAACCATAAGCAATGACTCGGCTTCTCTACATCAAAACACAACCCGACTTGATCAAAGACGCATCACTATGGACTACGAATCCACTCTGATCATCAGGTAGCGCTAGCACTGGTGCTGTAGTCAATCTCTGCTTCAGCTCCTGAAAACTCTTCTCGCAAGCCTCGGTTCACTCAAAACGAACCGTCTTTCGAGTTACCTGAGTCATCGGACTAGCTAATCTCGCAAATTCTCAATAAAACGCGGTAGTAACCTGCGAAACCCAGGAAACTCCGCACCTCAGTTGCACTCTTAGGTTTATCCCAACCCAAAAACAGCGTCCACCTTAGTGAGATCGACCGCTAGACCATCTCGGGATACCACATGACCTTAGAAATGCACTTTGGTCAACCAAAACTCTCATTTACTGGACTTCGCTTACTACTGCCGCACCCGCAAGGTCTGCAACACCAAACCCAAGTGCTCCGCATGATCCTCGCGACGCGAGTACACCAAAATGTCGTCGATGAAAACTATCACAAACCAATCAAGATAAGGCTGGAAAATCTGATTCATCAAATCCATGACAGCTGTTGGAGCGTTCGTCAACCCAAACGGCATTACCAAAAACTCGAAATGACTATACCAGGTTCGAAACGATGCCCTCGGCACATCCTCTGATCTGACACGCAACTGGTAGTATCTTGATCTCAAATAAACTTTGGAGAACACACCATACAACTGATCAAACAAGTCATCGACCCTGGGTAAAGGATAGTTCTTCACGGTCGCTTGGTTTAGCTGCCGATAGTATATACACAACCATCATAGACTATCGTCCTTCACGAATAACACTGGCGCACCCCACGGAGATACGCTCTGCTGCACAAAGCCCTTAGCTAGCAGATCCTCTAACTGCTATCTCAGCTCAGTCAACTTGCTGTAGTCATCCTCTACGGAGCCCTCGAGATCGGACTCGTGTCTGGTACCGACTTTATACCAAACTCCATCTCACGCTCAGGAGGCAAACTCGACAACTCTTCCGGAAAATCCCTAACCACCGTGATACTCTCCAGTGCCCTCGAATCCACACTCAGGTTAATCAAATAAGCTAGGTAACCTGAGCAACTTTGCTCCAAGAGTCTGTAGGCCTTCATCGCACTAATCAGGAACATCTTTCCCTGCCTTGTCCCAATGAAGTAAAACTTCCGGGAACCAGAAAATTTGAATATCACGATCTTGGTCTAGCAATCGACCTTAGCAAAATGCTCCTCGAGCCAATCCGTTTCCAAGATTACGTCAAAGTCGAACAGGTTAAATACAACCAAGTTTGCAAACAAAACATGGTCCCCAACTGTACCTCACAACCACGCAACAATTGTCGAGAAAACAAAGTATAACCCGTGGGCGTCGAGATCTCAAACAAACAATCGTACAAGCAAGACTGCTCAGGAACAATAGCAGCAAATCTAGACGATATAACAGAAAGTGTAGCACCGGAATCAATTAAAATAAATACGAAAGAACCATAAACTGACAATGTACCTGTCACAACCTATCCACTCCCGCTGGCCTCCTCGCTTGTCAACGCCTGAACTCGGCCCTGAACCCTCTAGGGCTGTCCCCCCGTGCCTGCAACTGCATCGGTCTCTGAACTTCTTGACTCGATGCCTGCGACTGCGGCTGCTGAGGCGGACGATATTGTTGTCGCTGCTGCTGCTGCTGCTGCGAACCTTGAACTGACCCTGTGGCCTAGGCTGAACCTCCCGCCGTAGCTGTTCTCGGTGTGGGAAATCCCTCTTGAAATGCCCCTTCTCCTGACAGTAAAAGCATACTATGTCCGCCTTCGATTTCCGCTGTCCACCCTCCCCACTAGAAGTGATTTGGGTCACTCCGGTGTCCTCAGCCTTCCTCTTCTTTGGGCACACCTTCTCCCTACTCTTCTTATCTGCCGGTGGTCTCTCTGCCCTCATATTACCCAAGTCATAATCCGCTCTACTAATGGTATTGCTAGAGCAATCGGCTCGCATACCGTCTAAATAGGTCAGTCACGCGGACAACACAAGTCAAATGTCATAGCGCACCTCTACCACAACACAACGAGCGCAGGCGGCGCACACACACGACAATTGGTAGAGACAAGCATACATAAGTGATACAATGAATATGTCACACACACACACGGACGGATTCTACCAAAGGTATTAATCCAGCAGTCGTGCTTTAATACTTTTCTAAGTAATAACCAAGCCAAAGACACTACAACAGGTATAACTAGAGCGCAGGCGGCGCTCAAAGTCACTAAGTACAGTCCAACGCATTCCACATATCACAAAGTAAACTTGTCACAAAGTATAAACCTGGCAGTCATGCCCTAATACTCACTCAAATCCCATAAAAGTCGATAACATAATATCCATAACTAGTGTGTCAAGTCAACTAGCCAAAGAATGTCACATCTACCAAGATGTCCAACAAGTCATTGGTTCAACCACATACTAAAGTACTCACATAAATAAGTTAACACATCAACACGTGCTAGCATACACAATATATATCATTACAACATAATAAAATCAACAAATTCAACATACAAATGAGACCGCGGGATCACTCACCTATGTCTGGTCTTACCAAACCGAGACCCGGCGGACGACGTGAATCCCCAAGTGCTCAACCAAAAGCAACTCCACCAACGCGTTCACAGCAACAAGAAGAAGCGACGAAGCAACCGAGTTCGCCGGAGACGGCCGGCGGCTGCTACAGAGGAGGCGGCGGCGGCCGGAGCAAACAGATGTCGAAGGAGGAAGCGGCGACCCCGGGTGATAACGGCCGGAGCAATCAGCAGCGGCGGGCGGCGGTCGGCCTTCACCGGAACAGAAACTAGAGGAGAGGAATCTGGCGGACGGCGGCTCAATCGACGACGAGGAAGGCGGCACATTATCTGCACAGTGATGGCGAAGCCTCGCAGGTCGGCGGCGAGCCAAGGCAGCGGCGATCGAACGGTGCACGCGAGTTAGGGTTCGGCGCGGCGAGGAATCAAACGCAAGAGAACACCAGAGAGAGAGAGATGGTGAGCCAGAGGAGAAGAGTAGTGAGGTGGCGCGCCGACGCGCGCCGGCGGTCGGATGGCGCGGAGGTGCTCGGCGGCGGGCGCGGAAACCAAAGACGCGCGCGGGCGAGAGAGATCGGGGCGAGAGAGAGAGGCAGGCGAGAGAGAGTGATCGGGCGCGGGTCTGGATCAGGTGAGCCCTTTGGCTCGTCTGGTCATTCGGGCTCGGCTGGGCCGAGCCACTTTGGCTTGGTCGGTCAGGTCTGAACCCAGATGGGCCCAATTAAGCCCAAAACACCTAAAATCAATCCAAATAAGTCCAAATCAATTCCAATACAAGTCAAGCACCAGAAAACCAAATAAATATCTCGAACGAATTCGAAATAAAATCAAAACTCAAGATAAAATCGATTTAAAACCAATATTAACTTATGAAAATCTGAGACCTTACACTGCAAGTAATGTCTCCACAATTTCAGCCAAAGATCACCACTATAAACTCAAGATCATGCATAAGGTAATTGCCCTCGTGCACTTTCAATTGACGGGAACCATAAGCAATGACTCGGCTTCTCTACATCAAAACACAACCCGACTTGATCAAAGACGCATCACTATGGACTACGAATCCACTCTGATCATCAGGTAGCGCTAGCACTGGTGCTGTAGTCAATCTCTGCTTCAGCTCCTGAAAACTCTTCTCGCAAGCCTCGGTTCACTCAAAACGAACCGTCTTTCGAGTTACCTGAGTCATCGGACTAGCTAATCTCGCAAAATTCTCAATAAAACGCGGTAGTAACCTGCGAAACCCAGGAAACTCCGCACCTCAGTTGCACTCTTAGGTTTATCCCAACCCAAAAACAGCGTCCACCTTAGTGAGATCGACCGCTAGACCATCTCGGGATACCACATGACCTTAGAAATGCACTTTGGTCAACCAAAACTCTCATTTACTGGACTTCGCTTACTACTGCCGCACCCGCAAGGTCTGCAACACCAAACCCAAGTGCTCCGCATGATCCTCGCGACGCGAGTACACCAAAATGTCGTCGATGAAAACTATCACAAACCAATCAAGATAAGGCTGGAAAATCTGATTCATCAAATCCATGACAGCTGTTGGAGCGTTCGTCAACCCAAACGGCATTACCAAAAACTCGAAATGACTATACCAGGTTCGAAATGATGCCCTCGGCACATCCTCTGATCTGACACGCAACTGGTAGTATCTTGATCTCAAATAAACTTTGGAGAACACACCATACAACTGATCAAACAAGTCATCGACCCTGGGTAAAGGATAGTTCTTCACGGTCGCTTGGTTTAGCTGCCGATAGTATATACACAACCATAGACTATCGTCCTTCACGAATAACACTGGCGCACCCCACGGAGATACGCTCTGCTGCACAAAGCCCTTAGCTAGCAGATCCTCTAACTGCTATCTCAGCTCAGTCAACTTGCTGTAGTCATCCTCTACTGACGCAGGGAAGGATCGATAGAACAAGCCTAAATCTTCGTTTAGACTTAGCAAATAGATATGAGCAAAAGCTCCAGAAGATAAACTTCAGAAATTTTGATAAAATTGATAGATCCCTTTGCATTCCCTCTAAAACCGTACATATAGAGCATAAAAGATAATATTAATGCAGCCATTAATTGGAAACGGCTACACTAATGACCCACACTAAATAACATGCGTTTTGAATATAACAACATTAATAACTACTCTAATGACGCCAACTAATATGCATTTAAAATGTAAAACAACTGACTCTCTGACTTCTGACCGATCTACCGGGCTGCCATTGCGTGTCGGGCCAGTCCCGATCTCCCGATATCCCGATACCGAACTACTCAAGCTTGTCTAGCCCGAACTCCCGAGCTCCAGTGATCCCGAGGTTGAACTGCTCGTGTTTGTCGGGGCCCGATATCCCGAACTGACCTTCTTCTGTGTCGAGACCCGATCTCCAGAACCTATTTTCTTCGTCTTCTTCTCAGGCTTGTCTCGATCATACCTCTCCATATATGCATCTGCGATTTCCTCCACATCATCTACGGAGCCCTCGAGATCGGACTCGTGTCTGGTACCGACTTTATACCAAACTCCATCTCACGCTCAGGAGGCAAACTCGACAACTCTTCCGGAAAATCCCTAACCACCGTGATACTCTCCAGTGCCCCCGAATCCACACTCAGGTTAATCAAATAAGCTAGGTAACCTGAGCAACTTTGCTCCAAGAGTCTGTAGGCCTTCATCGCACTAATCAGGAACATCTTTCCCTGCCTTGTCCCAATGAAGTAAAACTTCCGGGAACCAGAAAATTTGAATATCACGATCTTGGTCTAGCAATCGACCTTAGCAAAATGCTCCTCGAGCCAATCCGTTTCCAAGATTACGTCAAAGTCGAACAGGTTAAATACAACCAAGTTTGCAAACAAAACATGGTCCCCAACTGTACCTCACAACCACGCAAAATTGTCGAGAAAACAAAGTATAACCCGTGGGCGTCGAGATCTCAAACAAACAATCGTACAAGCAAGACTGCTCAGGAACAATAGCAGCAAATCTAGACGATATAACAGAAAGTGTAGCACCGGAATCAATTAAAATAAATACGAAAGAACCATAAACTGACAATGTACCTGTCACAACCTATCCACTCCCGCTGGCCTCCTCGCTTGTCAACGCCTGAACTCGGCCCTGAACCCTCTAGGGCTGTCCCCCCGTGCCTGCAACTGCATCGGTCTCTGAACTTCTTGACTCGATGCCTGCGACTGCGGCTGCTGAGGCGGACGATATTGTTGTCGCTGCTGCTGCTGCTGCTGTGAACCTTGAACTGACCCTGTGGCCTAGGCTGAACCTCCCGCCGTAGCTGTTCTCGGTGTGGGAAATCTCTCTTGAAATGCCCCTTCTCCTGACAGTAAAAGCATACTATGTCCGCCTTCGATTTCCGCTGTCCACCCTCCCCACTAGAAGTGATTTGGGTCACTCCGGTGTCCTCAGCCTTCCTCTTCTTTGGGCACACCTTCTCCCTACTCTTCTTATCTGCCGGTGGTCTCTCTGCCCTCATATTACCCAAGTCGGTCTCTATGTTTTGGACCTTGACCAAAGTCTGGTGCACTGTGGAAAACTTATCTCCACCCATCCGACCAATGATCTCATGTTTCAAACCACTCCGGAGCTTTCGGGCCAAACGAACTTCTTCTTTGAGCAAGTGAGGAACATACCGAGACAAAGCTACAAATAAGGCTTGACATGCCCAGACGGACATATCACCCTGCTTAAGCTTCTCAAACTCTTCCTCCTTCCGCTTGACGGGCTCCGGCACATACTGCCTGTAAAACAAGGTCATAAACGCGTCCCACTCCTCGAACTAGCCCACCTGGCCCTTCACACTCCACCAATCTTTGTCTCGTCGGTGAAAGTGTAGGTTGCCAACGACACTCCGTAGTTCGCTAGACATTTAAGTCTCTCAAGGGCCTTCTCAACATCTATAAACCAACTGTCCGCTTTATCCACATCGGCTCCACCCTCAAAAGTCGGCGGATGCATCTTCTGGTCCTGCTCCTGGTCCTCTATGTGATCGCCTACCTACACAAACACTTCCTCGACCGGGGCGGGTGGTGAAATTGGCTCTTGGGCCTGAGCAGGAGTCTGCTGGGGCCTGAGCGTAGCAGCCACAACGTCCTATATCGTCCTCACTAAGTCCGCAGTTGAACCTGGTCCCTCTGGTGCACACCGGAGCCGGGACCCCACGTGGCCGTCCCCGTGGTGGTATCCTGCAAGCACAACCAACAGAAATGAACGATCGCCCTAGCACTCGTTATCACACCCCTTTACTAGTCATTTTTAACATCTTTTAGTGTAGGAACGACTAAGACACACCATGCTCTGATACTTATTTGAGACGGCCCGTGCCCCGGGACTGCCCCGCGTATTGTCGTCAAAACTACACACGCATGCGGAAGCTTTAGAGAGAACCGTGCATGGTTTCCAAAACCAATTACAATAAATATTTGAAACTCTTTTCAAAAGAATCATGAGCTCAAGTCTGAACTGTCGGGCACATGTCGAGCGTCCGCGAGGGAGGCGGTTCTCTTCACGTGAAACCTTCATAGCTTGCAAGAGATCCAAACGCATTAATCTCCCTCATTGATACATAAGAATCAAAGGCAACCTAAGGTTCACAACTCCTTCTCGGCCTAAAACCATTTTCGATATTATACGTGAAAATAATTTTTTTTTACATTTTGGGAATTGGCACATACTTTAAATATGTCCCAACAAACCTCCTAAAAGCTTAAAAACCACATAAATTATCATTTAAAACGTTTTTCAAAATCATGTTCTAGAGCTATTTTCGGTCGACCGATCTTGACTTTCGGTCGATCGAAAGTTTGCGAACACCTGCGAATACGTCCAAACACTAAAATTTTGGTCGACCGGTATGGACTTGCGGTTGATCGAAACTTCAGTGAACAACAAAAATAAATTTCAAACTTGAATTTACCCAAGTACCCGAAATCTACATTTCCATTCAAACATGCATTCTAACCATGCAAGTACTTGAATCAAGCTAAAACACATATGCTTAAGCTTTCAAATATGATTTTGAAACCCAAAGTCATCACATGCGTAGATAAGTACATATAATCCAAAATACATAAAGTATTTACAACATGGTTCATTTCACCTTGAACCACAAATCTGAAAACCAAAATATGTGTAAAGACCTATACATGGTTCTAGATATGCTCAAAATATACCATGTGTGTTAGTACTTCCTTTTTACACTTGAAATTAACTATACATCTAGGTATACATGAGTATGTTTTCCTAAGTGTTTACAACCAACACTTAAACCCCATAATCTATACCTCAAAAGTATAAAATATGAGTTTCCCCCTTTGGTCACACTAAGTCGCCTGGACACTTTCGGCTGGCACCTTCCCGCAACTACCTGAATCTGAAAAAAAGGAAACAAAGAGCGTAAGTCAAATCGACTCAGTGAACGGCACCATTGCATGTTAAACCAATGCACCACGGGCATCACCAACATCTCAACAAGAGAACACACACACACACACACACACACACACAACACACACACATATATATATATATATATATATATATATATACTTGCATAAGCATCCGCCACACAAGGCAAAACAACATAAAGATATAAGCTAATCATCACATACGGGCTACCATATCATTATATCAATTAATCGCCACCCAACCCAAATCAATTATACCATCGATATCCTTGGATTATGTAAGGTGAATTCACTAACCCAAATCAGTTAGTCCTTTCTTGTTTAGTTTAGGTACTAGAATGACCCGCATGAAACCCGGGTCCTCGATCCAGTACCAAGGTCTGGTATCTAAGCCTTTAGTGCACATTCGGGGCACCAAACCTTCAGCAGGGGCGATCTCACAGCGTCCGGTGAGAGATACTCGGAGGCTACGTAATGTCCGGACGTGCGACTCCAAGCCTCGCACACCGTAGGTACCACCCTGGCCAAGGGTGTTAACTCTATGCCCACTGCAATAGAGACATTATATTTTAAAGATTAAATACTCACGTTGTAATCGGTCCATCATACCGTCATCCTAGCCGGTGAACCACTCGACTACCGGGTACTAGATGATACAACTAAACCGCGTTAATCTTAGGTCCATCCTACCAAAAGTATCGCTGTAGTAAGTCCGCTCACATACTCAGCCGGGTAGATACAATCCTGTTAGGCAGAAGCGTTTGTCACTACCATGTTTACTAAAGTACCGCTAGAGCAAGTCCATTTACGTACTTATCTAAGTAAACAAAACCATATAGCTAACCGTCATGACAAACTTAATAATCCCGTCCTACCACATGTATTTCGAAGCATATATAGTTAGGTAGAACAAAACATATCAAGCATGTTATACAAGTGAATTACATCCTACTAAAAGTGTTTATCAAATAAACATACTCAATCACTATCCATAGTAGAATTATGTCACAAACACATGCTAATCCACATAAATCATGCTTTACACCTTGTAATGGCACAATCAAGAAAAATGAGTATCCCCAATCCATGTTAAATCCTAACATGATTCTACTCACTTACACATGCTACAACTATATACAAGCATGACAAATACATGTATAACATATATCAGATGCTAAAACATAGAAAGCAAGCACCACTCACCTCGAGGAAGAAACCCTAGATCTTCCCCCGAAGCTTTCGACACCGAGATCTCGAAACCTCGATCAATCGCCCTCCCAAGGTTCACCGGCACACTAGAGAAGTAGAAAGAGGTCAGAGGGGTCGAAGGAGAGGAGTCGAGGTCGGGTGAAAGTGATTTTGAGCTCACCCAAGAACGCACACGAGTTAACTTATACACACGCCCGCGCACTTTCGGTCGACCGGTAAAAACGTTTCGGTCGATCGAAACCTCTCTACACAACACAAATAGATTTCAGTCACTGCACAAACCAAAAACTCGTATACCAACGCACGCACACGCATCTAGAAATATCTAACCAAGAATTTCTATCGAACACGTAACCAAGCATGCATTAACAATAATTTAAAACAAAAGAAACAAAAATCACGGACCTCACAATAAACATCAATGAAAAATTAAATAAGCCTTGCTATTTATAATGTTGATAAGTTGCAGGTACACGGTTCTTTTGAAAAGGTTTTGAGGCTTTGTCATTTGAAATAGTTAGCACTTACGCTTTGGTGTGTATTTTGGAATTGGAGCTAAAGCTTGTTGCATGATATGGCTTCAAATTTTACATAAGTAAGACCTATGTTTTTTTTTTTTTTTTTTTTTTTTTTTTTTTTTTGCATATGATATTCCTTTTATGACTATATAAAAAGTGCGCCCTAGCTTTCATCGTGTCTTTCATTTGCCTTGTGCCTAGGCTCGAATGCCACTGACCCTTTAGCAGCAAGGCTATAAGGCCTATTACTAACTGTGAGTTCATCGACACAAAGTTTGATGAAAGTTCCGGTGCTTCTAGGATCGTAATGTGCATTCTCTATATAGTTTTAATGCTAATTTACTGTTTTTCCATTTTATTTGATGCGTTTCTATAGGACTCTATATTTACGATATCAAGGCCTATGGTGTCAACTCGAGCTAGAGTTTCGGAACACATGTTGACCATGCTAATGCAATTTTTCTTCTTTTCATTTTAATGAAAATAAAAACTAAATCTTTCGACACACACACACACATACATATATATATATATATATATATATATATATATAGAGAGAGAGAGAGAGAGAGAGAGAGAAGAGAGAGAGAGAGAGAGAGAGAGAGAGGCTAGCATCTCAGCCGTTGATCTCTTTGATCTAAAGGCTGAGTTTTAATTTTATATTTAACGGAATAACGATTCACAGCGTTAAGTGTAGAAATTAAATCTCAGTAGCCTCTCTCTCTCTCTCTCTCTCTCTCTATATATATATATATATATATATAACGCGCCGTTAAATACTTAACGGCGTGAATCGTTATTCCGTTAAGTATAAATTAAATCTTAGCCGTTAGATCAAAGAGATCAACTGCTGAGATGTTAGCTTACGATGGCTATTTTTAGATCGAGCTGAGAATAACCTCTCTCATGTAGAGAGGTTATTCTCAGCTCGATCTAAGAATAGCTTAATAAGCTAGCATCTCAGCCGTTGATTTTCTTGATCTAACGGCTGAGATTTCATACTTCGTTAAATACTTAACGGCGTGAATCGTTATTCCGTTAAGTATAAAATTAAAGCTCAGCCGTTAGATCAAAAAGATTAACCGCTGAGATGCTTCAGGTCGAGCTGAAAATAGTCTCTCCTCTCTCTCTCTCTCTCTCTCTCTCTCTCTCTCTCTCTATATATATATATATATATATATATATATATATATAGTAAAAACAGGTCTACGTCGCGAGGCTTTTTTTTTAAGAAAAACATATAAAACAAATGACTTAACTATAAAAATTTAATCAAGCCACCATCAGTGTTTAGAAAGGCTTGCCAACAGTGTAAGAAGTGCCCGCTTTTTCTTGTCAAGTCAACGCGATTTTAATGATGCGCGCGAGTGAGGCATGCTCCAAGTGGGCCTCACTTGTGAGCGTGAATGATATTACCTTTTTGCCCGCAGAATTTAATGGTCAAATGCAATTGGCAATGATGGTAATGAATGGGTTAACATGGAGGATATAGATAATGCATTTGACAATGAAGAGGATCTAGCTCGGTGACAACTTGCTAACATTGGCGTTTATGAAGACAGATTTATTTCCGAGGAAGGGAGATTAGGTAAGTAAGGAGCAAAGCATGCGCAAGTGCAAGCTCACAAAGGCCATCCTTACGACAAGAAATTGGAATAGAAGAAGTGGATGATGAAGGCTGCAAGTCAGCAAATGGAGATGATCAAGATTTTGCTAATAGAGAAGGGGAGGAGAATGATTGTATTTTTGAGTATATGATTAACTATTGATGCGCACCTTACTTCTTTGAGGCATGAGCCTACGTCTCCCTTAACGACTAGGCTCAATACCCCCCTTCCCTGCCCATTAAGCGTACTGCAAGCCTTTTTAAACATTGAGTGTTGTTAACAAAATTAAATAGGAAACCCGAAGAGAAATTTTGTTGTAAGTTATTTACTTTGATAATATGAATCTAGATTTCAAAAGAGAGGTCGAAATTGCGGTTAACGACAAACACAAACTTCAGAAGAAGAATAAACGAAGAAAAAATATTAGAACGTAACCTAGATTCGAGATGTAGTTTTATGATAGAAAAGTGGTAAACATGAGAGATTACAATTAACAAAAGTTGGAAGACAACATGATATATAAGGGAATTAGGGGCTCGCCAGAGTTGATATGTTGGAAAGATCACTGGAGATGGGAAGGCGCAAATGGGAAGGCGTTGAGATGAAAAGAGGAATGCAGAGAAAAAGTGTAAGTAGCTGGTCATCCACTGGAAACATCGAGAGAAAGCGAGGATATAGGACAAAGAAATAATTTTGGGCGCACGAGCAATTTTTTCCTAATGAAATATCTTTGCTCCGGCTCGCTGGGTTGCACGAGTACACGAAAAGCATGGGTTCCAAGCTTTTGGATATAGCTCAACTCAATGTTGGAAATCTATGATTTGATATTAGAAAATTATATAAAATTTAATGTTTGAATTTGATATTAGAATCGAAACCAAACATGACCTATTTCCATTTCGGTATATAAAAGCTAGACTTTTGGATTAACAAGACAACCAAACAACCACTTAGTGCATGGTAATTATTTTTCCTCTCAAATCGCCTTCCACTAACTATGCATTACGAATGCTTGTCTTACTAAAGTGTTGGTAATCTTACTTCGTATACTGAATCAGGAGTTCTTTTGTAGACATGCAGTTATAAAATTTCCACTCCAATTATTAAGAATTTAAATATATGCACCCTTGTGCGCTTGCTGGGTTCTTCTTTATCTCCACTTTACATGAATAATTGAATGCACTATTTTTCTGCGTATGCAGCTATGGTGTTATACTGCAAAATTTGCAAAAGAGAAGCGATATCCTTGAGAAGATTGAAGGATGTATTTTTGACTCTGGACCAGCTGCTGAGATAGACCCCCAGGTTTGACTTGTGAAAGCGACATAGTGAACAAGTTCCTACAGTAGCTAGCAATATTAAGCTAATATTTAAAGAACATTCCTACAGTAGTAGTACTTCTGGTAAATTGATAATGGTAGTAATCTGAGTATGTCATAGACGGAAAGTAATTTGAATATGTCATAGATGGATTTTTTTTTTTCATGCACACGTGTTTTTCTTTAAGTTTTCTTTGCTTTAAATAGCAACTATACAATAGTCAGTAGCTAGAGCGTAATTTCGTACTTGTTGCATTGCAGATAGACATCACTTGTGCTAGATTGTATTTGAGCTTACTTCTTTCCTGTTTTTTGAATATGTTGTAGTGATAGAATCTAGATAGTGGTGAAAAGCTTCTTTATCAGCTACTAAGATGGTGTTTGGTTCTCTTCAGCATTGGGCGGCAGGCTTTGGTGCTGCCTTAATTAGGAAGCAAAATACTGCTATGACAAACTCAATTGAAACTTTAAAGGATGACAAGCCAATTGCCACTGAAGCAAGTATGAAAGAGATCAAGACCCCATTGAATGAATTTCTTTTCCTCTTTATGTTGGAGAAATTCTTTGCTGTTGTTTTGAAGCTACCGGATATAAATCGGTAAGAAGTAGGTGGTCTTGTCTTCCTTAATACTGAGGGATTTCACTCTGTGCCTTTGATTTTGACAAATAATTCTGTGTTGTTCTAAAAGGAGGCTCAATGGGATCATCTCGACTCTTGTGGATAATCAGCCTTCTTGCCCTCAGTTGTATCTTTATAGCTCGGCTGATAAGGTAGTTCCAGCTCGGTCTGTGGGGTCTTTCATTCAGAAGCAGAAAGCCCGAGGAATATATGTGTTTTGTCATGATTTTGAAACATCACCACATGTAGACCATTTACGTGCTTACCCAAACATATATAAATATAAAGTGTATGAATTTTGGAAAGCTTGCTGCTCTCAGGCAATATGTAAAGCATAGCTGGCCGTGATGAACATCGCTATTATACCGTGGAGCTACATGCCTATTAGTCATTAGCTTAAATCTTCTAAGAGAATAACACCATCTTACCTTCTTTCTTGACTTGCAATTTTGTTCCTTGTTCTTTACTTTTGCTCTTCTTCCAGCTTGGTCTGTGGGGTCTTTCATTCAGAAGCAGAAAGCCCGAGGAATATGTGTTTTGTCATGATTTTGAAACATCACCACATGTAGACCATTTACGTGCTTATCCAAACATATATAAATCTAAAGTGTATGAATTTTGGAAAGCTTGCTGCTCTCAGGCATTATGTAAAGCATAGCTGGCCGTGATGAACATCACTATTATACCGTGGAGCTACATGCCTATTAGTCATTAGCTTAAATCTTCTAAGAGAATAACACCATCTTACAAGCCTTCTTTCTTGACTCGCAATTTCGTCCCTTCTTCTTTACTTTTGCTCTTCTATGATTGTATACATTTTATAATCCATCTTCTTTATGGTCATTAGTACCAAACCCTTTTAAGGGACTTCGTCATTCCTCAAGACCTTCATTCCTGCAACAAGGTTCTTCCTAGGTTAGACCATGTGCGCATTTATTTGTCCTTAACTATATTATCTTATTTCTTGACGAACATGGGAGAAGGTTTTAGTACAATCTTCTTATCTGGTTGATTGATTTTAGACCCACACATCCATTATCACGTTAGAGAAGCTGCTAATAAGTTTTAAGACGTCAAGCTTTCATTAAAATGTGGGTTGATGATAGAGATGTTACTCAGACTAGATGTTAGCAAGGGTTCCATATCATATTCATACCTCAATCAAAGGTATAAAACTTCATCATGTAAAGCTATCTTATACTTCCTTGTACCAGCTTTCAATCATTCATTGTGCTTATCTAACCTTACGCAGCTTTTGGTCATTCATCCATGAACCAGGAAATGGTCAGGCAAGAAATCTAAGACAAGTTAGCAGAGGAGTGATGCACGCTCGGATTCACAATAATATTTAATTTGTTATTATAAGCTCTATAGCATCATTTTACCTAATATGTCAGGCTTAGTATTTCAAAGTTACAGCTTTATTGCAAGCTCAATGCCAGTGATCTTTTTTTTATTTTTATTTTATTTTTTTTAATAAAAAAAATTACAGCATTACAAGCCTACATGGGAAGTATATGTATCCTAAGTTACAGTTCTATTGCATCACTTGTTGGAGGTTGTTTCATTACTAGCCGAATATGTGAAGCTTATTATTCCAAAGTTACAGCTCTATTGTATGCTGTATATCTTCAAATTTTATTGTTTCATTACAAACCATGCACGTGAAGTGCATTGTTCCAAAGTTACAGCTCTATTGCAAGCAGAATAGCAACCTCTTTTTTTGAAGACTTATATATGAAGCTTATTTAGGGCTGAACATTACCTGATATAATCGAAAAATCTGACGTGAAAGCCAAAATTTCGGGTTCGGGTTGGGTTCGATCCGGACTACTTTTCAGCTATTTCTAGTACACGTACTTCGATTCGGGTTAGCATGCCAAATTTTGGATCAGGTCGGGTTCTATCCGAAATTGGTGTTGGTGACAGAAAAAAAAAGGCTTAAGGTAAAGTGATGATTGGGCCTTAAGAAGTTTCGGGCTAAGGAACCCAACGGAGTTTAATGTTAAGTAGCCCATCCAATCATATTTACTGTTAGGGTTTTTCTCCCTCTGAACCTGGTAGGGCTCGTCCCACGTCCTTTCTCTCCCACCAACCCTCTCAAATAGCAACAGTGCTTTATACACATTCTCTGTCCCTCCATCCCTCCCAACCAGCAAATAGTGCTTTGCCCTCTTTCTCTCACTGCCCCCCCCCCCCCCCCCCCCCCCAACAACCATCTCAACCAGCAACAAGTGCCTTGCCCTCCCTCTATCTCTTCACCGTTAACCACGCTACCTTCAATGTCGGCAAGTATTTTTCCTCGCCCTTTCGTCACAGGTGATCTCTATATGCAGTAATCACGCTACCGCCGGCTTCGTCCCCGCCCTTTTGCCATCGGTTTGATGAATTGCTCTCAGTTTATTTTTTCAAATTCTTCTCCCAAGATAATTGGATCAACCACCTGAATTTCACTCAGTTAGCGTCGGTTCAGGTTGGTAGTATATTCGGGACGGATCGGGTTTGCTATTATTCGGTTTGGGTCAGTTTTTTGGATTTTGGATCTGGTCGGTTCGGTTCGGTTTTACCGGATGCTCAGCCCTAAGCTTATTGTTCCGAAGTTATAGCTTCATTGCATCGAAATTTTGTAATTGTTTCATTACAAGTTTTGTCTATTGATGGTTTGGGGTTTGTTAGAATTAGGATTTAGACTACTGATGCGTGAAATTTTAGCAAGTGCACTAGTCGCACAAGTAATAAAGAGTGAGTAGAGTATCGTTCCCTCGGAGACTGAATTTATTGATTACCAGCCTAAGTTTAATACTGATTTTATTTAACAACCGAAATGACTAAGAAATATAATTCAAATTGATGAAAATTCTCCAAAAGATGATATTGAGGTACAAAATTTGCATTCGCTATGATAATCTAAATTCTTTTATCTAGTATTCTGAATAAGGTTAATTCAATTTCCAGCAAATCCTTATTATTTAATGTTCTCTCTCGATAAATATTAAAACTATTTCTCTCTCATCACCTACTATATCTCTATGCAGGTTGATCAGAAAGAAATACATTATTTTTTAGGGACTTTATTTGTTGCATGAATTATACGTAAATATCTCTAATTTACGTTACTTCGTGGTATGTTTCACTAGAAGCATTATTTATGATTTATTTCTCAATCTCATCATAAATTATCGTTTCATTTAAGTGGTGATCAATCACTTAAAAGCATTAAGAATAGTGAAACATTCGATATTGAATTAACTATTTTCTAAAATAACTTGATAAAGGAATTCATATTTTCATAATTAAACTACAAATTGTGTCCTCGAAGATTTTATTCCATGGAGAAATGATAAAAACAAATTAAAATTATAAGCTTTATAAACGAGGTTCTTTTCTTATGCATTCTTTCTGCCTATTTATATCTTCATTCTCTTTCATTTTCTTCTCTTCTTTAATTTTCCAAAATAAAATTTTCTCCTTTAATTTTTTTTCATTTGAGTTGCTTTCCCCCATTTCTTCTTGCATTCACTTATTTGTTTTCTTCCTTTTTCACAAGCTTCAAAGGCTTCAGTTGAGCTTCAAATCTATAAAAAATAATGTAAAATTGCTCTGATCCATCGGTCGAACCTTTAATGCGTATTTAACTTCAATTTAATAATTTTGACCTACAAATAACCAACAAATAATAAAATTAGTGTACAATTAATGCTAAATTTATGTATAAAAATTATACTTATCAACTACGATGAACGAAAAACAATAACAAAACACACATAATTTACGTAGTTCCGCGAAGATGCCTACGTCACCGAAAGGACGAACGCTCTCTGTTACTATGCCAGAGGGGAGATAGCCGAGTACAAGATCTCTCTTTATAGGGCTAGATTCTAAGTATTTATATATGTATGAATCCGCCGCATTAAACCATAAATGTTTTGCTTCTAATTTGGTAACCACTTCATCAAAATAAGGAATATTGAGTCACTATATTAAGTCGCCACAAACGGACGGATAACGCTTTACCCTTGGTTCAATCGCGACTCCATCATAAGCACCCCAGTTTGAAAGATCTTTGTAAAGTGTTTCGAATTGTTCTTTGACCGTTTCCTGCGGTTGCGTTCTCCTCCTGCTAATAGTAATCCGTTGTGTTTGGCTACGAGTCGTTCTCCCCAGGCTAGTTCTGATTACTGTAGAGACGATTTGGAACCGTTCTCCTCTTTCTTGTCCTTTTCCTCTGCGTAAGTCAACGTTCGGTTTTCTTGTTGTTGCTTCAATGCAGTATTCTCACGTGTGAGTCATATTCTTATTGGTCGAGGTGAGCGTGTTTTCTGTTATGCCTTCTATAGCTAGGAATTTGCGTTGCGTAACCACTGAAGATATCCTCGAGAGTTGTTACGATCTTCATCATCACTATCATAAATGTAGTTTACAATCACCCATTCGGTTACCTTGTTCACTTCGACTGTTCATTTTCTTTCTCGTCCTCTCGAATTCTTTTCCTGTGCTTCTTGCTTCCTCGAGCTTCTTGCTTGCCTGAGCTTCTTCCTCTCGCGCCAGTCGCAGTGGGACTGCTAACGTGTACAAGACTCAGAGCACCATCACTGAAGCAGAGGTGCTGGAGTTCCGTCGCTCCAACCGCATCCTCGCTGAGTATATCGTCTGGTGGCCGGATGCTTCTGACCGGGCTCATTGATCTCGAGCTGGTGAGTTCTGCCTTTACACTGGTTGCCTTGTTGCTGGTGTGGGACTCTTCTTCTTTCCTTTTTTGACATTGCTGCTCTACTGCTACTATCTGGCTCCCACACAACTGATTCATAATGCCTTAAGGGCGATTATAGGACTCCTTGCTTTTTGTCGGTGAGTTGGTGTTGAGCCCATAGTTGAGTTCTTATACTATCTTTTTGACATCCGCTACGTCAATGTCGGAGTGCCGCAGTTTTATTTTATTGTTCGCCACTAGGGTCGCTATCGTTGTTGGGTATCGTACGAAGCACAAAAACTGGAGAGAAAAATTCTTTTACCTGACTCTTGTTCCGTTCGACGGCTAGGAGAAGCCAAGAAGCCTCTAGTTGATTTGGCGTCTCCTCCTGCCGGGGTTATTCGTCAGTGGGATGAGTGGATCAATAATTTCAGCGGTACTCTTCCTATTCGCCATATTAATGTCGCCAAAGTGAATTATCGCTCATGCGTCTTCTTGGCTTGCTTCCCCGGATCGACCCCAGTGAACGAGAAACTAAGGCTGATGCTTAGTTTGTTCCTCCCATTACATTCCATTCTCATCGGCAGAGCCTAATCTTGCTGATTTGAGTCTCCTGCTATTCCTTCACCTCCACTGGCTTCATGAGAAGAGGGTACACCTGGTGCTCTCGCTCTCCCCACTCTTCCTGTTGCCGTGGACGCCACAGGTTCTGCTGCTGTTGACGCCGTTGCTGTTTTAGAACAGGCTCCTTCTCTTTCCCTTGCGGTAAGTTGTGTTAAAATTCTTTCTGTGTAAAATCAACTTTTAAGTGAGCATTTATGGTATTGATTACCTTTGCTATCCAGTTTGAGCTTCGTCAGTTGAGGAAGAGGAAGGCCAGAGCCCCTCGCTCGCCGCGATGTCGTCGGATTCGCTCCTCTTTTTAGAGGCCTTCCATTACTTCTCCCATTATCTGGTCGGAGACAGGAGGTTCCATCGATATTCTTTCTTCGTCTTCTTCTCCGGATTGACAAGACCCGGACCCGGAGGTGCCACAGGGTGATCCTCTGGGGGACCTCCTCTACCTGATTGCTGAGATAGCTTTATATACTCTTTCCACCTGTCGTCTAGCCGATTTTTCATCTTCATCTTCTTTGCCCACTGACATGGGCGCAATTGTTTTTCCTTCTTCTCTTTTGACTCAGCCAGTCCCTTTGCTTCTGATCCTTCCTCTCCCCTCGCTGCTTTATCATTTTTCCCTTCTCGTGCTCCTCGGGCCAATCTCCGGGCTTCTCTTCTGAGAGGTTTGAGTTTGGCCAATTATCTTCCACTTCTTCCTCTTCTGCCTCTACTTCTGCCCATTCTACATCATTAACCACCGCTTCTCTTTCTATTTTTGTTTCTTCTGCTTCGGAGGAGGCAACACCCTCTACTTTCGGCCGTCCGGCTGTGTCTGAGTCGCTAGTTCCCGTAAGCGCCACCGAGCAGACCGGTGCTAGCATCCGCGATAGTTTGGCGCGGATTGAGATTCAGGCGCTGGCTGCACTGGCGTCCGGTTCCGATCGACGGGTAGTGCACGATATACTTGGTGCTGCCGAAACGGTTAGTGTTCTCCCTCTTAAGCTTTTGTTTGTATGAGCGTTTCATCTTTTGTTGAGGTAGCTGGACTTTGCTGTCTTTCAATCCGTCAAGTAGCTACGAGTGGCTCAGGCTGGGCTGGCCAGGACCCGCCTTTTGCTGCAGTCCCTGAAGGTTGAACTAGCGAGCGCTCAGAGGGAGAACGCTTCTCTGCGGGGGCAGGTTGCTTCCATGGATGAACATCTTCAAGCTCTGGAAGCGACATTCACTGGGTTAGAGGAAGAGAACGTCGCTGCTCTCGCCGAGATTAACAGCTTGCAGGTGACCCTTGCCCTCACTTTTTCTGCCCATGAAGCTGCTAAGGCTGCAGCTGCGGCATATGCTTAGATGTTGGCTGTCCAGCTGAAAGACATCGCTTTCGAGCGAGATAGTCTTCGGGCGGATATTCAAGCCGAACGCTCTGCTGTGGAGAGCGCTAAAGCTGGTCTGGTGCAGGCGTATGAACAAGCTGATCTGCAAGCAGTCTCTCTGTATATGAGTACTGCGAGCCAAGTCGGGGTTGACCAGTTGCTCCATCAGTTTCCTTCCGCCGATCATGAAGATATCTGATCAGGGTGGATATTCGGTCAAAAAGGACCGAAATGACTGAGCTGAAGACCGACGCAGGAATGACCAAGACCGAAGTAGGCATAATCAAGACCGAGGCACGCATGATCGAGACCGAGGCATGCATGACCAAGACCGAGGCATGCATGATCTCTATGCAAGCATGACCAAGACCAAGGCAGGCATGATCAAGACAGAGGTAGGCATGATCAAGACCGAGGCAGGCATAACGGAGACTGAGGCAGACGTGACCGAATCCAAGGCAGGCATGACCGAGACCAAGGCAGGCATGACCGAGACCAAGGCAGGTGTAATCGAGACCGAGGTAGGCGAGACCAAGACCGAGGCGGGCAAGACCGAGACCAAGGCAGGCAGAGCCGAGACCGAAGCAGGTGCGACCAAGATTGAGGTGGGCAAGACCAAGGCCGAGGCAGGTGTGACCGAGTCCAAGGCAGGCGCGACTGAGACCGAGGAGGAGGCCTGACCGAGCCCGAGGTAGCGCGACCGAGATCGAGGTGGGGGCATGACCAAGACCGAGGTCGTATAGCCGAGACCGAGATAGTTCGCAGGTGTATTGAAGACGAATGGTCGACGGAAGACGAAAGTTGGGCGTGGAAGACCAAAGTTCGAGGCGGAAGACGAACGAAAGGCTCGGATATGTGGGAGCGTGGAAGACCAAGAGTGATAGGGACCATCCCGTGGAGGCAAACTCCAAGTTTGAGCCAAACTCCGAGCACGAGGACAATTTGCATATTTCTACCGGATCGGTCACAAGAGCACGTGCCAAGAGATTGGAGCAAGCCTTGCAAAACATATGGACTGATATTCAGGAAGAAGCATGTAGTTCGAGAGACGAACAAGTCGACTCGGGGCTGATTTTGGTCATCAAAAGTGCTGGACTTCATCACTTCACATCGGGGCATTAAAAGAAGACTTCGATTGCTTTAAATTTGGTTGAAATGGCTTATAGAAGATGCCCACCAACTTTTGGCCAAAATGCTAAGCAAGCATTAATAGATTGCCGAATTCCAAGCAAGCATTAATGGATTGCGGAATTCCAACCAAGCATTAAATGACTTATTAATGTTTTCTCTTTTCTATGTTAGGAACTTGTGTTTTCCTTAATTGTCTTCATATTACAATAGCATTATAAGCTCTTCCTTAGGTTAATTTCGAGATCATAATTCAGCAACTATCAAAATTATGTGAGAGATTTTCTCCTATTTGTCCTTGTCGAACTTATGCTTAAAGGGTTGCAAGTCGATTACTTGTACTTCTTAAGCTTCTTATAATATTGGTTTCTAGCTCTTTATAGCTACGGGGTCAGTATGATCTACTTTTCATGTTTTTATAGTATTGGTTTCTAGGTCGATATACCTACGGGGTCAATATTCCATCCATCGAAATCTCTGTCTTGGACGATTCGGGGTTCTATCCATATTATTGTTGCTGGATTCCGCGACAAGTTCGACAGTGTTCGGATCATTTGGTATCAGAGCTTAGACTCCAAATCGAGGTTTCATCTATCCTTATTCTTTCCTTATTAATCATTCTGGAATTTTCAGATCTATCCCTTTGTTTTTTATCTATTCATCCTTTTAATTCAGATTTGAAAAGAAAAGAAATATATAAGATTTGGAAGGATCTCCTACATCTCCTCCCTAAATCACTCCTAATCCAAATAAAAAGCAAATCTAACTAATTTTGGTATACAAGCCTCTCACAAAAACGTGGTAAACAAATATTTAGCCGACTTATGGTGGATGAAGATCCTTCTTGGTCGATTTTGACTTGGTCCACCATGCTCCTTGCTTGCTTTGGCCAAAATTAAGTTATTCCCGTAATGTCTCCTCAAGTAACATGTTTCTTGGCCGAACATAATTGAAAGAACATATGGCCGAAATACCCTCCTTTCCTTGTACGTATATTTTAACCACATGATGAACACAAAAGCTTCTTTGCTTGATGTTGTATTGGCCAGAATATGGATTAGTGTAGCCCAATTGTATATGGTTATGCTTGGACTTGAATCTTATGTTGAAAACACTCCGAAATATCTTACGTACCCTTGGGTTGGCCCAAGTACTCCGATTTAGCCCATAAAATGTCTATAAACTTTCTAGTTTGGTCCCATATAGGTGAACTAACTGAGTCTCGAGCATCCTCCTCCATTCCTTTGGTCATGCTGATCATGCTCGCATCAAAAGATAAATCTAGAATTTTCTAACCTAACTCTTTCGATTTTTGAGTTTTCGATGGCTAGCAATTCGAAGGTTTAAGAACTCCTTTGTCGGTGTTAGGTCTAAGAGCAACCTATACACAACAAACAAATTGTTCCACGTTTTTTTTTTTTACTTCGAACTTCAGCCTTTTTTTCCTTTTCTCACCTTTTTTTTTCTTTTTTTTTTTGGGTTACTGTTCACGGAACAGTAATTTTTCTCTCTTTTTTTTTTCACTAAGGCCGAACTACGAAATTTCAGAAAATAAAATAAGAAATTCGAAAACACTTGATCTAGATTCTGAGCTCTGATAACAGATGATGCGATTCGGTGCTCCTCGTTTGTTCGAACTCGGCTTACTCCGATTCGCTTGTTGCGCCAATCCTTCGATTTGATTGTCGAAGGTTCCCAAGACTTCTAGAATCAGGTTAAAACTACTACACAGGCTATTCTACTCTATTGATAACTCCCATGGGTTAGCTTCTCGACCCTTGCCTATAAGGAGGCAAGAACCTTCGGAATACGCGGGCACCTAAACCCGTTGCATATAGAGAGAGGCAAGAACCGTCGGTATATGTCTTGGACGCCACAATCGACTTCGGGGAAGTTCGATTGATAAGTCCGGTGATTGGCTCCACGGATCTTCCGTTAAGTCTTAGAGTTCTAAAAGAACCAAAGAGATTTACTAAACCTCACAACAATGAACACACCAAGTTGTTTTGCATTGATGCCCCAAAGGGGTATTTATAGAGTACATGGGAGGTGGCCGGCCCAAATGGCTTTGTTTGGCCGAATTAAAACCTACCATAAAACCTTAGGGCCGAAATTTCCTTAAAGAGGAAATCTAGGAAATCTAGAAAATCTAAGAAATCTAGGAAAATAAGATCTAGTGAAGCACATATGGGCCGGTCCTAGGATCTCCTTAACCGAATTGAGGATATTTCGGCCATAAAGTAGCTTAATCGAATTGATAATATTTCACAAAATATCCTCCTGGCCGACGAGATGTGCCCTAGCTCTAACTTGAACTGCAGTTAGGCTCTAAGATTTAGATCATCATTACATGATTATGTTCTTTGGGCTTGATCTTGCTTGCCTCGGCCCAAAGTCCTTGAATAAGTCCATGAAGTGATTCTTTGAATCTTCTAGCTCAAGCCCTTGTAATAGGTCCAACTGGAACTTGAATGCGCTCCGAGTCCTCTTTGATAGTGCTTCTTGTGTCAATCGAGTCCTTTGTGTCCTTGTTGTCCTCTTCATTTTCCTTACCTTTCTTGTATTGGATCATATAGGGAAACATCTCGATGAACTCGATCCAACGTGTGTGCCTTCAGTTCAGCTTGCTTTGACCCTTCAACTGCTTCAAAGACTCATGATCAGTGTGAATGATGAACTCCTTGGACCACAAGTAATGCTGCCATGTCTCCAAAGCCCTCACCAAAGCATAGAGCTACTATCATATGTCGAGTAGTTCAACGCAGCCCCATTGAGCTTCTCACTGAAGTAAGCAATAGGCCTCTTCTCTTGCATAATAAGCATGGCACCTATACCAATCCCGGAAGCAACACATTCGATTTCAAAAGGTTTAGAAAAGTTCGGTAAAATTAGTAAAGGAGTTGAAGTTAGCTTTTCTTTCAGGTATTGAATGCCTTCGCTTGCTCCTTGCCCCATCTAAAGCCAACTTCCTTCTTGATGATCTCGGTCAAAGGATCAGCTATGGTGCTGAAATTGCGTACAAATCTTCGATAGAATCCAGGAAGACCATGGAAACTTCAGACCTCAGCAATGGTAGTGGGTGTAGGCAATTCCTGAATTGCTTTCACCTTCTCTTTATCCACTTTCACACCCCTGGAACTTACAACAAAACCAAGAAAAACAACACTTTCCAAGAAAAATTCACACTTCTTAAGGTTACCATACAACTTCTCCTACCTCAATACCTCAAGAACACAACTCAAATGATCCATATGATCATGCTCAATCTTGCTATAAATCAGAATATCATCAAAGTAAACAACAACAAATTTTCCAATATAAGCACGCAAGACATGATTCATAAGGCGCATAAACGTGCTAGCTGCATTAGTCAATCCAAATGGCATTACTTACCACTCATACAATCCGTTCTTGGTTTTAAATGCTGTTTTCCACTCATCTTCTTCTTTCATGCGAATTTGGTGGTACCTACTCTTCAAAATATAATGGAACCATACAATTCATCAAGCATATCATCCAATCTGGGAATAGGATAGCGATACTTTACCGTTATTTTATTCACAGCTCGACAATCCACACACATCCTCCATATACCATCTTTCTTGGGAACTAGCAACACAGGCACAGAATATGGACTCATGCTCTCTCGAACATAGCCCTTGGTCAGTAACTCATCGACTTGCTTTTGGAGTTCCTTCGCTTCTTCGGGATTACACCGATATGCTGGTTAGTTCGGAATGGGTGCTGACGGGATGAAATCAATTTGATGTTCGATCCCATGGATTGGTGGTAATCCCGGTGGCATTCCTCAGAAAATACATCGTCAAACTCCTGCAAAAGAGAAACCACAACACTAGGCAAAGATGAGTTAAAATTAGTGGATAAGTAGGCCTCTCCTTGTTCAAGAGCAATATCATTGGCCTTTCTTCCTTTCTAACACTCTCTAACTCTCCTTTTTTTGTGAAGAAACTCATTTTCTTCCCCTCTTTTCTTTTCATGGCTGAACTTTTACGTTTTTCTTTCTTTTCACTCTCTTTCTCACTTTTTTCTCTCGACTTTCTTTTTTCATTTTTACTCTCTTTTTCTTTTCATTCAGCCACTCTCTCACTTTCCTTGGAACGCTCAGCACTGGACTTCATGATTTGGAGTTGCTCTTCGAACACTTGATGTGGTGGCAGCGGTGCAAGTGCTACACTTTAATTATCCTTTATGAAGCTATACCGATTCTTGTACCCATCATGTGTAGTCTTGCGATCAAATTGCCATGGCCTCCAGAGTAACAAATGGCTGGCTATCATAGGAACTACATCACAAAACTTCATCATGGTACTTCACAATAGAGAATGAGATCGACACTTGCTTCGTCACTTTCAGTTCACCACTCTCATTCAGCCACCGAAGTCTATATGGCCTCGGATGCTTTTGAATGCTCAAACCAAGCTTCTCCACCATCAGCTTGCTTGTCACATTCATAGTGCTTCCTCTATCAATAATCAGTCCACATACTCGACCCTTCACGTGGCATCAAGTGTAGAAGATGTTCTCTCTTTGTAGCCGATCACCATCTTCTTTGGCTTGCACATGTAGAGCTCTCAAAACAACAACAGTTTGACCTGATACAGCATGCTCCACATCATCGGCATCTTCAAGTGATGGCATAGAGTCTGCATCACTCACATGCTCATCCGCTTTCAATCTCCCCATTATCGAACATAATCATGGCTCCCTTGTTCGGACATTGAGAAGCATAATGACCAGAACCAAACAACGAAAGCACTTTATATCAT
The DNA here is from genome assembly GCA_002076135.1 of Xerophyta viscosa. Classification (NCBI taxonomy): domain Eukaryota; kingdom Viridiplantae; phylum Streptophyta; class Magnoliopsida; order Pandanales; family Velloziaceae; genus Xerophyta; species Xerophyta viscosa. The sequence continues at coordinate 717,362 of MJHO01000097.1, read as the reverse complement.
GATTTCTTTGAGGTTGGGAAGAAGAATTACCCTTCTCCTTAGAATCCAATGATGGCTTGGCTGTGGGCTTGTATCCCTTGGCCTCTTGCTTTGAATCGGCCCATTTGGATCCAACCCCTTAAAATTTGGATGACCACTTCGAATTTGAATTAGAGGATTCGAATATGGATGATGATCGTCCCCCCTTCTTGAGCTGCCTCTCAACCTTCATAGCCATGTGTACCACTTCTTCAAGCTCCACATAATGGTGCAGCTCCATAACATTGGCAATCACCCGATTAAGTCCACAAATGAACTGAGCCATTGTTGCCTTTCGGTCCTCCTCAACAATGGCGCGAATCATGGCAATCTCCATCTCCTTGTGGTACTCCTCCATAGTCTTAGACCCTTGCTTAAGACTTTGCAGCTTCAAGTGTAAATGTCAGTAGTAATGAATGGGACAAACCTCCTCCGCATGACAGCTTTCATGTCCTCCCAATTGTCGATGGGTCGCACCCATAGTCGGTGAATGCCACAGCTGCAAGCTTCACCTTCTTCTCTTGTAAGTAGTTGTGACAATAAAAAACCAGCTCAACCTTCCTTTTCCCATTCGATGTAAACATCGGGACCGTTCTTGCCTTGGAATGGAGGAATGCTCAGCTTGATGGGCCTCGTATTACGATCAACTGTATCCCTTTCTTGGCGCCTCTCACACACTTGCCATGGCCTTTCAGCCCTTGCTCCTCAAGCTCTTTTCATTGTGGCAGTGGAAAACACATCATCGTCATTATCATAGCATCCCTCCTTGTGGTCAACAAATGGATTAATAGTGGGAGCCATTGCTGTCGGTTATTGGTCCTCCTTGGTTGATTAGGAGCTTGTTGCAACTGGTCAATCCGCTCATTGTGCCTCCCCAACCGATCATTGGTCGTTTTGAGCACCATGTTCATTCGCTCAAATTGTTGTTGCATAGCCCGAATGACAGCGCTTTGATCAGGCCCTCCCCTACTTTGTTCAAGTCCCCGCTATTTTCTTATGACATGTTGAAACCTGCAAGGAAATTGTTAGAATAAAAAACCTCACAATCACTCCCTCATGTGTTTACCCTTAAGCCGATGTCATACAAACTCTCGTATTTCACTCAATATAATGGCTTTTACCCTCTAATGATCTCACTCGCTCTTGCTTTTTCCCTCTCGTAGATTTCTCCACAAAGTTCTAGAGGAACTAAGCAATCTGATTACAAGCCCTTGAGGAAATTACTTGTTCGCTCAAGCTACTTATAATATCAGTTCCTTATAGCAAAGAAGCAAAGAGATATGGATGGACAATAGATATATACGAAAGAAATGAGCCCGGACACAATTACTAATGGATCGACATAAGTGTGATCAGAGGAAAACGGAACTGAAAAACAACTTCTTCACCCACTTTAGATCTCCTTTTTTTCACTTTATATATATATATATATATATATATATATAGTGAATAATCGTTTCTTAGGATTAGGAGTGATTTAGGGAGGAGATCTAGGAGATCCTTCCAAATCCAGTTAGGTATTTTGTTTCCTTAAAATTAGGAGTGAGTTAGGGAGGATATCTAGGAAATCTCCATTGTAGCTACTATAAATACCCCTTTGGGGCATCAATGCAAAATAACTTGTGTGTTCATTATTGTAAGGATTACGAAATCTCTTTGGTTCTTTTAGAACTCTAGGACATATCGGAGAGTTCCATGGCGTCCACCACAGGACTTATCAATCGAACTTCCCCGTAGTCGATTATGGCGTCCAAGGCGTATACCGACTGTTCTTGCCTCTCTCTATAGGCAACGGGTCTAGGTGCCAGCATATTCCGAAGGTTCATGCCTCCTTATAGGCACGAGTCGAGGAGCCAACCCACGGGAGTTATCTGTAGAGTAGATTAGTCAAAGTAGGAGTTTAGCCTGATTCTAGAAGTCTTGGGAACCTTCGACAATCAAATCAAAGGATTGGAGCAACAAGTGAATCGGAACAAGTCGAGTTCGGATTCAAGGAGCACCAAATTGCATCATCTTTTTGGATTGTCACAAAAGATTACCAAGATCTTTTTTTTTTGGGTCCTAGGTGGACGTTAGAGTTTTCTCTCATTGAATTGTCTTTTAGTTCGATAAGAACCGATAGAGAGTTTGTGGAAATGGGCAGTGCGGTGAGATCATTAGAGGGAAAAAGCCGATTGAGTGCACCACGAGCGAATTGAGCGAAAATCCACGTGAGGGAGTGAAGTGAGACCAATTATTTTTTACTAACTTTTATTTCAGGAAAATGTCTCATAATTCGGACTTACACAACACATTCGAGACGCCTAACCCGAAACTAATGATGGAAGCTATAACGGGCCAGATGAGGAGGATGATGGAACGATTGACCCAGTTAGAGGAGGAGCGCGTTGGGCTACCTCAACGCAATCCTACCATACGAAGACTAGAGGGAACTTACCCTAGAAGAACACGGGGAGAATCTTGATCCCCGAAGACAAATTCGATGGAGAATTAGAACACAGTTCTGAAGAAGGCAATAGGAGATATGGGCTGAATCGAGGTTACAGGAACCGAGAAGATAACAATTTAGGAAGCATCAAGATGAAGATACCATCTTTCTCAGGGAAGAACGACCCCAAAGCATACCTAGAGTGGGAGAACAAGATGCAGCTAGTCTTTGATTGCCATCGATATTCCGAACTTAAGAAGGTAAAACTTGATGCGATAGAGTTTTCTAACTATGCTATTGTATGGTGGGATTAGTTGACAGTTAGCGGAAGAAGGAACTGAGAACTGCCCATCGAGACATGGGAGGAGATGAAAACCATAATGCGGAGGAGGATGATCCACTAACCCCATTTGAGCAAAGGCAGAATTGGTGAAGACGATCCATGCAGAAGCAAGGGAACACATCTTGCAGAAGAACGAGTAAGCTGCCACTCGACTTGCTCCGATTCGCTTGCTGCTCGAATCATTCGATTTGATTGTCAAAGATTCCCAAGCGAATCCGGCTAAACTCCTACTTTGACTAATCTACTTTGACTAATCAGGCTAAACTCCGGAGGGATGGAGGTGGCCGAGCGAGAATCAAGTGGAATTTATTGAGATCAATCGGATACTCCCCGATGTACGACCATTCGCATCGGATAGCATTGCTTGGACCCTAACCTCTTCGGGTGCTTATACCTCGGCATCAGCCTATGAAGCATTACGCAACCAGGGGGCAAAAGTTCCTTGGGAAAGGCTCTTGGAGGGTAAAGGACGCATTCCTCGGCATAATTTCATTTTGTGGCTTGCTATACGTGAGAGGTTGCCAACACGGGACAAGCCGTGGATAGGGAGGATGGTGGATGCACCCCATTGTTTATTATGTGAAGATTTAGCGGTTGAATCTCATTCACATCTTTTCTTTGATTGCATATACTCACGACGTTGCTTGGCAATTCTAAGACGGCGAGCATGTTTTGTATGGCCGAACTTTGCATGGCATGCAGGTATATTGTGGGCGGCATCGAAATGGAGAAGCAAACATTTGATTAACTTTGTGTTTAGGAGTCTTTTGGCGTCACTTGTTTATCATATATGGCAAGAAAGGAATCATAGGTGGAGGAAGATAGGAGAAGACGACCACAACAAGTTGCTAATGATGCATTCCAAGTCGTACATCAGCGTATCACCTCATTAGAGCTTGTAGATAATCTACAAACATGTGCTCTAAAGCGGTTATGGCGTGTTGCTTGGTAGTTTGTTGTCTTTTTAGATTGTGTTATTTATGTTGTATGGTTATCATTGTAGTGGTGTTTAAGTTGTAATACATAGCAGGCTGTTGCTATGATTGATTGCGGCATATCACTCAGATGTGTGCGCTTGGTTGTAACTTCATTCTGTTATTTATGAAAATTACCTTTCCCCAAAAAGGTTGGCTCCTCGACCCTTGCCTATAAGGAGGCAAGAACTTTCGGAATACGCGGCACCTAAAACCATTGCCTATAGAGAGAGGCAAGAACAGTTGGTATACGCTTGGACGCCACAATTGACTACGGGGAAGTTCGATTGATAAGTCCGGTGGTGGACACTACGGATCTCTCCGATAAGTTGATTTGCATTGATGCCCCAATGGGGTATTTATAGGTTACAAATAACCTAAATCCTAGAAAATAAAATAAAATCTAAATCTCCAAAAGTCTAGGAAAAAAAAATCTACCTAAATCTCCTAAAATCTTAAAGAGATTTGCTAGGGTGGCATAAATCCCTAGGTGGCCGAAATTTTATGAGTCAAAACGTAGGGTTGCCAAATTTATGCTAAACAAACCTTAAGGAGGCCAATCCAACTAACTAACCAACTTAAAACCAAAATTCTCAAATTTTGGCTAGCCTTTAATGCATAATGAGTTGTCAACGATCTTCAACATCTTCAAAGATGTTCAGTATCTTCAGGATCTTGAATTATCTCCAATATCTTGAAATATTTGAAATTCTTGAATATCTTCATATCATCAATATCATGAATTTCAGAAAATCTTGAATATCTTCAAATGTTGAAAATTCTCCTACATCTTGAGATCTTGGAATTTCTTTAATATCTTGAGATTTTGGAAACTCTTGAATATCTTCAAATCTTGAAAAAATCTCCTAACTTTTGAGATGTTCGAATATCTTGATATCTTGTAACAAATATGTAAATATGTGTCCGGCGTTGCATGTTGAATGTATGGCCGAATACTTTTCTTGAGAACACTCCGAAATACCTCACGTACCCTTGGGTTAGCCCGAGTACTCCTATTTGGCCCATTACATGTTTTCATGAACTTTCTAGCTCGATCTCATATATGTGAACCGAGTCTCGAACATCCTCCTCCATTCCTTTGGTCATGCTGATCGTGCTCACATTACATATGCTCCTGCAGGGGTAAACTATCAGTGGATGAATTGATCACTAATTTTGGTGGTACCTCTCCTATCCGCCAGATTATTGTTTCCAAGTTGAACTATCGCTCCCTGCGTCTCCTTGGCTTGCTTTATCAAACTGATCCCAGCGAACGAGAGCCAAAAGCTGATGTGAGTCGTTCCTCCAATTACATTCCAGCGTCTGGAGTTGAGGTATGATCCTGCCGATTTTGTGATACGATCCCGAGCCGAGATCAGTCGCTTATCAACCCAGCCGAAGTGTCGGGATGCTCAACCGAGGTGATGTCGGAAGACTCAGCCGAGTCGGGCAGATCAACTGAGTCGGGCATGATATCGGGTGTCGGAAAGGAAACGAACGCTTCACAATTTTCAGTCCCGAGCGGACCAATTACTAGATCCCGAGCTCGGCAAGCCGAGGTGATACTTCACGGGCTAATTAAAAGTATCTGGGCCGAGACAAGCGTAGCACCAGTTACCGAGCCATGCAACTTAATAACCATTCGAGTCCTTGAATCCGAGGCCGAGGTGAGCAAAACCGAAATGGGCATGGCCGAGGTGGGCATGGCCGAGGTGGGCATGCCGAGATAATCTTAGCCGGGGTCGTCTTGCCGAGACCACTACCGAGGTCGTCTTGCCGAGGTAGTTTTTAAGTTGACCTGGGAAGACGAAGCGCCATACGACATGAGAAGACGAAGCGTCTGAGACGGATTCCTGAGCACTTTAATTATTTAGAGACTAGTGCTAATCAATGCAGAATTTACTGTTTTAATTACTAGTTTTAATTACCGAGATGTCTAGATACAATATATTTGAAATTTAACTCATTGTAACTTCTGTATAAATACCCGCATCAAGGATGAATGAAAGATCTTTTGGCAGATCAAATTTGTGAGTTAGAGAAACTCGTTGGTTCTTTTAGAACTTAGGACTTATCGGTTTGTCCGTGGCGTCCACCACCGAACTTATCAGTCGATCTCCCGTAATCGATTGTGGCGTTCAAAGGCATATACCAAGGTTCTTACCTCTCTATAGGTAACGGGTCGAGGTGCCTGGCATATTCCAAGATTCTTGCCTCTTTATAGGCAACGGGTCGCGGAGCCAACCCCACGGGAAGTTATCCAAGTTAATATTTATTTTATCTTATTTTCTTATCTACCTGAATGTACCTAGATAGATCTGAGTACTTCGGCTAAAGTCGTTATTTCCGCACCGTGATCGTATCATTTGGTATCAGAGCTCAGTTTCTAGGTCAGGTGTGTTATTTTCGTTTTTGAAAAGTTTGCATTCAGTTTCGGCAAAGTTAAAAAAAAAAAAAAAAAAAAAAAAAAAGCGGAAAGTTGTTTGGTTTGGCAATTTAAAAGATCTTGTTTTATTTGAACATTGGAATTTTGTTGGAATCTGAAAATCCGAAAACCGAAAGGAGAAGTTTTGAACTTAGTTTTGTTTTTGATCCTCACAAAAGAATACACAGATTGTTTGGTGATTTCTTGGTGGATTGTTATTCGGAAACTCACTTGTCCCTAGTTCGATAAGAACCTACCGAGAATTTCTCAAGAGTGGTAAAAGGCAGTGTGGTGAGCACATTTGAGGGTAAAAGCCGTTGAGTGCACCACGAGTGTTCGGAGTGAAATCCACGTGAGGGAGTGAGCGAGGTAAATTATTATATTCTAACCATTTCTTTGCAGGATCATGTCGCAAAATTTGGAGAACTCCAACAGACTGGAAGAAGCTGATCCCAAACTCCTGATGGAAGCAATGATGGGAGAAATGAGACGGATGATACCGATACAGGAGCGATTAGATCGGTTGGAAGAAGGCGGCCGAGACCACCTCATCGTAACCAAACAGCTCGTAGACAAGACGAAAATCAACAAAGGCTTCTCCGAGATGAAGATTTTGATTCTTTCAGTGAAGATTTGGAAGAGGAGGAAAACTACCGAGGTGATCACTACCGAGGTAATCGCAACCGAGGTGTTAGAGATCGGGACAACAGACACCGAGATAACCGAGATCGAGAAGACAACAATCTCGGTAATATCAAATTAAAAATCCCAGCATTTTCAGGAAAGAACGATCCCGAGGCATATCTGGAGTGGGAAAAGAAGATCGAGTTAGTATTTGATTGCCACCGATATTCGGAGCTCAAAAAGGTAAAACTCGCTGCCATTGAGTTTACTGACTATGCTATAGTGTGGTGGGATCAGTTTAACATCAATAGGAGGAGAAGCGGAGCTCGTCCAATTGAGACTTGGGCTGAGATGAAAGAAGTAATGAGAAAGCGTTTCGTGCCGAGTCATTACTACCGAGGTCTATATCAGAAGTTGCAGGACCTCAAGCAAGGCAGCCGAAGTGTGGAAGACTATTACAAGGAGATGGAGATCACTATGATCCGGGCTAATATTGAAGAAGATCGTGAGTCTACAATGGCGAGATTTTTGAGTGGGCTTAACCGAGACATTGCTAATGTGGTGGAGTTACAACATTACATCGAGCTGGAAGATATGGTGCATGTCGCTATCAAAGTGGAGCATCAGCTCAAGAGGAAGGGTACATCGGCGAGACCGAGTCCGAGTTCGAACTCCTGGAAGTCGAACTACCCGAAGAGGGAAGAGAAACCACAAGCGAGCAAACTCAAGACTTCGGTTCCCGAGGTCAGTAAAAAGGTTAGCACATCTACCCCCGAGACTAAGAACCGAGATATCAAGTGTTTTAAATGTCTGGGTAGAGGACACATTGCCAATCAATGTCCGAACCAAAGGGTTATGATACTGCTTGAGAATGGCGAAATCGAGACTGATGAGGAGGATGAGACTACATCTATGCCGCCTCTAGAGGAAGATGAGGTCGAAGAATACCCTGCTCAGGGAGAACTACTAGTGACCCGCCGAGCTCTCAATATCAACAACACTGATGACACCGAGGTGCAACGGGAGAATATATTCCATACGCGATGCCATATACAAAATAAGGTATGTAACATGATTATTGATGGTGGGAGTTGCACCAATGTAGCTAGTACTTTGTTGGTTGAGAAACTCGGGTTGCCGACAAGCAAACATCCCCGACCTTACAAACTACAGTGGCTGAATGATAGTGGTGAGGTCAAGGTTAACCGACAAGTTCGAATTCCGTTCCGCATCGGAAAATATGAAGATGAAGTGACATGTGATGTAGTGCCGATGCAAGCTGGTCACATACTGTTAGGCCGACCCTGGCAATTCGACCGACGTGCGTCACATGATGGCTATACCAACCGATATTCCTTTACTTTCAAGAAACGGAACGTCATTCTAGTACCTTTGACACCAAAGGAGATTCATGAAGATCAGATGAGAATTCAACAACAAGAGAGAGAGAAGAGTGAAAAGAGTGAGTTAGCGAGTGAAAAAAGAGAGAGCAGTGAGAAGAGTGTGAGAGAAAATAAGAAAGCTGAGGTAAAAATAGAGAGAAAGAAAAATTTTTATGTGGGAGAAGGATCAGTAAGAAAGGCTATGAGTGCAAAACAAGTGATGATCCTATTAGTATTCAAGGAAACATGCCTTGACACTAACCAATTTAGCACTTCGTTGCCAGTTTCTGTTATTTCTTTATTACAGGAGTTCGGTGATGTACTACCCGAGGAGATTCCCCGAGGTCTACCCCCGATACGCGGCATTGAACATCAGATCGACTTCGTACCTGGAGCTGTTATTCCGAATCGTCCTGCATACCGAAGTAACCCTGAAGAAACCAAGGAACTGCAGAAGCAAGTTGCTGAACTAATGGACAAAGGCTATGTTCGAGAAAGTATGAGTCCGTGCCGTTCCGGTAATCTTGGTACCAAAGAAGGATGGAACTTGGCGTATGTGTGTGGACTGCCGAGCTGTCAACAACATCACGGTAAAATACCGACATCCCATACCTCGCTTAGATGATATGCTAGATGAACTGTATGGAGCATGCTTATTTTCTAAAATAGATCTGAAAAGTGGCTATCATCAAATACGCATGAAAGAGGGTGATGAGTGGAAAACAGCCTTTAAAACTAAACATGGTTTATATGAATGGTTAGTTATGCCTTTCGGTTTGACTAATGCACCTAGCACGTTTATGAGATTGATGAACCATGTACTGCGAGCTTTCATAGGAAAATTTGTTGTTGTTTACTTTGACGACATTCTTGTATACAGCAAAACTTTGTCTGATCATGTAGAACACCTTAGGAGTGTGCTGATTGTACTTCGGGATGAAAAATTGTATGCTAACCCGAGCAAGTGCACTTTTTGCACCGATAAGCTCGTTTTTCTTGGTTTTGTTGTAAGCTCCCGAGGTATACAAGTCGATGAGGAGAAAATCCGAGCTATTCAAGAATGGCCGACACCGAAGTCCGTTACCGAGGTCCGAAGCTTTCATGGACTTGCTAGCTTCTACCGACGTTTTGTTAAAGACTTCAGCAGTATTGCCGCTCCTTTGACCGCGGTTATCAAAAAGAACATGGAATTTAAATGGGGAGACGCGCAAGAGAAAGCTTTTCAGGATCTTAAGGGAAGTTTAACTCAAGCCCCTGTTCTTGTTTTACCTGATTTCTCTAAATCATTTGAAATTGAATGCGATGCATCTGGTGTAGGTATCGGCGCTGTGCTGATGCAAGAAGGAAAACCTGTTGCATATTTCAGCGAGAAGTTAAATGGGGCGACACTAAACTACCCGACGTACGACAAAGAGTTATACGCCCTAGTCCGAGCACTGGAGACTTGGCAGCACTACCTCCTACCCAGAGAGTTTGTGATTCACACCGACCATGAGTCGTTGAAGCATATCCGAGGTCAGCACAAACTGAACAAGAGACATGCACGATGGATGGAGTTCATTGAAGCATTTCCATATGTCATCAAATACAAGAAAGGTAAGGAAAACATAGTGGCTGATGCGCTTTCGCGGAGGTATGCTTTAATTTCTACTCTCGATGCAAAATTACTGGGTTTTGAGCTTGTAAAAGAACTGTATGAATCTGATTCTGACTTTGCTGAGAATTTTGAAGCTTGTGAAAATACTGCGGTAGATAAGTATTACCGACATGAAGGGTTTCTTTTTAAAGAGAGAAAATTGTGTATTCCAAACTGTTCTATTCGAGATCTGTTAGTTAGGGAATCACATAGTGGAGGATTAATGGGACATTTCGGAGTAGTTAAGACATTGGCTATGTTGCAAGAACATTTCTATTGGCCACATATGAAACGGGATGTTGAACGAATATGTAGTAGGTGCGTGACCTGTAGACAAGCTAAATCTCGTGTGCAACCCAATGGTCTATACATGCCCTTACCGATACCTCAGGCACCCTGGACTGACATCTCTATGGACTTTGTATTAGGTTTGCCGAGATCCAAATTTGGCAAAGATTCTATTTTTGTGGTTGTGGATCGCTTTTCTAAAATGGCACATTTCATTCCTTGTAGTAAAACTGATGATGCATCTCATGTTGCTGATTTGTTCTTTAAAGAGATTGTTAGATTGCATGGTATGCCTAGAACAATTGTTTCTGATCGAGATGCTAAATTTTTGAGTTATTTCTGGAAAACCTTGTGGTGCAAGTTAGGAACAAAATTACTTTTCTCTACTACGTGTCATCCACAAACCGATGGTCAAACTGAAGTTGTAAACAGGTCTTTATCAACTTTACTGCGTGCTGTAATTAAAAGTAATCTTCGAAGTTGGGAAGAATGTTTACCACATGTTGAATTTGCATATAATCGAAGTGTTCATTCTGCTACTAAATTTTCGCCATTTGAAATCGTATATGGGTTCAATCCTTTAACTCCTTTGGATTTAACCCTCTGCCGATGTCTGAGCATGTCAATTTGGATGGAAAGAAAAGGGCCGAGGTAGTTAAACAGATTCATGAGAAGGCGAGGAGCAACATTGAAAGGCGAACCGAGCAGTATGAAAGAAGAGCCAACAAGGGCCGTCGAAAATTGAGATTTGAGCCTGGAGATTGGGTATGGCTGCATTTGCGGAAGGAGAGGTTCCCTGCGCAAAGAAAATCAAAACTGTTACCACGGGGAGATGGTCCATTTCAAATTCTGGAGAGAGTTAACGACAATGCATATAAATTGGATCTACCGGGTGAGTACAACGTCAGTGCTACCTTCAACATTACTGATTTATCTCCTTTTGATGTAGGTGCAGATTTGAGGACAAATCCTTTTGAAGAGGAAGGGAATGATACGATCCCAAGCCGAGATCAGTCGCTTATCAACCCAGCCGAAGTGTCGGGATGCTCAACCGAGGTGATGTCGGAAGACTCAGCCGAGTCGGGCAGATCAACTGAGTCGGGCATGATATCGGGTGTCGGAAAGGAAACGAACGCTTCACAATTTTCATTCCCGAGCGGACCAATTACTAGATCCCGAGCTCGGCAAGCCGAGGTGATACTTCACGGGCTAATTAAAAGTATCTGGGCCGAGACAAGCGTAGCACCAGTTACCGAGCCATGCAACTTAATAACCATTCGAGTCCTTGAATTGAATGGCCGAGGTGGGCATGGCCGAGGTGGGCATGCCGAGATAATCTTAGCCGGGGTCGTCTTGCCGAGACCACTACCGAGGTCGTCTTGCCGAGACCACTAGCCTCGGCCTCGGATTCAAGGACTCGAATGGTTATTAAGTTGCATGGCTCGGTAACTGGTGCTACGCTTGTCTCGGCCCAGATACTTTTAATTAGCCCGTGAAGTATCACCTCGGCTTGCCGAGCTCGGGATCTAGTAATTGGTCCGCTCGGGAATGAAAATTGTGAAGCGTTCGTTTCCTTTCCGACTCCCGATATCATGCCCAACTCAATTGATCTGCCCGACTCGGCTGAGTCTTCCGACATCACCTCGGTTGAGCATCCCGACACTTCGGCTGGGTTGATAAGCGATTGATCTCGGCTCGGGATCGTATCATACAATGTATTTGGATTTTGGAAATTTAACTCATTGTAATCTCTGTATAAATACCCCCATTAAGAATGAATGAAAGATCTTTTGGCAGATCAAATTTGTGAGTTAGAGAAACTCGTTGGTTCTTTTAGAATTTAGGACTTATCGGTTTGTCCGTGGCGTCCACCACCGAACTTATCAGTCGATCTCCCGTAATCGATTGTGGCTTTCAAAGGCATATACCAAGGTTCTTACCTCTCTATAGGTAACGGGTCGAGGTGCCTGGCATATTCCAAGGTTCTTGCCTCTTTATAGGCAACGGGTCGCGGAGCCAAACCCACGGGAAAGTTATCCAAGTATTTTATCTTATTTTTATTTTTATTTCTACCTGAGTTTACCTAGATAGATCTGAGTAGTTTCGGCTAGAATTATCATTTCTGCACCTTGTTCGTATCATTTGGTATCAGAGCTCAGTTTCTAGGTCAGGTGTGATATTTCGTTTTTTGAAAAAGTTTGTATTCAGTTTCGGTAAAGTTAAAAAAAAAAAAAAAAAAAAATCCCGAAACCGAAAGTGAAGATTGAAAAGTTGTTTGGTTGGCATTTTAAAAGATCTTGTTTTGTTTGAACATTGGAATTTTGTTGGAATCTGAAAATCCGAGACCGAAAAGAGAAGTTTTGAATCTTAGTTTTGTTTTTGATCTCCACAAAAGAATACACAGATTGTTTGGTGATTTCTTGGTGGATTGTTCTTCGGAAATTCACTTGTCCCTAGTTTGATAAGAACCTACCGAGACTTTTCTCACGAGTGGAAAAAGGCAGTGTGGTGAGCGCAGTTGAGGGAAAAAGCCGATTGAGTGCATCACGAGTTTTTTGAGTGAAAATCCACATGAGGTAGTAAGTGAGATCAGTTGTTTTTATTCTAACATTTCTTTGCAGGATCATGTCTCATAATTCAGAGCACTCCAACAAATTGGAAGAAGTTGAACCCAAACTCCTGATGGAAGCAATGATGGGAGAAATGAGACGGTTGATGGCACCGATACAGGAGCGATTAGATCGGTTGGAAGAAGCGCGACCGAGACCACATCGTCGTAACCAACCAGTTCGTAGACAAGAAGAAAATCATCAAAGGCTTCCCCGAGATGAAGATTTCGATTCCTTTCAGTAAGATTTGGAAGAGGAGGAAAACTACCGAGGTGATCACTACCGAGGTGATCGCAACCGAGGTGTTAGAGATCGGGACAACAGACACCGAGAATAACCGAGACTAAGTCATTTGAAATTGAATGCGATGCATCTGGTGTAGGTATCGGCGCTGTGCTGATGCAAGAAGGAAAACCTGTTGCATATTTCAGCGAGAAGCTAAATGGGGCGACATTGAATTACCCGACGTACGACAAAGAGTTATATGCCCTAGTCCGAGCACTGGAGACTTGGCAGCACTACCTCCTACCCAGAGAATTTGTAATTCATACCGACCATGAATCGTTGAAACATATCCGAGGTCAGCACAAACTAAACAAGAGACATGCAAGATGGATGGAGTTTATTGAAGCATTTCCGTATGTCATCAAGTACAAGAAAGGTAAGGAAAACGTTGTTGCCGATGCACTATCACGGAGGAACAACATAAAGAGACAAACTGAGTTGTATGAAAAGAAAGCTAACAAGGGTCGTCGGAAGCTCCGATTTGAGCCTGGAGATTGGGTATGGTTACATATGCGGAAGGAGAGGTTCCCGGCACAGAGAAAATCCAAACTGTTACCACGAGGAGATGGTCTTTTTCAAATTCTGGAGAGAGTCAATGACAATGCATATAAGTTGGATTTACCGGGTGAGTATAACGTCAGTGCTACCTTCAACATCACTGATTTATCTCCTTTTGATGTCGGTGCAGATTTGAGGACAAATCCTTTTGAAGAGGAAGGGAATGATACGATCCTGAGCCAAGACCAGTCGTTTATCAACCCAGCCGAGGTGTCGGAAGTCTCAACCGAGGCGACAAGACAAGATATCGGATCACACATGATATCGGGTGTCGGAAAGGGAACGAACACTTCACAAGTTTGAGTCCCGAGCGGACCAATTACTAGATCCCGAGCTCGACAAGCCGAGGTGACACTTCACGGGCTAATTAAAAGTATCTGGGCCGAGACAAGCGAAGCACTAGTTACTGAGCCTTGCATCTTAATAACCATTCGAGTCTTTGAACTCGAGGCTGAGGTGAGCATGGCCGAGGTGGGCGTGGCCGAGATGGGCATGCCGAGATAGTCTTTGCCGAGTTAGTCGTTATAGCCGAGGTCGTCTTTATTGCCGAGGTCGTCTTAGCCGAGTTCGTCTTGCCGAGACCAATGCCGAGGTCGTCTTGCCGAGGTAGTCTTTTCTGAGAATGATATGACGACATGAGAAGGTGAAGCGCCAGAGACGACATGAGAAGGCGAAGCGCCAGAGACGGATTCCTGAGCACCTTTAATTATTTAGAGCCTAGTGCTAATCAATGCAGAATTTACTTCTCGAGATGTCTAGATACAATGTATTTGGATTTTGGAAATTTAACTCATTGTAATCTCTGTATAAATACCCCCATTAAGAATGAATGAAAGATCTTTTGGCAGATCAAATTTGTGAGTTAGAGAAACTCGTTGGTTCTTTTAGAACTTAGGACTTATCGGTTTGTCCGTGGCGTCCACCACCGAACTTATCAGTCGATCTCCCGTAATCGATTGTGGCGTTCAAAGGCATATACCAAGGTTCTTACCTCTCTATAGGTAACGGGTCGAGGTGCCTGGCATATTCCAAGGTTCTTGCCTCTTTATAGGCAACGGGTCGCGGAGCCAAACCCACGGGAAAGTTATCCAAGTATTTTATCTTATTTTTATTTTTATTTCTACCTGAGTTTACCTAGATAGATCTGAGTAGCTTCGGCTAGAATTATCCTTTCCGCACCTTGTTCGTATCACAAGTAGTAGAGAAAAGCAGTTTAGTTCCTAACTTACACCACAGAGTTTTCCAGAAATAACTTAAGAATTTTGCATCTCTATCAGAAATGATTGTTCTAGGCATGCCATGCACACCTTGTTCTGTACGTGGCACCTTGTATGGAATATGTTCTCCCGCTGTAACTTGTCATCTTCTTGGATTTGTATGCTTAGTGCTCTCCTTGCAACCAGCATCTCTCCTCTTACGGGGTACTCCTCGTCGTTATCGTCCTCCGAGATGGCATGCTTGTATTATCTTCTTCGTCATCGGTCTCGATCTCCCCATCATCACGCATGATCATCACCCTCCTATTCGGACATTGACTCGCAATGTGTCCCCTGCCTAGACATTTGAAACACTTGATGTCACGGTTTCTAGTTTCGGGAGTAGCTTGACTAACCTTCTTGTTCTCATCGGGTGTTGGGGCTTTAAGCTTGGGCATTGTAGTCTTCTCCTCCTTCTTGGGGTAATTGGGCTTCCATGAACTTGAGCCTTGGTTAAGTCTCATGGTGGTGGTACCCTTCCTCTTGAGTTGGTTCTCCACCTTGATAGCGACATGTACCATGTCTTCCAACTCCACATAGTGCTGTAACTCCACCACATTTGCAATGTCATGGTTGAGTCCGCTCAAGAATCTTGCCATAGTTGACTCACGATCTTCGTCAATGTTAGCTCGAATCATCGTGATCTCCATTTCCTTATAGTAGTCCTCTACACTACGATTGCCCTGCTTCAAGACTTGCAATTTCTGGTAAAGCCCTGATAGTAGTGGCTCGGTACGAACCTCCTCCGCATTATGGTTTTCATCTCCTCCCATGTCTCGATGGGCCGTTCTCCGTTCCTTCTTCTGCTAACTGTCAATTGATCCCACCATACAATAGTATAGTCAGAAAACTCTATAGCAGCTAGTTTTACCTTCTTAAGCTCAGAATATCGATGGCAATCAAAGACTAGCTCCATCTTCTTTTCCCACTCTAAGTATGCTTCGGGGTCGTTCTTTCCTGAGAAAGATGGTATCTTCATCTTGATGCTTCCTAAATTGTTATCTTCTCGGTTTCGGTAACCTAGATTCAGCCCATATCTCCTATTGCCTTCTTCTGAACCGTTTTCTGTGATACGATCACGGTGCGGAAATAACGACTTTAGCCGAAGCTACTCAGATCTTCTAGGTACATTCAGGTAGATAAGAAAATAAGATAAAATAAATATAACTTGGATAACTTCCCGTGGGGTTGGCTCCGCGACCCGTTGCCTATAAAGAGGCAAGAACCTTGGAATATGCCAGGCACCTCGACCCGTTACCT
Organism: Xerophyta viscosa; assembly: GCA_002076135.1. NCBI lineage: Eukaryota > Viridiplantae > Streptophyta > Magnoliopsida > Pandanales > Velloziaceae > Xerophyta > Xerophyta viscosa. Next base: position 701,276 of record MJHO01000097.1, on the reverse strand, counting down.
ATAGAGAGGTAAGAACCTTGGTATATGCCTTTGAACGCCACAATCGATTACGGGAGATCGACTGATAAGTTCGGTGGTGGACGCCACGGACTAACCGATAAGTCCTAAGTTCTAAAAGAACCAACGAGTTTCTCTAACTCACAAATTTGATCTACCAAAAGATCTTTCATTCATCCTTGATGCGGGTATTTATACAGAAGTTACAATGAGTTAAATTTCAAATACATTGTATCTAGACATCTCGGTAATTAAAACTAGTAATTAAAACAGTAAATTCTGCATTGATTAGCACTAGTCTCTAAATAATTAAAGTGCTCAGGAATCCGTCTCAGACGCTTCGTCTTCTCATGTCGTATGGTGCTTCGTCTTCCCAGGTCAACTTAAAAACTACCTCGGCAAGACGACCTCGGTAGTGGTCTCGGCAAGACGACCCCGGCTAAGATTATCTCGGCATGCCCACCTCGGCCATGCCCACCTCGGCCTCGGATTCAAGGACTCGAATGGTTATTAAGTTGCATGGCTCGGTAACTGGTGCTACGCTTGTCTCGGCCCAGATACTTTTAATTAGCCCGTGAAGTATCACCTCGGCTTGCCGAGCTCGGGATCTAGTAATTGGTCCGCTCGGGAATGAAAATTGTGAAGCGTTCGTTTCCTTTCCGACACCCGATATCATGCCCGACTCAGTTGATCTGCCCGACTCGGCTGAGTCTTCCGACATCACCTCGGTTGAGCATCCCGACACTTCGGCTGGGTTGATAAGCGACTGATCTCGGCTCGGGATCGTATCAGGTTTGGCTCCGCAACCCGTTGCCTATAAAGAGGCAAGAACCTTGGAATATGCCAGGCACCTCGACCCGTTACCTATAGAGAGGTAAGAACCTTGGTGATACGATCCTGAGCCGAGACCAGTCGTCTATCAACCTAGCCGAGATACCGAGCCGAGACCAGTCGTTTATCAACCCAGCCGAGGTGTCGGAAGTCTCAACCGAGGCGACAAGACAAGAGATCGGATCGCACATGATATCGGGTGTCGGAAAGGGAACGAACACTTCACAAGTTTCAGTCCCGAGCGGACCAATTACTAGATCCCGAGCTCGACAAGCCGAGGTGACACTTCACGGGCTAATTAAAAGTATCTGGGCCGAGACAAGCGAAGCACTAGTTACTGAGCCTTGCATCTTAATAACCATTCGAGTCTTTGAACCCGAGGCTGAGGTGAGCATGGCCGAGGTGGGCGTGGCCGAGATGGGCATGCCGAGATAGTCTTTGCCGAGTTAGTCGTTATAGCCGAGGTCGTCTTTGCCGAGGTCGTCTTTATTGCCGATGTCGTCTTAGCCGAGGTCGTCTTGCCGAGACCAATGCCGAGGTCGTCTTGCCGAGGTAGTCTTTTCTGAGAATGATATGACGACATGAGAAGGTGAAGCGCCAGAGACGACATGAGAAGGTGAAGCGCCAGAGACGACATGAGAAGGCGAAGCGCCAGAGACGGATTCCTGAGCACTTTAATTATTTAGAGACTAGTGCTAATTAATGCAGAATTTACTGTTTTAAATACTTGTTTAATTACCGAGATGTCTAGAAACAATGAATCTAACTCATTGTAATCTCTGTATAAATAACCCCATTGAGGATGAATGAAAGATCTTTTGGCAGATCAAATTTGTGAGTTAGAGAAACTCGTTGGTTCTTTTAGAACTTAGGACTTATCGGTTTGTCCGTGGCGTCCACCACCGAACTTATCAATCGATCTCCCGTAATCGATTGTGGCGTTCAAAGGCATATACCAAGGTTCTTACCTCTCTATAGGTAACGGGTCGAGGTGCCTGGCATATTCCAAGGTTCTTGCCTCTTTATAGGCAACGGGTCGCGGAGCCAACCCCACGGGAAGTTATCCAAATTATCCAATTTTATTTTTATTTTCATTTCTATCTGAATTTACCTAGATAGATCTGAGTAGCTTCGGCTATAATTATCCTTTCCGCACCTTGTTCGTATCATTTGGTATCAGAGCTCAGTTTCTAGGTCAGGTGTGCTATTTCGTTTTTGATAAGTTTGCATTCAGTTTCGGCAAAGTTTAAAAAAAAAAAAAAAGAGCCGAAAGCAAAAGTTAAAAAAAAAAAAAAAAAAAAAAAAAAAAAAAAGGATTGAAAGTTGTTTGGTTTGGCATTTTAAGATCCTTGTTTTTTTTTCTTGAACATTGGAATTTTGTTGGAATCTGAAAATCCGAAACCGAAAGGAGAAGTTTTGATCTTAGTTTTGTTTTTGATCTCCACAAAAGAATACACAGATTGTTTGGTGATTCCTTGGTGGATTGTTGATCAGACCTTTACTGTCCCTAGTTCGACTTAGAACCGACAGAGAATTTCTCAAGAGTGGTAAAAGGCAGTGTGGTGAGCACATTTGAGGGTAAAAGCCGTTGAGTGCACCACGAGTGTTCTGAGTGAAATCCACGTGAGGGAGTGAGCGAGGTAAATTTTATATTCTAACCATTTCTTTGCAGGATCATGTCTCAAAAATCAGAGAACTCCAACAGACTGGAAGAAGCTGATCCCAAACTCATGATGGAAGCAATGATGGGAGAAATGAGACGGTTGATGGCACCGATACAGGAGCGATTAGATCGGTTGGAAGAAGCGCGGCCGAGACCACCTCATCGTAACCAACCAGCTCGTAGACAAGAAGAAAATCAACAAAGGCTTCCCCGAGATGAAGATTCTGATGTCTTCAGTGAAGATTTGGAAGAGGAGGAAAACTACCGAGGTGATCACTACCGAGGTGATCGCAACCGAGGTGTTAGAGATCGGGACAACAGACACCGAGATAACCGAGATCGAGAAGACAACAATCTCGGTAATATCAAATTAAAAATCCCAGCATTTTCAGGAAAGAACGATCCCGAGGCATATCTGGAGTGGGAAAAGAAGATCGAGTTAGTATTTGATTGCCACCGATATTCGGAGCTCAAAAAGGTAAAACTCGCTGCCATTGAGTTTACTGACTATGCTATTGTATGGTGGGATCAGTTTAACATAAATAGGAGGAGAAGCGGAGCGCGTCCAATCGAGACTTGGGCTGAAATGAAAGAAGTAATGAGAAAGCGATTCGTACCGAGTCATTACTACCGAGGTCTATATCAGAAGTTGCAGGACCTCAAGCAAGGCAGCCGAAGTGTGGAAGACTATTACAAGAGATGGAGATCACTATGATCCGGGCTAATATTGAAGAAGATCGTGAGTCTACAATGGCGAGATTTTTGAGTGGACTTAACAGAGACATTGCCAACGTGGTGGAACTTCAACATTACATCGAGCTGGAAGATATGGTGCATGTCGCTATCAAAGTGGAGAATCAGCTCAAGAGGAAGGGTACATCGGCGAGACCGAGTCCGAGTTCGAACTCTTGGAAGTCGAACTACCCGAAGAAGGAAGAGAAGCCACAAGCAAGCAAACTCAAGACTTCGGTTTCCGAGGTCAGTAAAAAGGTTAGCACATCTACCCCCGAGACTAAGAACCGAGATATCAAGTGTTTTAAATGTCTGGGTAGAGGACACATTGCCAATCAATGTCCGAACCAAAGGGTTATGATACTGCTTGAGAATGGCGATATCGAGACTGATGAGGAGGATGAGACTACATCTATGCCTCTAGAGAAGACGAGGTTGAAGAATACCCTGCTCAGGGAGAACTACTAGTGACCCGCCGAGCTCTCAATATCAATATCACTGATGACACCGAGGTGCAACGGGAAAATATATTCCATACACGATGCCATATACAAAATAAGGTATGCAACATGATTATTGATGGTGGGAGTTGCACCAATGTAGCTAGTACTTTGTTGGTTGAGAAACTCGGGTTGCCGACAAGCAAACATCCCCGACCTTACAAACTACAGTGGCTGAATGATAGTGGTGAGGTCAAGGTTAACCGACAAGTTCTAATTCCGTTCCGCATCGGAAAATATGAAGATGAAGTGACATGTGATGTAGTGCCGATGCAAGCTGGTCACATACTGTTGGGCCGACCCTGGCAATTCGACCGACGTGCGTCACATGATGGCTATACCAACCGATATTCCTTTACTTTCAAGAAACGGAACGTCATTCTGGTACCTTTGACACCAAAGGAAATTCATGAGGATCAGATGAGAATCCAACAGCAAGAGAGAGAGAGGAGTGAAAAGAGTGAGTTAGCGAGTGAAAAAAAAGAGAGAAGTGAGAAGAGTGTGAGAGAAAATAAGAAAGCTGAGGTAAAAATAGAGAGAAAGAAAAATTTCTATGTGGGTGAAAGATCAGTGAGAAGAACTTTGAGTGCAAAACAAATGGTGATCCTGTTGTTATTCAAGGAAACATGCCTTAACACTAACAAATTTAACTCTTCATTACCAGTTTTTGTTAAATCTTTATTACAGGAGTTCGGTGATGTACTACCCGAGGAGATTCCACGAGGTCTACCCCCGATACGCGGCATTGAGCATCAGATCGACTTCGTACCTGGAGCTGTTATTGCATAACCGATCGTCTACATGAGTAACCCTGAAAGAAACCAAGGAACTGCAAAAGCAAGTTGATGAACTAATGGACAAAGGCTATGTTCGAGAAAGTATGAGTCCGTGCGCCGTTCCGGTAATCTTGGTACCAAAGAAGGATGGAACTTGGCGTATGTGTGTGGACTGCCGAGCTGTCAACAATATCACGGTAAAGTACCGACATCCCATACCTCGTTTAGATGATATGCTAGATGAACTACATGGATCATGTATCTTTTCCAAGATAGACTTAAAAAGCGGATATCATCAAATATGTTGTCGTATACAGCAAGACTTTGTTGTTGTTTACTATGACGACATTCTCGTATACAGCAAGACTTTGCATGAACATGTGGAACATCTTTAGAATGTGCTGATGTACTTGGATGAAAAATGTATGCTAACCCGAGCAAGTGCACTTTTTGCACCGATAAGCTCGTTTTTCTTGGTTTTGTTGTAAGCTCCCGAGGTATACAAGTCGATGAGGAGAAAATCCGAGCTATTCAAGAATGGCCGACACCGAAGTCAGTTACCGAGGTCCGAAGCTTTCATGGACTCGCTAGTTTCTACAGACGTTTTTCAGGACTTCAGTACTATTGCCGCACCTTGACCCGGTTATCAAAAAGAATATGGAATTCAGATGGGAGATGCGCAAGAGAAAGCTTTTGAGACACTTAAGGGAAGTTTAACTCAAGCCCCTTTCTTGTTTTACCTGATTTTTCATTTTGAAGTTGAATGCATGCATCTGGTGTAGGTATCGGCGCTGTGCTGATGCAAGAAGGAAAACCTGTTGCATATTCAGCGAGAAGCTAATGGGGCGACATTGAACTACCCGACGTACGACAAAGAGTTATACGCCCTAGTCCGAGCACTGGAGACTTGGCAGCACTACCTCCTACCCAGAGAGTTTGTGATTCACACCGACCATGAGTCGTTGAAGCATATCCGAGGTCAGCACAAATTAAACAAGAGACATGCAAGATGGATGGAGTTCATTGAAGCATTTCCGTATGTCATCAAGTACAAGAAAGGTAAGGAAAATGTTGTTGCTGATTGTAGACACCCCATTTTGTCCGGATTATATTTCACAAAAAATAATAAAAAATAAAAAATAAAAAATAAAAATAAATAATAATAAGAATAATAATGTAGAAAAAGAAATAAAAAGAAAAAAAGAAAAATGAAAACAGAGCAGGAAATGGCAATTTAATTGAATCTCATTGGCTGCATAACACAGAACGGCGATTTCAGTAAATAGAATGTGTTTTATTAATGTTATATAACGCAGAACGGCGAATTCAGCGAATCAGAATGATTTTAATATGGGACAAAACACAGAACATTGCAATGACCAATACAAACTCGCCACGTCATCTTTCTGACGCGCGCGATCCAAATCGCGATCGTTTGTGAGTTGAGTGAAAATCGTAACGGACGTCAGTTACAAATCCACGTATTAATACCAGTATTCATACATGACATAAATGGAAAAATTAAAGATGACTGTATCAGTTACAAATTTGGAGAGGGTATTTATACCCGTATTGAAAAAGATACCAAAAAAAAAAACAAAAAAAGAATACCAAAAAAAAAGAAAAGAGAAGAGAGAGAGAGAGAGAGAGAGAGAGAAGAGGCAGTGCCTCTTGTCGGCGCCGCTACTCGAAGACCTCACTGACCGGTTGCTGATGCTGTTCTTCCACCCATCTCGACGCCACTGCACGCCGGAGTCGTCACCGTCGTCGGCCGCCGCTTCACCTACACGAATTTCAACTCCGATTTCAAGGTACACGTTTTTAAAACCTTCTACGCTTCATCTTGGCATATTAGAAAACTCCTTTCGACGCCGGGGCTTCGCCGGCGGCGAGCCACGACGCCGGAAAATAAAAAACAAAATTATCACCGAAATTACACCCCCCTATAACTTTCTATAGAATCATCAAAAATAATTTTGGACACCGCCAATGAATTCGGAATAGTCGAAAACATTCGGACACCGCCAATGAAGACGAGACCGGCTTAGCCGGTCGGTCGACCGGCTAAGCCGGTCAAGCGCGAGTTTAAATTCGCGCGGACCCGGGTTGCACCCGGGTCCAGCCCAGGCGCGTCCGCGCCTGGGCGCGAGTCGCGTAGACTCGCGGGCCGGACGATTCTGGTCCGGCCCAAGCCCAATTAGGCGATTTAAAAGGTTTATTTCATTAAAATCTAATTTTTAATCCGTTTTAAATCTAATTTTCTGTAAAAAGCTATTAAATATAAATATTATTTAATTAGAAATCATAGGAATAAGTAAATGACATGTATTTCTATATATTCGGAAGAGATGGACATTTCTCCGAAATAAATTTTAATTGACGAGTCAAGGAAAGCGATGGATATTGCTTCTTTCTCGATATTACGTGACATATACTTTATTCTAATTGATTTTATTTAGATTAAATTTAAAACATTTATTTCTTTATAACTAATCAACGAAGCATAATCCGATAATTAAAAATAATTACATTGGGAATGAGATGGATATTTCTTCCCTTCAAATAAAAAAACGTTATATTAGATATTTTAAAATACGGAGAATTCGGTGGATACTGGTTCTCAAAAATAAACACACAATTTGATACAAACAAATGGGTAGTAGGTGGAGACTTACAACCCGAATTCAAATCGGAGGTGGACATTCCGATTAAAATATGATAAACACATAATTTTTAATAAATGGGTAGTAGGTGGACACTTACAATCCAAAGTCACAATTGGAGGTGGATACTTCCAAAATCTAATAATTCAAGTCATATTAAAAAATGTCACTCACAATAACAATCGGGCGATGATGAGGAAACGGAAACGCGCTGAGCCCTCATACAAAAATTAAAATTAATTTCGCGTAGCATTTTTATTTATTTTTAATATTGTCAAAAGCATGCATATTAGTAAATCATAATTAAATATGCGCATATAGATAATAGAGATTTGACTTGTTTTCAATTATAAGGATTAAGGGTCGGATGAACTTTAATCTAAGACAAAATAGGAAAGTGATGGATATTACTTTTCTAATTTGTTCGAACATATTTATTAAAAGTCAAATCCCATGCAAATAGAGAAGCTATAGAAACAAGAAGATGGATATCGTCTTGGGAATATATATTTTCTATTTGTATGTATCTGTCCAATATGACAGAAAGAGTGAAGTGGATACTATGCTCTTTCGTTCATATTGAATGGATAATTAATCAATATGCACATAGTTAATAATAATTCATGCATATATGTTAGAATAAATCCAAAATTATTGTAATCATCTATAGAGTACCCTCTTTCGAGGGGCGCTGTGGGGGTGTACTGTCTTCCCCACACGTAACCGACGAGCGAACACTAGAATCTCAATGTGCCTTATCCGGTTTCCTAGTTTTCCATAAAAATTAGGTGGCGACTCCAAAACTTTTCTTTTCTTCTCCGGAGGAAGGTCGTCAACAGATGGCGACTCCGCTGGGGACCCGTCAAGCTCGTTTTAGATGATTACAATAATTTTGGATTTAGTTTAACACATGTGCATACATGCTTATTTTGTATTGTCTTTTTTACATTTAGTTAAATATCTTGCACGCATACATGACCTAGGGCATATGCCCATTTCCTTTACCAGGACAATCGGAGCTTGTGCACAATGTGCGTGGGTAATCCGTAATGCCTGGCACCTTACCCCAGCCAAGATGTTATCTGGGTAGTACCCTGAGCTGATGCACCATGTGCATTGGTCGTTGGGAAGAAACTCAGCAATGATAGGCTGATAGACAAACCACTGGGATAATCGGAGCTTGCGTACAATGTGCGTAGGTAATCCGTAAGCCCAGACTTTAAATAGGCGCCCATAATTCATCCCTACCGGCATAATATTGACAATATTTTGTAATTTCTATTTTATTCTTTTTACGACATTTTTTTTTTGATTTTTCTTGAATTTATACTTATTTTTGAAATTTTTCTTTTTTCTTTTTGTTTTACAAGTGTTTATTTTTATTTTCTATTTTCCTTTCTTACATTTTTTTCTCACTCTTGTTTGTTTTATTCCTTATTATCCTCTGTGTATTGAAAAAAAAACTATTTTCTTTTCATAAAAGGATCATCATTGGGAAACCTCCGGTTAAGAAAGTTCACTTCACACGATCAAAAGGAAGAGTTATGGGCACTTACGAGGAAATCAAGAATCAAGCTGAAGAGCAAACTTTGAAGGAAGAACTCCAAATGGTGCGGAAGGAAAATGAAGATCTAGCTGCACAAGTTCGTGCACTAATGGCACAAGTACAACATATGCAACAATCAAGTTTAGCGCCTCATGGAGTTAGGCAGGATCCAGGCTCCACATCGAACCAGGAATCATTTGTACCGCCTGCAATTCAAGAATCACATCAATATGTTACTGCACCACCTATACTTCATGACCCCTATCAATATGTGGTTGCACCACCAGTGGTCCAAGTCCCTGCTGAAACAGTTGCTAATCCCAATATCCTAACTATGCCAAGCATACCCCAACCAGTAGAGATGGGCAGACAATCTACAGAGCAAATGGAGTATATTATAAATAAGCTCAGGAAGTTAGAAGGAACTCAAGGGGGGATTGATCCTTCTCAATATTGTATCGTTACAGATTTGGAAATTCCTAAAGATTTTAAGGTTCCTGACTTTGAGAAATATAAAGGAACAACTGATCCTTTGATTCATATACAAATGTATTGCAGTAAGATGGGGGCATACTTAAAAGATGAGAAGATGATGATGTATTACTTCCAAGAAAGTTTGACAGGTCCAGCAATTAAATGGTATCTCAATCTGGAGAAGAAGGAGATACGCACCTGGAATGATCTCGCTAGTGCATTCTTGAAGCAGTATAAGCATAACACAGACTTCGCACCAGACAAATCCTCATTGAAAAAATTGACAATGAATAAAAATGAGGACTTTCGTTCATTTGCTTTGAGATGGAGAAATGATGCAGCCCAAATAGAGCCACCAATGACAGAAAAAGAGCTGGTCGATACATTTATTGACTTGGAATGTCTAAATACCTATAAATACTCGTGTGCCAATGCCATCGACTTTGCTCATCTGGTACGTACAGGTGTGAGAATTGAGTCGGCTCTTAAGTCTGACAGTGACAAGAAGACTGAAAAGAAGAAGGATGATGTCATACATAACATTACCGCTGCTGCTTCATCTGTTGCACCTTTCACTCAATCATCATACAAGACTGCAAACAGGGACAATTACCAGGCTAGAAATAATCAGCAACAGCCACCTGTTTACTATCAGCAAACTCCGTCCCCAATACCAGCAGCCACAATATCAGATGCCACAGTATAATGCACCACAGCAACAACCGCAATATCAACCTTCTCAATATCAGCAACAGCAAGGGCGGTCTCGCCCTGTTGGCAAGACATATCATGAGCCACTTCCAGTACCTCAAACAGACATCTTCAAGCATCTAGTCAAAGAAGGCTTGCTATCTCCGATATCTGCTACTCCATGGCAGCCGCCATATCCAGTTTGGTATAATCCAAATCTCCATTGTGAATTCCATAGTGGAATTGCAGGACATGACACTGAAGGATGCCTTACACTACGAGGCAAAATTTATGAGCTTATCAATTCAGGGCAAATCAAGCTTAAACCTATAGACACGACACCGACGGTTATTGCAAACAATATTGCTTCCATTAGTGATCCTGACGGGGGAATCAACGATATCGACACAAGCTTGTTCCAGGATGACTGACTGTATTAGTCTGTTTGTTTTCAATAAAGTCATGTTAAGACTATGATTGGTTTGTTATGGGTCAATATACGTATCTGAATTCTTCTTTTGTTACATTTTATCTTTTCAATGAATTACTCTTATTGGGAATGCAATTCGGAATGAGTTTTATTTAATTATAAAATTGCTCTATTTCACTAATTATCATGAACTTCTACAATTCCACTAGATTTTGCAGAATATAAAGAATAATGCATGCTTGATCATTAGCAACTTATCTGAAAATAAAGAAAGAAAAAAAGAACATCTACTCCACTGCCTAAAGTTATCTAATAACTAGAAATATTCATGTGATCCATGTTTATTTTTACGTTAAACGATAACTTACGGTATGAGTATACAAAGCACCTTAAACCTGTATTATCAAGTAACTGGATTCCTTCATCACCAATGTCGGAATTCACGTCAAAAGATAATTACAACATGAGGAATGCCGAAAACGTAAAAGAAAAATGTAGAAACATTCACTCCGCTATCTTGAGTTATCTAGTAACTAGAAGTATTCATGTGACCCATGTTTACTTTTATGTCAAACAATAACTTCATAAGATATGAGTGTGTAAAGAGCTTTAAAACTATATTTTATCGAGTAACCGGATTCCTTCATCACAAATGATGGTATTCGCGTCAAAAGATAAAATTAAAAAAAAAAAGAAAAAAACAGTTAGGTCAAAAACCTGAAAGGATGGCATAAACATGGGTGATGAAGGAATACGTGCTTTTAGAAATTATATTCTGCAAAATTTATCGCTTTACCACTCTCATGATAAAGTTATCGTACAAATACGTGCTTCTTGAAATGAGCAATTTTGTTTTTAAGCAAGATTCGTTCCGGAGTTACGTTCTTTCAACTTAGAGAATCCAAGAAAAGATAAATATGTCTTGAGAAGAGATTACAGATACATATCATGATCTATAAACTGAACAAATGTTCGAACATGACTTGATTGAAAAGAGACAAACATATAGTTAAGCTCAAACTGTGACAGAAATTTTTTAGACTGGGGCAAATTTAAGAAGTTGATCCAAATATCAACAACTTAGACTGGGAAATTTTTTAGACTGGGGCAAATTTAAGAAGTTGATCCAAATATCAACAACTTAGACTGGGCAGATTTAAGACGTTGATCAAAAAAATCAGCAACTTACGCTGGAGTAAAATTCTATATGAAAATTTTGGGAATGGTCAAAGAAAAACAGGCACGGAAGATACCGGCAAAGGTTTTCCGTCAACAGAACAAAATGCGCATCAATAGCTGAAGAATTAACACAGACATGGGCAATTTTGGAGGATGAAGAAGGTACAAACGAAGCGAATTTTTGACAAAAGTTTTGACAAATCGTATCATCACTCTAAAACTGGGACAATTTTGAAAGACACGAATCCGTAAAAGAAAAGAAAAGACAAACACACTTCCTGACCAAACAAAGCGAATTTTTCAAGACTGACGAATCTTGCCAGAACTAAGACAAATTTTCCTCACAAAAATTTACAAAAAAGTTGATCTCCGACACCAGAATGCATAGCAACGATTGACAAACATACAAACTGGGGCAAGTTTTAACGAGCAGATTATTTATATGGCTTGCAACAAGATTTTCTAAGAAACATGAAATAATATCTCAAGAATTACGTATGCTCACAAAACGGACAACCGGCATATTTTTCAATGATGATCTATTTTTGTTTATAAAAAAAAAAATAATAATAATAAAAAAAAAGAAAATGCCTTTTTTCCATTTTTCTAAAGAGTATGAAATAATTTACCACATTGCTACTTTGTCGCACCCAGGGCAGGGGTCAATCTGTCATGTCGCACCTAGGGCAGGGGTCAAATTGTCATGTCGCACCCAGGGCAGGGGTCAAACTGTCATGTCGCACCCAGGGCAGGGGTCAATCTGTCATATCGCACCCAGGGCAGGGGTTAATCTGTCATGTCGCACCCAGGGCAGGGGTTAATCTGTCATGTCGCACCCAGGGCAGGGATCAAGCTATCATATCGCACCCAGGGCAGGGGTTAATCTGTCATGTCGCACCCAGGGCAGGGGTTAATCTGTCATGTCGCACCCAGGCAGGGGTTCCCAAGCCTTGTCATTTCGCACCCAGGGTAGGGTTAATCTTCATGTCGCACCCAGGGCAGGGGTTAATCTGTCATGTCGCACCCAGGGCAGGGGTCAAACTGTCATGTCGCACCCAGGGCAGGGGTCAAACTGTTATATCACACCCAGGGCAGGGGTCAAACTGTCATATCACACCCAGGGCAGGGGTTAATCTATCTTGTCGCACCCAGGGCAGGGGTCAAACTGTCATGTCGCACCCAGGGCAGGGGTTAATCTGTCATATCGCACCCAGGGCAGGGGTTAATCTGTCATGTCGCACCCAGGGCAGGGGTCAAACTGTCATGTCGCACTCAGGGTAGGGGTTAATCTGTCAAATCGCACCCAGGGCAGGGGTTAATCTGTCATGTCGCACCCAGGGCAGGGGTTAAGCTGTCATATCGCACCCAGAGCAGGGGTTAATCTGTCATGTCGCACCCAGGGCAGGGGTCAACCTGTCATGTCGCACCCAGGGCAGGGGTCAAACTGTCATGTCGCACCCAGGGCAGGGGTCAAACTGTCATATCGCACCCAGGGCAGGGGTTAATCTGTCATGTCGCACCTAGGACAGGGGTCAATCTGTCATGTCGCACCCAGGGCAGGGGTTAAACTGTCATATCGCACCCAGGGCAGGGGTTAATCTGTCATGTCGCACCCAGGGCAGGGGTCAAGCTGTCATATCGCACCCAGAGCAGGGGTTAATCTGTCATGTCGCACCCAGGGCAGGGGTCAAGCTGTCATGTCGCACCCAGGGCAGGGGTCAAATTGTCATGTCGCACCCAGGGCAGGGGTCAAACTGTCATATCGCACCCAGGGCAGGGGTTAATCTGTCATGTCGCACCTAGGACAGGGGTCAATCTGTCATGTCGCACCCAGGGCAGGGGTTAAACTGTCATATCGCACCCAGGCAGGGGTTAATCTGTCATGCCGCACCTAGGGCAGGGGTCAATCTGTCATGTCGCACCCAAGGCAGGGGTCAAATTGTCATGTCTCACCCAGGACAGTGGTCAATCTGTCATGTCTCACCCAGGGTAGGGGTTAATCTGTCATGTCGCACCCAGGGCAGGGGTCAAACTGTCATGTCGCACCCAGGGCAGGGGTCAAATTGTTATATCACACCCAGGGCAGGGGTCAAACTGTCATATCACACCCAGGGCAGGGGTTAATCTATCTTGTCGCACCCAGGGCAGGGGTCAAACTGTCATGTCGCACCTAGGGCAGGGGTTAATCTGTCATATCGCACCCAGGGCAGGGGTTAATCTGTCATGTCGCACCCAGGGCAGGGGTCAAACTGTCATGTCGCACCCAGGGTAGGGGTTAATCTGTCAAATCGCACCCAGGGCAGGGGTTAATCTGTCATGTCGCACCCAGGGCAGGGGTCAAGCTGTCATATCGTACCCAGAGCAGGGGTTAATCTGTCATGTCGCACCCAGGGCAGGGGTCAAGCTGTCATGTCGCACCCAGGGCAGGGGTCAAACTGTCATGTCGCACCCAGGGCAGGCGTCAAACTGTCATATCGCACCCAGGGCAGGGGTTAATCTGTCATGTCGCACCTAGGACAGGGGTCAATCTGTCATGTCGCACCCAGGGCAGGGGTTAAACTGTCATATCGCACCCAGGGCAGGGGTTAATCTGTCATGCCGCACCTAGGGCAGGGGTCAATCTGTCATGTCGCACCCAAGGCAGGGGTCAAATTGTCATGTCTCACCCAGGACAGTGGTCAATCTGTCATGTCTCACCCAGGGCAGGGGTCAAACTGTCATCTCACCCAGGTCAAACTATCATGTCTCATATCACTTTTTACTGGACAAAATGTGGCATCTTGATGTCTTTGTCCAATTCTTTTTCAAAGAATTAAACAAAGAGGGGCAACTGTAGACACCCCATTTTGTCCGGATTATATTTCACAAAAAATAATAAAAAAATAAAAATAAATAATAATAAGAATAATAATGTAGAAAAAGAAATAAAAAGAAAAAAAGAAAAATGAAAACAGAGCAGGAAATGGCAATTTAATTGAATCTCATTGGCTGCATAACACAGAACGGCGATTTCAGCAAATAGAATGTGTTTTATTAATGTTATATAACGCAGAACGGCGAATTCAGCGAATCAGAATGATTTTAACATGGGACAAAACACAGAACATTGCAATGACCAATACAAACTCGCCACGTCATCTTTCTGACGCGCGCGATCCAAATTGCGATCGTTTGTGAGTTGAGTGAAAATCGTAACGGACGTCAGTTACAAATCCATGTATTAATACCAGTATTCATACATGACATAAATGGAAAAATTAAAGATGACTATATCAGTTACAAATTTGGAGAGGGTATTTATACCCGTATTGAAAAAGATACCAAAAAAAGAAAACAAAAAAAGAATACCAAAAAAAAAAGAAAGAGAGAGAGAGAGAGAGAAGAGAGAGAGAAGAGAGAGAGAGAGGCAGTGCCTCTTGTCGGCGCCGCTACTCGAAGACCTCACTGACCGGTTGCTGACGCTGTTCTTCCACCCATCTCGACGCCACTGCACGCCGGAGTCGGCACCGTCGTCGGCCGCCGCTTCACCTACACGAATTTCAACTCCGATTCCAAGGTACACGTTTTTAAAACCTTCTACGCATCATCTTGGCATATTAGAAAACTCCTTTCGACGCCGGGGCTTCGCCGGCGGCGAGCCACGACGCCGGAAAATAAAAAACAAAATTATCACTGAAATTACACCCCCCTATAACTTTCTATAGAATCATCAAAAATAATTTTGGACACCGCCAATGGTCAAGCGCGAGTTTAAATTCGCGCGGACCCGGGTTGCACCCGGGTCCAGCCCAGGCGCGTCCGCGCCTGGGCGCGAGTCGCTTAGACTCGCGGGCCGGACCATTCTGGTCCGGCCCAAGCCCAATTAGGCGATTTAAAAGGTTTATTTCATTAAAATCTAATTTTTAATCCGTTTTAAATCTAATTTTCTGTAAAAAGCTATTAAATATAAATATTATTTAATTAGAAATCATAGGAATAAGTAAATGACATGTATTTATATATATTCGGAAGAGATGGACATTTCTCCGAAATAAATTTTAATTGACGAGTCAAGGAAAGCGATGGATATTGCTTCTTTCTCGATATTACGTGACATGTACTTTATTCTAATTGATCTTATTTAGATTCAATTTAAAACATTTATTTCTTTATAACTAATCAACGAAGCATAATCCGATAATTAAAAATAATTACATTGGGAATGAGATGGATATTTCTTCCCTTCAAATAAAAAAAATGTTATATTAGATATTTTAAAATACGGAGAATTCGGTGGATACTGGTTCTCAAAAATAAACACACAATTTTGATACAAACAAATGGGTAGTAGGTGGAGACTTACAACCCGAATTCATAATCGGAGGTGGACATTTCCGATTAAAATAATATGATAAACACATAATTTTTAATAAATGGATAGTAGGTGGACACTTACAATCCAAAGTCACAATTGGAGGAGGATACTTCCAAAATCTAATAATTCAAGTCATATTAAAAAATGCCACTAATAATAACAATCGGGCGATGATGAGGAAACGGAAACGCGCTGAGCCCTACATACAAAAATTAAAATTAATTTCGCGTAGCATTTTTATTTATTTTTAATATTGTCATAAGCATGTATAGTAGTAAATCATAATTAAATATGCGCATATAGATAATAGAGATTTGACTTGTTTTCAATTATAAGGATTAAGGGTCGGATGAACTTTAATCTAAGACAAAATAAGAAAGTGATGGATATTACTTTTCTAATTTGTTTAACATATTTATTAAAAGTCAAATCCCATACAAATAGAGAAGCTATAGAAACAAGAAGATGGATATCGTCTTGGGAATATATATTTTCTATTTGTATGTATGATATGATCCGGCTTGCGAGGATTCGCAAGTTCGGGTCAATTGAAGAACTTCTTTTGACGTGCTCCCAAGATTACTATGACAGGCTCAAAACTCACGAATACACTGATTAACTTGAAGAAATAGAAATCAAATAACTAAGAAAGATAGGTACCCGCAAGGATGGCTCCGAGGACCCGATGCCTATAGAAGAGGCATGAACCAACGGAATAATGCCAGGCTCCTAGAACCTTACCTATGGAGAGGTAAGACCCGTCGGAATAACGCCTTTGGACGCCACAAACGATCACGGGTTGATACGTTTGATAAGCCCGAGATTGGACGCCACGGAATCTCCGATAAGCCCTAAGTTCGCCACGAACAAGCAGAGTTTCTAACTCACAAAATTAATTCAATGATTCCAAAAAGTGCTTACAACATACCCGCGAAGGGGTATTTAAACAAAGAGGTGGCCGGTCTAAACCCTAACCCTAAGGCCGAAACTAACAAAACAAATACAAACTAAAACATTAAATCTTGACCCTTGAAAGTAAAATCACGCCTAGCTTCCTGTCCCTTGGATTAAATCCAATCCTTGTTCCAAGTCTTCTTGAATCCTTGCCGTTGAAAAGTTCCTTGTTATGGCCGAACTTTAATAGGGTTTGCTTGGCCGCCCTTGATGTTTGTTTTAATGGAACCGAGTTCCCATAAGGGCGTGGATATGTAGCTATCAGAATCTTGACCAAATCTAATCTTAGCGGATTGAATATTGTCTCCCATGTATCATGGCCGAAATAAGATCTTGCCTTTCCTTGGTTGTAGTCGAAATTGCATATTGTCTCCTAAGATCGTGCCTTCCTTAATTGTAGCCGAAATCTAGTTTGTTGTAGCCGAACTTTTAATGTAATATCCTTGTGACCATGACTCCTTACTTTAGGCTCGGCCCTAGTGAGTCCTTGTTGGTTGGGCCGAGTTCTTGAAACTTTAATGGGCTTGTAGGAGCAAGACATGTTGTGGATCCCCTTCCTTAGCCTTTGAAGTGGTCCAAATGTCTTGAACAAGTTGAATGAGAACCTCTCTATTCCTTCGTGCTTGAGCCCTTGTAATTGGTCCAGTTGGTTTAGGCTCTGACTTGATCTCTTCCTTCGCTTCTTCCCTGCTAGCGTCCTTGGGGTCCTTTGAGTCCATGATCACATCAATGTATTTGTCCAATACGATAGAAATAGTGAAGTGGATACTATGCTCTTTCGTTCATATTGAATGGATAATTAATCAATATGCACATAGTTAATAATAATTCATGCATATATGTTAGAGTATAAATCCAAAATTATTGTAATCATCTATTGAGTACCCTCTTTCGAGGGGCGCTGTGGGGGTGTACTGTCTTCCCCACACGTAACCGACCAGCGAACACTAGAATCTCAATGTGCCTTATCCGGTTTCCTAGTTTTCCATAAAAATTAGGTGGCGACTCCAAAACTTTTCTTTCCTTCTCCGGAGGAAGGTCGTCAACACTGATGCACTATCACGGAGGTATGCTCTAATTTCAACTCTCGATGCGAAAATACTTGGTTTTGAGCTTGTAAAAGAACTGTATGAATCTGATTCTGATTTTTCTGAGAATTTTAAAGCTTGTGAAAAGACTGCGGTAGATAAGTATTACCGACATGAAGGGTTTCTTTTTAAAAAAAGATAACTGTGTATTCCAAACTGTTCTATGCGAGATCTGTTGGTTAGGGAATCACATAGTGGAGGGTTAATGGGACATTTCGGAGTAGTTAAGACATTGGCTATGTTGCAAGAACATTTCTATTGGCCACATATGAAACGGGACGTTGAGAGAATCTGTAGTAGGTGTGTGACCTGTAGACAAGCTAAATCTCGTATTCAACCTAATGGTTTATACATGCCTCTACCTATACCTCAAGCACCCTTGATACGATTCGGAGCTCCTCGATCTCGACTCGACTTGCTCCGATTCGCTTGTTGCGCCAATCCTTCGATATGATTGTCGAAGGCTCCCAAGACTTCTAGAATCAGGCTAACTACTACTTAGACTATTCTATTCTACCGATAACTCCCGCGGGTTGGCTCCTCGACCCTTACCTATAAGCAGATAAGAACCTTCAGAAAACGCCGGCACCTAGACCCGTTGCCTATAGAGAGAGGCAAGAACCGTCGGTATACGCCTTGGACGCCACAATCGACTACGGGGAGGTTCGATTGATAAGTCCGGGGTGGACGCCACGGATCTCTCCGATAAGTCCTAGAGTTCTAAAAGAACCAAAGAAGTTTCTCTGAACCTCACAACAATGAACACACCAAGTTGAATTGCATTGATGCCCCAAAGGGGTATTTAAAGAGTACAACTTTCCTAATCTCTAAGAATAAAATAAAAATCAAATTTTCTAAATCTAGGAAAAAAATCTCGATTTCCTAAAATGTAGGCAAATAAAAACTTTCCTAATTCTTTATTCTTAGCCGTCCAAGCATGTGCCCTTAATTTCTTTCTTTGACCAAGTCAAATCCCTTCATTGGTGGCCGAATTAGCTTCCTTTCCAACCGATTAAAGTAAGTTTGACCAAGTCTTGTACTTGGTATCTTATGTAGCCGATCAAACATTAAGGCATTTGACTAGGTCAAATCAAGATGTTACCCAACATGTCTTGTTCCAGCAAAAAGCATATTCTGGCCGAACTCTTATTGAAAGGTGGGGCCCAGTGGATCCTCCATAATTTGTAACAACATAACAAAGGATTGTGGATCAAGTCCATTGGAGTTGCTCATGCTTGTCTTGTTCCCAATTTCTTGAATAAGCCCATGAAGTACTTTTCTGAGTCTTCTAGCCCGCGCCCTTGTAATTGGTCCACTTGGAACTTGAATGCGCTCTGCGTCTTCTTTGATAGAGCTCCTTGTGTCCCTTGTATCCTTCGTGCCCTTGCTCTCATCAACCCTGGATTGACATTTATATGGATTTTGTATTAGGGTTGCCGAGATCCAAATTTGGTAAAGACTCAATTTTTGTGGTGGTAGATCGTTTTTCAAAAATGGCACATTTCATCCCTTGCAGTAAAACTAATGATGCATCTCATATTGCTGATCTGTTCTTTAAAGAGATTGTTAGACTGCATGGTATGCCTAGGACAATTGTTTCTGACCGAGATGCTAAATTTTTGAGTTATTTCTGGAAAACTTTGTGGTGCAAATTAGGAACAAAATTACTTTTTTCTACTACTTGTCATCCACAAACCGACGGTCAAACTGAAGTTGTAAATAGGTCTCTATCAACTTTACTGCGTGCTGTAATTAAAAGTAATCTTCGAAGTTGGGAAGAATGTTTGCCACATGTTGAATTTGCTTATAATCGAAGTGTTCATTCTGCTACTAAATTTTCACCATTTGAAATTGTATTTGGATTCAATCCTTTAACTCCTCTGGATCTAAACCCTCTACCGATGTCTGAGCATGTTAATATGGACGGAAAGAAGAGAGCCGAGCTGGTCAAACAGATTCATGAGAAGGCCAGGAACAACATAAAGAGACAAACTGAGTTGTATGAAAAGAAAGCTAACAAGGGTCGTCGGAAGCTCCGATTTGAGCCTGGAGATTGGGTATGGTTGCATATGCGGAAGGAGAGGTTCCCTGCACAGAGAAAATCCAAACTGTTACCACGAGGAGATGGTCCTTTTCAAATTCTGGAGAGAGTCAACGACAATGCATATAAGTTGGATTTACCGGGTGAGTATAACGTCAGTGCTACCTTCAACATCACTGATTTATCTCCTTTTGATGTAGGTGCAGATTTGAGGACAAATCCTTTTGAAGAGGAAGGGAATGATACGATCCTGAGCCGAGACCAGTCGTTTATCAACCCAGCCGAGATGTCGGAAGTCTCAACCGAGGCGACAAGACAAGAGATCGGATCGCACATGATATCGGGTGTCGGAAAGGGAACGAACACTTCACAAGTTTCAGTCCCGAGCGGACCAATTACTAGATCCCGAGCTCGACAAGCCGAGGTGACACTTCACGGGCTAATTAAAAGTATCTGGGCCGAGACAAGCGAAGCACTAGTTACTGAGCCTTGCATCTTAATAACCATTCGAGTCTTTGAACCCGAGGCTGAGGTGAGCATGGCCGAGGTGGGCGTGGCCGAGATGGGCATGCCGAGATAGTCTTTGCCGAGTTAGTCTTTGCCGAGGTCGTCTTTATTGCCGATGTCGTCTTAGCCGAGGTCGTCTTGCCGAGACCAATGCCGAGGTCGTCTTGCCGAGGTAGTCTTTTCTTAGAATGATATGACGACATGAGAAGGTGAAGCGCCAGAGACGACATGAGAAGGTGAAGCGCCAGAGACGACATGAGAAGGCAAAGCGCCAGAGACGGATTCCTGAGCACTTTAATTATTTAGAGACTAGTGCTAATTAATGCAGAATTTACTGTTTTAAATACTTGTTTAATTACCGAGATGTCTAGAAACAATGAATCTAACTCATTGTAATCTCTGTATAAATAACCCCATTGAGCATGAATGAAAAATCTTTTGGCAGATCAAATTTGTGAGTTAGAGAAACTCGTTGGTTCTTTTAGAACTTAGGACTTATCGGTTTGTCCGTGGCGTCCACCACCGAACTTATCAATCGATCTCCCGTAATCGATTGTGGCGTTCAAAGGCATATACCAAGGTTCTTACCTCTCTATAGGTAACGGGTCGAGGTGCCTGGCATATTCCAAGGTTCTTGCCTCTTTATAGGCAACGGGTCGCGGAGCCAACCCCACGGGAAGTTATCCAAATTATCCAATTTTATTTTTATTTTCATTTCTACCTGAATTTACCTAGATAGAACTGAGTAGCTTCGGCTAGAATTATCCTTTCCACACCTTGTTCGTATCACTTGGTATATGCCTTTGAACGCCACAATCGATTACGGGAGATCGATTGATTGTGAGTTAGAGAAACTCGTTGGTTCTTTTAGAACTTAGGACTTATCGGTTTGTCCGTGGCGTCCACCACCGAACTTATCAATCGATCTCTTTTTTTTTTTTTTTTTTTTCACCAAAAAAAAAAGAGATCGATTGATAAGTTCGGTGGTGGACGCCACGGACAAACCGATAAGTCCTAAGTTCTAAAAGAACCAACGAGTTTCTCTAACTCACAAATTTGATCTGCCAAAAGATGTTTCATTCATCCTCAATGGGGTATTTATACAGAGATTACAATGAGTTAAATTCCAAATACATTGTATCTAGACATCTCGGTAATTAAAACAGGTAATTAAAACAGTAAATTTTGCATTGATTAGCACTAGGCTCTAAATAATTAAGGCGCTCAGGAATCCGTCTCTGGCGCTTCGCCTTCCCATGTCGTCATATCGGACTCAGTAAAGACTACCTCGGCATGCCCACCTCGGCATTCCCATCTCGGCCATGCCCACCTCGGCCATGCCCACCTCGGCTTTGCTCACCTCGGCCTCGGGTTCAAGGACTCGAATGGTTATTAAGTTGCATGGCTCGGTAACTGGTGCTACGCTTGTCTCGGCCCAGATACTTTTAATTAGCCCGTGAAGTGTCACCTCGGCTTGCCGAGCTCGGGATCTAGTAATTGGTCCGCTCGGGACTGAAACTTGTGAAGCATTCGTTCCCTTTCCGACACCCGATAACATGTGCGATCCGATCTCTTGTCTTGTCGACTCGGTTGAGACTTCAGACACCTCGGCTGGGTTGATAAACGACTGGTCTCGGCTCAAGATCGTATCACCTATGGAGGAGGAGAACGTTCGTGGCTCGATGCAAACGACAAACGACAACGGACCTGCACTATGGGGAGCCATCAAGGTAGAAGCTAAGTTTGATATTCCAGCTTATGGAGGTGAGATAGATGGTGACAAATTAGATGCATGGTTAGACCAATTAGAGACTTACTTTTCGTTGTATGAATTCAATGATGTGCAACGTATAACCTTTGTGCGGGTGAAGTTAGTTTCGCATGCTCTAATTTGGTGGAATGCATATATTCGTACTCATGATGTTCGTAGGTTGACATGGGATGCATTCAAGGTGCTCGTAAGAAAGCAATTTTATCCCGTTGGCTTCTATGAAGAACGGTGGAGGCGTTGGCAATACTTTCGCCAAGCTTACGAGTATACGGTGCAAGAGTATACGACGGAATTCATGAAGCGTGCTCTTGTGCTTGGCGTTCCATTGGATGATCATGAGACTTTTCGCAAGTATGTGAATGGCCTTCAAGAGGATGTTCGGGAGCACCTCAAGATGTACCATGTGGAAGACATCGATGATGCTTGCCAAAAGGGGACTATACTTGAGCGGACTTTGCACCCGAAGAAGTATCAAAAGAAGAAGGGCACACAAGCTGCGAATAAGAAGACGCAAAGCGGAGGAACTTCGAAGAAAGAAGCTGGAAATAATAGCCAACAAGATAAGAGAAGGATAAAGAGAAGACCAAGAATGTGACGTGTACGCATTGTGACGTCAAAGGTCATTCCGTTGAGAAATGTTGGAAGTTACATCCAGAACTTCGTCCAAAGAATCATAGACCTCGCAAGAACCAAGGCAAAGGCAAGACACTTGTGATTACGGAGAATGCGGAGAACACCGAGCTGAACCAAGTGATGGAAGCCGACCCTACATTGATGCTTATGGTGCGTAGTGCGGGAGAATGCTCAAAACAGCAAGAATTCTCTGTTCTGGACAGAAACAGAACAAATTAGCCGAAGCTAGGAGGGCTGAAGTGGCCGGGAGCAAACCAGTTTCTGTTCTGGCCGAGAGCAGCAATGCAGGAGCTGTTCGGGGAGCAAATCGCACACAACATTCTCATACAATAGGAGGGCGTATGTACAGCAAGGTGGTGAAAATTCTGGACAAAATCAAAGTGTAGCTCAATCCGGAGCCAAGGAGCGAGCGGCGTTGTTCTTTGTGACGATACAAATCAAGCAACAAGTTGTGGAAGCAATCTTTGATCCCGGAAGCCAAATGAACTTGATCTCGGAGGGATTGGTCCAGAAGTTGGGTTTGGAGACGCAACCTCATCCTCGACCATATTCCATCGGATGGATAAAGGATGGCATGGAGTTGAACATCGATCGCCAATGTACATTCAAGTTTGCTATAACGAAGGAGTTCATTGACGAAGTTATGTGCGAAGTCGTGCCACTCGATGTATGTCAAGTCATTTTTGGGAGTCCTTATATCTGGGATCGAGATGGGATATTCTATCGACGACAACAACGGTATTGTTTGACGAAAAATGGGCGGAGATTCCTCATTTCAGCAAACAAACCAAAATCTGAATTCAAGGTATGTACAGCCGGACAAGTCAAGAAAGTAGTGAATCTAAGCAATCGGTATTTAATACTCTTGCTTAGGAAGGTGGAGGAACCAAAGGCACAAGTTGAAGTGTTGTCTCGGGACTTAGGTGTGCAACAAAAGGCGGAGGTTCGGGAGTTACTGCAGAAATTTTCTGGAGTATTCGAAGAGCCGCGAGGATTGCCACCTCGACGTTCGATCGAGCATGGAATTCAGCTTATAGATGGTGAGCCACTTCCTAACTTGAGTATGTATCGTTATTCTCCTCTTGAAAGTGATGAGATCAAGAAGCAAGTGGTGGATTTACTTGAGCAAGGTGTGATCCAACCGAGCTCATCCCCTTGCGGGTCGCCGATTGTTATGGTTCCGAAGAAAGATGGCGGGTGGCGCATGTGCGTGGATTATCGTGCCTTGAACCGTATAACGGTGAAGAATAGATATCCACTCCCCCGTATAGAAGACTTGATGGACCAGCTACAACCTTCCAAGTTCTTTACGAAGCTTGACTTGAAGTCGGGATATCACCAAGTGCGAGTTCAACCGGAGGATACTTGGAAGACCGCCTTCAAGACAAGACAAGGGTTGTACGAGTGGTTGGTGATGCCATTCGGATCCAGCAACTTTCATGAGGCTCATGAATGAGGTAATGCGACCTTTCATAGATGATTTCGTTATAGTTTATCTTGACGATATTTTGGTGCATAGCCGGACTTGGTCCGAGCATTTGGAGCATCTTCGAAAGGTGTTTTCAGCTCTTGAGGAGAACAAGCTGAAATTGAATCTCAAGAAGTGCGAGGTGGGCCGTACATCCCTCGTCTATCTTGGGTTCGTTGTGGGTGAAGGAAAGATGAAGCTTGATCCTCAAAAGATCCGAGCAATCCATGATTGGAAGCGTCCAACAAATGTGACGGAAGTTCGGAGTTTTGTCGGCGCTTGCCAATATGTTCGGAAGTTTATCCGGGGATTTTCATCTATCGCCGCACCACTACATAGCCTCACAAAATCTGGCCAAAAATTTCAGTGGGGCCGAAACATGAGGAGACATTCAAGACCTTGAAGAAGGTCATCACCGAAGCACCCGTATTGGCATTGCCGAACCTTCAACGACCGTTCGAGCTTGAAGTGGATGCCTCGGCATATGCAATAGGGGCTGTTTTAATGCAAGATGGAAGACCCGTAGCGTATCATTCGGAGTTGTTACAAGGGGCGCAACTGAACTATCCAATCTACGACAAAGAACTCTATGCTCTACATCAAGCGGTGAAGCATTGGCGTCACTATCTTTTGGGAAAGGAGACGATCTTGCACACGGACCACCAACCATTGAAGTTTCTCCAAACACAATCTAAACTCCAGCAAGCGAGGCATATGAAGTGGATGTCGTATTTGCAACAATTCAACTTGGCAATCAAGTACAAGCGAGGAACTCAAAACAAGCTTGCGGACATGTTGTCAAGGCCGCCGAAACCTCCACTTGTTGCGTCGGTTGTGCTCAAAATCCAACCTTGGGTGCATGAAGACTACAAAGCTCTATATGAGGAGGACATGCACTACAAGAAGGTGATGCAAGAGGAGCAAAAACAGGGCACTCCGAAGCAACATCATATCCGGGATGGGTTGTTATACAGAAATCAGCAACTCTATGTTCCCGAATCGGCGGATCGATTGTTGTGGATTCGTGAAGCCCATACCTCGAAGATAGCTGGACATTTCGGAGTGGAAAAGACTCTCCAAAACCTGGGAAGGTATGTCTTTTGGCCAAAGATGAAAGACGATGTTAGTAGATACATTCGTGGTTGTGTGTTGTGCAATACATCAAAACCGACAAATCGGAAGCAAGGATTGTATACGCCATTGCCGGTTCCTACTCGCCTTTGGGAGAGTATTTCGATGGACTTCATTGGTGGTTTACCCCGGACTAAGAGAGGTTATGACTACTTGTTTGTGGTGGTAGATAGATTTAGCAAGATGATATGCTTGATCCCATGCAAACGAAGGGTGACGGGAGAAGAAGCCGCAAAATTGTTCTTCGCAAATGTTTGGAAGAATTTTGGCCTTCCGTCGTCTATAATTTCAGATCGGGATATCAGATTTGTAAGCCACTTTTGGAAGTCTCTTTGGTCTATGATGGATACAAAGTTACGCCGAAGCACCGCCTTCCATCCCCAAACCGACGGACAAACCGAAGTGGTCAACCGCACTGTTGTACACTTGTTGCGCGGGTATAATTCTAAACACCCTTCTACTTGGTATGAAAGTTTAACTTATATCCAGTTTGCATTTAATCGTGTTGTACATGCATCTACTGGTAAAACTCCATTTGAGGTGTGTTTGGGTTATCTACCACAAGGTCCTTTTGATGTGCAATTTGCTATCGCCGATTCTAGTACATCACGCGAGGCAAATGATGCTACTAAGGCTCTAGTTTAAGCAAGTGTTCTAGAGTCTAATTAGGTGTCTTTTTGCTAATTACTTGTAATTAGAGTGTTTTATCTAGAGGAGCCATGTGTCATTAGTGAGGATAATTACCACTAATGCCATGGCCTCCTTTTTGTAATATTTTACAGCATTATCAATAAAGATAACCAAGTTTTCTCCTACATCTTCTTCTACCTCAAATCTCTTGATATAGATTTTCATGCAACCATTAGATTTTCAATCCGATTAAAGATCTTGGTAGATCGGGTCAAGTACTTCACGTCAAGCACCATTTCGATCTTGGATCAAGCAAGGTGGAGGTATGATCGAGACCAAGGCAGGCGTAGCCGAGAACGAGGCAGGCACGGCCGAGACAGAGGCCAGCACAGGTAAAGCCGACATCAAGATAGACAAAGAAAAAAACCGATCCAGGCGTAGCCGAGACCGCAGCAAGCGCGACCGAGACCGAGACAGGCAAGACCGAAACTGAGGCAAGAAGTTAAGAGCTGCTAGAAGCAAGGAGAAGCCGAGGCATTTAAGGGTCTTGAAGTCGTGAGCAATCAATTGCACAGCGAGGACAAACACAACTAACAGCCCCAACCCGAGAGCTAGCAGGCCAAGAGAGAGAAGAAAAAACTAGTAGCACGAGTAAGCACGAATGGCCGAGACGTGTGGAAGCCAGGAGTGTGAAGCTAGGAGCAAACCAAAGCTAAGAGGGAGACAAGAGGACAAGATGGGTCGTGAATAGCCACAGGCATCACGAGCCCCCGAGATCCCAAGCACCCCAAAGGTAAAGCGAAGCCAGTAAACACAAGGGTCTAAGGCGCAAACAAGGCCAACGGCAAGCACATGCACAGTTGGAAGCCAAAGAGCACGAGCATGCATGTATGGACCGAGACGGGTGGAAGGCAGGAGTGTGAAGCTAGGAGCAGACCAAAGCCAGGAGGGAAGCAAGAGGACAAGATGGGCACCCCAAAGGTACGGTGAAGCACAGTAAACACAAGGGCTCTAAGGTGCAAACAAGGCCAACGACAAGCACATGCACAGTTGGAAGCCAAAGAGTATGAGCATGCACGTATGGACCGAGACAGGTGGAAGGTAGGAGTGTGAACCTAGGAGCAGAACAAAGCCAGGAAGGAAGCAAGTGGGCAAGATGGGCCGTGAATAGCCACAGGCATCACGAGCACCCGAGAGCCCAAGCACCCTAAAGGTACGGTGAAGCCCAGTAAATACAAGGGTCTAAGGCGCAAACAAGGCTAACGGCAAGCACATGCACAATTGGAAATCATGGAGCACCACAAGCCACGTGTGGAGCCGGGCAAAATCTTGAAGCCATTGTAGAGCAATGGGTCCTAAAGGGGGAAGGTTTGATCCTGGAGGATCTTAGGTTAAGAACGACCGAGTCCAAGACCGAGATTGAGATCGACAAGGCTGAGACCTAGGTCGGCACGGCCAAGACCGAGACCGAGGCCGGCACGATCGATTCTAATGATGGCAAAGACCAAGGCAGGCATGACCAAAACCGAGGTAGGCATGACCAAGACCGAGGCAGGCATGACCAAAACCGAGGTAGGCATGACCAAGACCGAGGCAGGCATGACTAAGACCGAGGCAGGCATGACCAAGACCGAGGTAGGTATGACCAAGAGTAGGTATGACCGAGATTGAGGCAAGTATGGCCGAGACTGAGGCATGCAAGATTGAAACCGAGGCAGGCATGACCGAGACAGAGGTCGGCATGACCGAGACCGAGGCAGGTAAAGCAGAGATCAAGACAGGCAAGACCAAAACCGATGCAGGCATAGCTGAGAGTGAGGCAAGCTCGACCGAGACCGAGGCAAGCAAGACCGAAACTGAGGCAAGAAGTTGAGAGCTGCCAGAAGCGTCAACACGAACTCCCCTACGTAATTCGAACCATCCAGTGAAGATCCGCGTAGTGTACGTGATGCGAGCACGATCGGCATGACCAAAGGAATGGAGGAAGATGTTCGAGACTCAGTAGGTTCACATATATGGGACCGAGCGAGAAAGTTCATGAAGATATTTAATGGGATAAATCGGAGTACTTCGGCCCAAATTGAAGTCAAGTAAGATGGTTATTATATTTCTCATTTGGATAAAATATTCATACGAGGAGAGGAAAGTATTCGGCCATATGTTCAAGATATCAAGATATTTCAAGATTTACAAGATATTCGAAGATCTCAAGATTTGGGAGATTTTTCTAAGATTTGGAGATATTTCAAGATCCTGAAGAGATTGAACATCTTTGAAGATATTGAAGATCTTGACAACACATTATGCATTAAAGGCCAACCAAAGTTTGATAATTTTGGTTTTAAATTGGTTAGTTAGTTGGGCTGGCCTCCTTAAGGTTTGTTAGGGTTTGTTTAGCTTAAATTTGGCAACCCCTTGTTTTGACTCTCATGAAATTTCGGCCACCTAGGGAGTTGTGCCACCCTAGCAAATCTCTTTAAGATTTTAGGAGATTTAGGTAGATTTTATTTCCCTAGACTTTAGGAGATTTAGATTTTATTTTATTCTCTAGGATTTAGGTTATTTGTAACCTATAAATACCCCTTTGAGGGCATCAATGCAAACAACTTGGTGTGTTCATTGTGTGTTTTAGAAATCTTTTGGTTCTTTTAGAACTCTAGGACTTATCGGAGAGATCCGTGGCGTCCACCACCGGACTTATCAATCGAACTTCCCGTAGTCGATTGTGGCGTCCAAGGCGTATACCGACGGTTCTTGCCTCTCTCTATAGGCAACGGGTCTAGGTGCCGGCGTATTCCGAAGGTTCTTGTCTCCTTATAGGCAAGGGTCGAGGAGCCATCCCACGGGAGTTATCTGTAGAGTTGATTAGTCAAAGTAGGAGTTTAGCCTGATTCTAGAAGTCTTGGGAACCTTCGACAATCAAATCGAAGGATTGGAGCAACAACTGAATCGGAGCAAGTCGAGTTCGAATTCGAGGAGCCCCGAATCGCATCATCTGGTATCAGAGCTCAGAATCAGATCAGGTGTTTTTGGAATTTCTTTTTTTTTTTATTTTCTGAAGTTTCATAGTTCGGCCTCAGTGAAAAAAAAAAAAAAAAAAAAAAGAAATTACTGTTCCGTGAACAGTAACCAGCAAAAAAAAAAAAAAAAGAAAAAAAAAGTGAGAAAAGGAAAAGAAGGCCGAAATTCGAAGTCAAAAAAAAAAAAAAAAAAAAAAAAAAAAGAAAAAAAAGGTGGAAGAATTTGTTTGTTGTGTATAGGTTGCTCTTAGACCTAACACCGACAAAGGAGTTCTTGAACCTTCGAATTGCTAGCCATCGAAAACTCGAAACCGAAAGTGTTAGGTTAGAATCTTAGGTTTATCTTTTGGATTGTCACAAAAGATTACCAAGATCTTTTGATTGGGTCCAAGGTGGACGTTAAAGTTTTCTCTCCTTGAATTGTCTTTTAGTTCGATAAGAACCGATAGAGAGTTTCTCATGAGTGGAAAAAGGCAATATGGTAAGATCATTAGAGGGAAAAAGCCAATTGAGTGCACCACGAGTGAATTGAGTGAAAAATCCACGTGAGAGAGCGAAGCGAGGCAAGTTTATTATTTTTTTCTAACCATTTATTGCAGGAAAAATGTCTCATAAATTAGACGCTCATAACAATTTGGAGGCCTTTGACCCGAAACTAACGATGGAGGCTATAATCGGCCAAATGACGAGAATGCAAGTACGATTGGACCAGTTAGAGAAACAGCGCTCGGAGCGACCTCAATGCAACCCTAGTACAAGGAGGCGAGAGGATTCCTATCTAATAACGACACATGGAGTAGATCTTGACTCCTATGACGATGAGTTGGAGGGTGATGAAGATCTTGATCCCTACGAAGGCGAATTCGATGGAGAAATAGAACTCGGTTCTTGTGATGGCCATTGGAGATATAGATGGAATCGAGGGGACCGAAATAAGGAGGACCACAATTTAGGGAGCATCAAGACGAAGATACCAACTTTCTTTGGAAAGAACGACCCAAAAGCATATTTGGAGTGGGAGAAGAAGGCGGAATTAGTGTTCGACTGTCATAGATACTCTGATCTTAAAAAGGTAAAACTCGCCACTACATCGTTTACTGACAATGCCTTTGCATGGTGGGATCAGTTGACAGTTAGCAGAAGGAGGAACGGAGAACGGCCCATCGAGACATGGGAGGAGATTGATACGATCCTGAGCCGAGACCAGTCGTCTATCAACCCAGCCGAGGTGTCGGAAGTCTCAACCGAGGCGACAAGACAAGAGATCGGATCGCACATGATATCGGGTGTCGGAAAGGGAACGAACACTTCACAAGTTTCAGTCCCGAGCGGACCAATTACTAGATCCCGAGCTCGACAAGCCGAGGTGACACTTCACGGGCTAATTCAAAGTATCTGGGCCGAGACAAGCGAAGCACTAGTTACTGAGCCTTGCATCTTAATAACCATTCGAGTCTTTGAACCCGAGGCTGAGGTGAGCATGGCCGAGGTGGGCGTGGCCGAGATGGGCATGCCGAGATAGTCTTTGCCGAGTTAGTCGTTATAGCCGAGGTCGTCTTTGCCGAGGTCGTCTTTATTGCCGAGGTCGTCTTAGCCGAGGTCGTCTTGTCGAGACCAATGCCGAGGTCGTCTTGCCGAGGTAGTCTTTTCTGAGAATGATATGACGACATGAGAAGGTGAAGCGCCAGAGACGACATGAGAAGGTGAAGCGCCAGAGACGACATGAGAAGGCGAAGCGCCAGAGACGGATTCCTGAGCACCTTTAATTATTTAGAGCCTAGTGCTAATCAATGCAGAATTTACTTCTCGAGATGTCTAGATACAATGTATTTGGATTTTGAAATTTAACTCATTGTAATCTCTGTATAAATACCCCCATTAAGAATGAATGAAATATCTTTTGGCAGATCAAATTTGTGAGTTAGAGAAACTCGTTGGTTCTTTTTAGAACTTAGGACTTATCGGTTTGTCCGTGGCGTCCACCACCGAACTTATCAATCGATCTCCCGTAATCGATTGTGGCGTTCAAAGGCATATACCAAGGTTCTTACCTCTCTATAGGTAACGGGTCGAGGTGCCTGGCATATTCCAAGGTTCTTGCCTCTTTATAGGCAACGGGTCGCGGAGCCAACCCCACGGGAAGTTATCCAAGTTATCTTTATTTTATCTTATTTCCTTATCTACCTGAATGTACCTAGATAGATCTGAGTAGCTTCGGCTAAAGTCGTTATTTCCGCACCGTGTTCGTATCAGAGATGAAAACTATAATGCAAAAACGATTCCTACCGAGCCACTACTACCGAGGGCGCTACCAAAGATTGCAGGAGCTTGAAGACAACAAACACTGTGATTGGAGACATGAGCAAACCAATGGAGTTAGAAACCGGGAAGCTGCTGACATATTCGGATTGTGTCAACGAAAGGAGTATGAAGACTTCTTGCACGGAGTTGGAGAGCAGCAAAAGAAGAAGAGTAGCACTACACAACAAGATGACTCGAGCTCTGTCTGGGATACTTACTTAACACTAAAGAAAGAAAAAGAGAGAAAAGAGAGGGAGAAAGAAATGAGAAAGAAAATACGAGAGATTAAGAGTGATGAGAGAGAAAGAGAGTTAGAACAAAATAGTAAAGAAAGAGAAAAAGAAAAAGAATTGGAGTGTGATTTGAGTGTGCAAAAAGAGAGACAAAAAGAGTTAGAGAAAGAAAACGATAGTAAAAGAGAGAGTGATAAGGAGAAAGAAGAGAGAAAAGAAAATTGCTTGGAGGAGAGTACTAACCTTTTACCTATTTGTTTGTCTAGTTCTTTTGATTGTCTATTGCAGAAAACTTGTTCAAGGGAGAATCCACATGATCTACTCATTGATAAAGAGATTGAGCAACGGCACGATTTTGAAAACCACCCCAAGTAAACAAAGGAATCACGAGATAATGAGCTAGCGGAACAAACAAGCACTACTCAATGGATTTTGGCTCCGAGAAACGTAGAGACATGGCAACTAAGCAACGACCAGCGAGCAATCGGCATAGTAATGGTAAATTATTCTTATCCTATTGTTAGATTTAAGAACATGCCACTACCTCATCTTGTTAATAATTGCTTAGAAAACATGTCACAACCCGTTGATCGCATAAGAAACATGTTGAACAAATCGCATCTATATTCTCTTTGTCACATGTTAGGCCAGATATACCCTCATCACATGTTAGTTGGTTTGCATGACAAATATGAATTTTCTGAAGTTGACTCAAGAAAAATGAACTTTCAAAGAGGATGGGAAAATACTTTTGAAGTCAAGCAAATAATACATGAATGGATGTTTATGCCTTTTGGGTTAAAGCATATAACAAGTTCTTTTATGCGACAAATGAATCATGCTTTGCAAATATTCTCATGTAGACGTGCTATTGGTGATTTGGTCAATATTCATTTGGATAGTCATATTATGAATGATGGGACAATTCTAGAATTTACTAACCTTCATGGCATGTTGCAAGCAAGCGCGAGCACTTCGATATTGGATAAAAATCTAGCATCACATGCGTTGGGACGAGCTAGAGAATCATGGCGGCGCTATCTTGAGCCTATAGAATTTATGATCCACAAATTTTGGCACCTCTTAAAAGATCGGCACAAGTCAGGCATGAGACATGAACATCAGAAGAGGTTACAGGACATTGATCGGACAACAAAGAGTTATGCAAAATATGCTAATCGTGGACGTCATAGACAGAGCTTTCAACCTCAAGATTGGACATACTTGCGAGGAGAAAGATGTTCGATGACAACGCATTCTAAACTACGTCATAGAGACCTGAAACCTTCTCCAAATCTTGAGCACGCTAGCATCTGCAAATTAAAATTACAAGGTGAGTATAACGATAATAAAATTTTTAATTTTACTAACTTAATCTGTTTTGGTGCAGGTCCTGATTTGAGGACAAATCCTTTTCAAGAGGAGGGGAATGATGCGAGCACGATCGGCATGACCAAAGGAATGGAGGAGGATGTTCGAGACTCAGTAGGTTCACGTATATGGGACCGAGCGAGAAAGTTCATGAAGATATTTTATGGGATAAATCGGAGTACTTGGGCCAACCCAAGGGTACGTGAGATATTTCGAAGTGTTCTTAACACAAGGTTCAAGTCCAAGTCCATGTTCAAGTTCTTTACAACTAGTTGGGCCACACTTATCTTTATTCGGCCCAAATTTAAGTCAAGCAAGATGGTTATTATATTTCTCATTTGGATAAAATATTCATACGAGGAGAGGAAAGTATTCGGCCATATGTTCAAGATATCAAGATATTTCAAGATTTACAAGATATTCGAAGATCTCAAGATTTGGGAGATTTTTCTAAGATTTGGAGATATTTCAAGATCCTGAAGAGATTGAACATCTTTGAAGATATTGAAGATCTTGACAACACCTTATGCATTAAAGGCCAACCAAAGTTTGATAATTTTGGTTTTAAATTGGTTAGTTAGTTGGGCTGGCCTCCTTAAGGTTTGTTAGGGTTTGTTTAGCTTAAATTTGGCAACCCCTTGTTTTGACTCTCATGAAATTTCGGCCACCTAGGGAGTTGTGCCACCCTAGCAAATCTCTTTAAGATTTTAGGAGATTTAGGTAGATTTTATTTCCCTAGACTTTAGGAGATTTAGATTTTATTTTATTCTCTAGGATTTAGGTTATTTGTAACCTATAAATACCCCTTTGAGGGCATCAATGCAAACAACTTGGTGTGTTCATTGTTGTGAGGTTTACGAAATCTCTTTGGTTCTTTTAGAACTCTAGGACTTATCGGAGAGATCCGTGGCGTCCACCACCGGACTTATCAATCGAACTTTCCCGTAGTCGATTGTGGCATCCAAGGCGTATACCGACGGTTCTTGCCTCTCTCTATAGGCAACGGGTCTAGGTGCCGGCGTATTCCGAAGGTTCTTGTCCCCTTATAGGCAAGGGTCGAGGAGCCATCCCACGGGAGTTATCTGTAGAGTTGATTAGTCAAAGTAGGAGTTTAGCCTGATTCTAGAAGTCTTGGGAACCTTCGACAATCAAATCGAAGGATTGGAGTAACAACTGAATCGTAGCAAGTCGAGTTCGAATTTTAGGTGCCCCGAATCGCATCAGTACGCCATCCCAATCCTGGTGAGGAGAAACCCATCAGCATCATCTGGCGCCGTCCGTGGGAAATACAAGCGCACACTATACACCATAGATCTATTCGAATCGTTCGACATGGTGAATACTCGAAGCCAACCAGCTCGTCAGTCAGCCTCCCGAGCGCGTCCAAACACAAACGCTTCAACTCCGACTCAACTTCCTTCTCCGCCGATACCAACCCCTGAGGGCACCGGACCCTCTCGAGTCCCCGAAACACACCCGTCTCAATTGTTGGATGCCTATCAAGCCGCGCAACTTGAAATCTTGACCAACCCGTTGGTCCAGCAAGTAATACAGGAAACCGTACGAGCGGCGTTACGAGAACAAAATATAGCCGCCGTCAGTCGGGACGAGATCCATTACGCCGTGGTGCAACTAGGAAAAATAGCAGGAGGGAGTCTGCTTTCGACAGACTCGGACCTGCTAACCCTCTACCCCGACAAGAGCCTGCTCGCTCGATGGGCCCAGCCGCTCAACGATTACCACATCAACACCAGCGCTCTGAGAGAGACTGATACGAACAAGGTGCGGAAAGGATAATTATAGCCGAAGCTACTCAGGTCTATCTAGGTAAATTCAGGTAGAAATGAGAATAAAATAAAATTGGATAATTTGGATAACTTCCCGTGGGGTTGGCTCCGCGACCCGTTGCCTATAAAGAGGCAAGAACCTTGGAATATGCCAGGCACCTCGACCCGTTACCTATAGAGAGGTAAGAACCTTGGTATATGCCTTTGAACGCCACAATCGATTACGGGAGATCGACTGATAAGTTCGGTGGTGGACGCCACGGACAAACCGATAAGTCCTAAGTTCTAAAAGAACCAACGAGTTTCTCTAACTCACAAATTTGATCTGCCAAAAGATCCTTTAATTAATCCCATTAGGGTTATTTATACAGAGATTACAATGAATTAAGTTCCAAATACATTGTATCTAGTCATCTCGAGAAATACAGTAAAATAAATGAAGTCTTTGGAACTAAACAGATAATTAAACTCTGCATTAAAGTAACACTAGACCCTAGGTGATTAATATGCTTGGAACTCTACTTCTTGCTGACTCTTCGTCTTCCAACGCGTCGTCATATCAGTATCGGTAGTTTTGACCGACTCGGAATAATGCTCCGGCATCGGTAACAATGACTCGGGTCGGTAGCATTGTCTTGGGTCGGTGTCGTCAGTTATGGTTCGACCTCGGGTTCAAGAACTCGAATGGTTGTTAAGATGCATGGCTCGGTCACTGGTGCTTTGCTTGTATCGGACCAGATACTCTGAATTAATCCGTGAAGCGTAACCTCGGTTTGTCGTGCCCGAGCTCTAGTGATTGGTCCGTATTGAACTGAAACTTGTGAAGTATTCATCCCTTCTCCGACACCCGATATCATGCCCGACTCGGTTGATCTGCCCGACTCGGCTGATCTGCCCGACTCGGCTGATCTGTTATGACTAGCCTTGTGTCTTGACGACTCGGTTGATCTGCCCGACTCGGCTGAGTCTTCCGTCATCACCTCGGCTGAGCAGCCCGACACTTCAGCGAAATCGTCATTCGTCTTTGCTCCGCTCGGGATCGTATCATTCCCTTCCTCTTCAAAAGGATTTGTCCTCAAATCTGCACCTACATCAAAAGGAGATAAATCAGTAATGTTGAAGGTAGCACTGACGTTGTACTCACCCGGTAGATCCAATTTATATGCATTGTCGTTAACTCTCTCCAGAATTTGAAATGGACCATCTCCCCGTGGTAACAGTTTGGATTTTCTCTGTGCAGGGAACCTCTCCTTCCGCATATGCAGCCATACCCAATCTCCAGGCTCAAATCTCAATTTTCGACGACCCTTGTTGGCTCTTCTTTCATACTGCTCGGTTCGCCTTTCAATGTTGCTCCTCGCCTTCTCATGAATCTGTTTAACTACCTCGGCCCTTTTCTTTCCATCCAAATTGACATGCTCAGTCATCGGCAGAGGGGTTAGATCAAAGGGAGTTAAAGGATTGAATCCATATACAATTTCAAATGGTGAAAATTTAGTAGCAGAATGAACACTTCGATTATAGGCAAATTCAACATGTGGCAGACATTCTTCCCAACTTCGAAGATTACTTTTAATTACAGCACGCAGTAAAGTCGATAATGACCGGTTTACAACTTCAGTTTGACCGTCAGTTTGTGGATGACAAGTAGTAGAGAAAAGTAATTTTGTTCCTAACTTGCACCACAAAGTTTTCCAGAAATAACTCAAAAATTTAGCATCTCGATCAGAAACAATTGTTCTAGGCATACCATGCAATCTAACAATCTCTTTAAAGAACAAATCAGCAATATGAGATGCATCATCAGTTTTACTACAAGGAATGAAATGTGCCATTTTAGAAAATCGATCCACAACCACAAAAATAGAATCTTTGCCAAATTTGGATCTCGGCAAACCTAATACAAAGTCCATAGAGATGTCAGTCCAGGGTGCCTGAGGTATCGGTAAGGGCATGTATAGACCATTGGGTTGCACACGAGATTTAGCTTGTCTACAGGTCACGCACCTACTACATATTCGTTCAACATCCCGTTTCATATGTGGCCAATAGAAATGTTCTTGCAGTATAGCCAATGTCTTAACCACTCCGAAATGTCCCATTAACCCTCCACTATGTGATTCCCTAACTAACAGATCTCGCATAGAACAGTTTGGAATACACAGTTTTCTCTCTTTAAAAAGAAACCCTTCATGTCGGTAATACTTATCTACCGTAATATTTTTACAAGCTTTAAAATTCTCAGCAAAGTCAGAATCAGATTCATACAGTTCTTTTACAAGCTCAAAACCAAGTATTTTCGCATCGAGAGTAGAAATTAAGCATACCTCCGCGAAGTGCATCAGCAACAAGTTTTCCTTACCTTTCTTGTACTTGATGACATACGGAAATGCTTCAATGAACTCCATCCATCTTGCATGTCTCTTGTTTAGTTTGTGCTGACCTCGGATATGCTTCAACGACTCATGGTCGGTGTGAATCACAAACTCTCTGGGTAGGAGGTAGTGCTGCCAAGTCTCCAGTGCTCGGACTAGGCGTATAACTCTTTGTCGTACGTCGGGTAGTTCAATGTCGCCCCATTTAGTTCTCGCTGAAATATGCAACAGGTTTTCCTTCTTGCATCAGCACAGCGCCGATACCTACACCAGATGCATCGCATTCAATTTCAAATGATTAGAAAAATCAGGTAAAACAAGAACAGGGGCTTGAGTTAAACTTCCCTTAAGTGTTGAAAAGCTTTCTCTTGCGCATCTCCCCATTGAATTCCATGTTCTTTTGATAACCGCGGTCAAGGGCGGCAATAGTACTGAAGTCTTTAACAAAACGTCGTAGAAGCTAGCGAGTCCATGAAAGCTTCGGACCTCGGTAACGGACTTCGGTGTCGGCCATTCTTGAATAGCTCGGATTTTCTCCTCATCGACTTGTATACCTCGGGAGCTTACAACAAAACCAAGAAAAACGAGCTTATCGGTGCAAAAAGTGCACTTGCTCGGGTTAGCATACAATTTTTCATCCCGAAGTACAATCAGCACACTCCTAAGATGTTCCACATGTCATGCAAAGTCTTGCTGTATACAGAATGTCGTCAAAGTAAACAACAACAAATTTACCTATGAAAGCTCGCAGCACATGGTTCATTAATCTCATAAACGTGCTAGGTGCATTAGTTAATCCGAAAGGCATAACTAACCATTCATATAAACCATGTTTAGTTTTAAAGGCTGTTTTCCACTCATCACCTTCTTTCATGCGTATTTGATGATATCCGCTTTTTAAGTCTATCTTGGAAAAGATACATGATCCATGTAGTTCATCTAGCATATCATCTAAACGAGGTATGGGATGTCGGTATTTTACCGTGATGTTGTTGACAGCTCGGCAGTCCACACACATACGCCAAGTTCCATCCTTCTTTGGTACCAAGATTACCGGAACGGCGCACGGACTCATACTTTCTCGAACATAGCCTTTGTCCATTAGTTCAGCAACTTGCTTCTGCAGTTCCTTGGTTTCTTCAGGGTTACTTCGGTATGCAGGACGATTCGGAATAACAGCTCCAGGTACGAAGTCGATCTGATGTTCAATGCCGCGTATCGGGGGTAGACCTCGGGGAATCTCCTCAGGTAGTACATCACCGAACTCCTGTAATAAAGAAATAACAGAAACTGGCAATGAAGGGCTAAATTGGTTAGTGTTAAGGCATGTTTCCTTGAATACCAACAGGATCACCACTTGTTTTGCACTCATAGCCTTTCTTACTGATCCTCTCCCACATAAAAATTTTTCTTTCTCTCTATTTTTACCTCAGCTTTCGCATTTTCTCTCACACTCTTCTCTTTTTTTTCAATTACTAACTCACTCTTGTCACTCCTCTCTCTCTCTCTTGTTGTTGGATTCTCATCTGATCTTCATGAATCTCCTTTGGTGTCAAAGGTACTAGAATGACGTTCCGTTTCTTGAAAGTAAAGGAATATCGGTTGGTATAGCCATCATGTGACGCACGTCGGTCGAATTGCCAGGGTCGGCCTAACAGTATGTGACCAGCTTGCATCGGTACTACATCACATGTCACTTCATCTTCATATTTTCCGATGCGGAACGGAATTAGAACTTGTCGGTTAACCTTGACCTCACCACTATCATTCAGCCACTGTAGTTTGTAAGGTCGGGGTGTTTGCTTGTCGGCAACCCGAGTTTCTCAACCAACAAAGTACTAGCTACATTGGTGCAAGACTAGCTACATTGGTGCAACTCCCACCATCAATAATCATGTTGCATACCTTATTTTGTATATGGCATCGCGTATGGAATATATTTCCCGTTGCACCTCGGTGTCATCAGTGTTTGATATTGAGAGCTCGGCGGGTCACTAGTAGTTCTCCCTGAGCAGGGTATTCTTCAACCTCGTCTTCCTCTAGAGGCATAGATGTAGTCTCATCCTCCTCATCAGTCTCGATATCGCCATTCTCAAGCAGTATCATAACCCTTTGGTTCGGACATTGATTGGCAATGTGTCCTCTACCCAGACATTTAAAACACTTGATATCTCGGTTCTTAGTCTCGGGGGTAGATGTGCTAACCTTTTTACTGACCTCGGGAACCGAAGTCTTGAGTTTGCTCGCTTGTGGTTTTCTTCCTTCTTGGGGTAGTTCGACTTCCAAGAGTTCGAACTCGGACTCGGTCTCGCCGATGTACCCTTCCTCTTGAGCTGATTCTCCACTTTGATAGCGACATGCACCATATCTTCCAGCTCGATGTAATGTTGAAGTTCCACGACGTTTAGCGATATCTCTATTAAGTCCACTCAAAAATCTTGCCATTGTAGATTCACGATCTTCTTCAATATTAGCCCGGATCATAGTGATCTCCATCTCTTTGTAATAGTCTTCCACACTTCGGCTGCCTTGCTTGAGGTCCTGCAACTTCTGATATAGACCTCGGTAGTAATGACTCGGTACGAATCGCTTTCCTCATTACTTCTTTCATTTCAGCCCAAGTTTCGATTGGACGCGCTCCACTTCTCCTCCTATTTATGTTAAACTGATCCCACCATACAATAGCATAGTCAGTAAACTCAATGGCAGCAAGTTTTACCTTTTTGAGCTCCGAATATCGGTGGCAATCAAATACTAACTCAATCTTCTTTTCCACTCCAGATATGCCTCGGGATCGTTCTTTCTTGAAAATGCTGGGATTTTTAATTTGATATTCCGATCTCTAACACCTCGGTTGCGATCACCTCGGTAGTTTTCCTCCTCTTCCAAATCTTCACTGAAGGAATCGAAATCTTCATCTCGGGGAAGCCTTTGATGATTTTCTTCTTGTCTACGAACTGGTTGGTTACGACGATGTGGTCTCGGTCGCGCTTCTTCCAACCGATCTAATCGTTCCTGTATCGGTGCCATCAACCGTCTCATTTCTCCCATCATTGCTTCCATCAGGAGTTTGGGTTCAACTTCTTCCAATTTGTTGGAGTGCTCTGAATTATGAGACATGATCCTGCAAAGAAATGTTAGAATAAAAACAACTGATCTCACTTACTACCTCACGTGGATTTTCACTCAAAAACACTCGTGATGCACTCAATCGGCTTTTTCCCTCAAATGCGCTCACCACACTGCCTTTTACCACTCTTGAGAAATTCTCTGTCGGTTCTAATTCGAACTAAGGACAAGTGAATTTCCGAATAACAATCCACCAAGAAGTCACCAAACAATCTGTGTATTCTTTTGTGGAGATCAAAAACAAAACTAAGATTCAAAACTTCTCCTTTCGGTCTCGGATTTTCAGATCCCAACAAAATTCCAATGTTCAAACAAAACAAGATCTTTTAAAATGCCAAACCAAACAACTTTTCAATCTTCACTTTCAGTTTCGGATTTTTTTTTTTTTTTTTTTTAACTTTACCGAAATTGAATACAAACTTTTCAAAAACGAAATATCACACCTGACCTAGAAACTGAGCTCTGATACCAAATGATACGAACAAGGTGCGGAAAGGATAATTATAGCCGAAACTACTCAGGTCTATCTAGGTAAATTCAGGTAGAAATGAGAATAAAATAAAATTGGATAATTTGGATAACTTCCCGTGGGTTGGCTCCGCGACCCGTTGCCTATAAAGAGGCAAGAACCTTGAAATATGCCAGGCACCTCGACCCGTTACCTATAGAGAGGTAAGAACCTTGGTATATGCCTTTGAACGCCACAATCGATTACGGGAGATCGACTGATAAGTTCGGTGGTGGACGCCACGGACAAACCGATAAGTCCTAAGTTCTAAAAGAACCAACGAGTTTCTCTAACTCACAAATTTGATCTGCCAAAAGATCCTTTAATTAATCCCATTAGGGTTATTTATACAGAGATTACAATGAATTAAGTTCCAAATACATTGTATCTAGTCATCTCGAGAAATACAGTAAAATAAATGAAGTCTTTGGAACTAAACAGATAATTAAACTCTGCATTAAAGTAACACTAGACCCTAGGTGATTAATATGCTTGGAACTCTACTTCTTGCTGACTCTTCGTCTTCCAAGGCGTCGTCATATCAGTATCGATAGTTTTGACCGACTCGGAATAATGCTCCGGCATCGGTAACAATGACTCGGGTCGGTAGCATTGTCTTGGGTCGGTGTCGTCAGTTATGGTTCGACCTCGGGTTCAAGAACTCGAATGGTTGTTAAGATGCATGGCTCGGTCACTGGTGCTTTGCTTGTATCGGACCAGATACTCTGAATTAATCCGTGAAGCGTAACCTCGGTTTGTCGTGCCCGAGCTCTAGTGATTGGTCCGTATTGAACTGAAACTTGTGAAGTATTCATCCCTTCTCCGACACCCGATATCATGCCCAACTCGGTTGATCTGCCCGACTCGGCTGATCTGTTATGACTAGCCTTGTGTCTTGACGACTCGGTTGATCTGCCCGACTCGGCTAAGTCTTCCGTCATCACCTCGGCTGAGCAGCCTGACACTTCAGCGAAATCGTCATTCGTTTTTGCTCCGCTCGGGATCGTATCAGAGACCCTCCCGGCCAGGACCCGAGACGACGAGAGTCTCATCAGGAGCGACGACTCTCCGCACATTCGAGTCAGGATGAGCGCGGCGACGAAGTGAGCTCCGGGAGATCAAAGGAAATGAGACTTCAAAAACTACGACGTACTCAACAACGGGAAGCTATTCCGACTCTCCCCGGCCCTCCAGCTATCAAGAAATGCTTCAATAGTTCATTCACGGGAGTCGACCGATTCTCACCCTTTTCGTAGGAGATAGTGGCGTCTCAGTACCCCGTGGGTTATACCGCACCAAAAATCAACCTGTATGACGGAACTACGGATCCGACACATTACATCCGTCACTTCGTTCGGGCGATGAAGGCATACCCGTGCGACGAGATGCTATATTGCAACGTCCTCCCAACACTGTTCGAGGGTCACGCTTTAGCTTGGTTTAACCAATTACCCCCGAGGTGCATAGCGAACTGGGATCAGTTCGTAGAAATGATTGTCTCAAGATTCTTCTCCAGCATTCACT
This sequence comes from Xerophyta viscosa, assembly GCA_002076135.1. Lineage (NCBI taxonomy): Eukaryota > Viridiplantae > Streptophyta > Magnoliopsida > Pandanales > Velloziaceae > Xerophyta > Xerophyta viscosa. Next base: position 658,970 of record MJHO01000097.1, on the reverse strand, counting down.
TTCAAAAGAGTCCCGATTCCATAATGAACATCAAGCAAGAACCCAACGAAACCCTGATGAGTTACTACAATCTATTCACCGAGGAGCAAATCAAGTTGCGGATAACAAGCAACGACCTCATCGTCACAACCCTGAAGATTGGCATCGCAGAACAGCAACTAGCCTACGAATTCCACCGTAATAGTCCCAAGACTGCGGAAGAAGCCCTTAAAAGGCTACGGGATTGCGCCTCAGCCGAGGAGGTGCTGATCAGCCGTGGAACCATCAAGGGGAAGCACACCGCAACGAAATCCTCTCACGCCGTTACCACATCAGGACAAGGCACCTCTTCGGGACGAAGAAGAGCGCAAGACAACTCCAATCACGAAGCCAAGAAAAAAAGAAAGAATCCAAGCGACGGCAGGGCTCCCCAAGTTAGCCAAAAGCCAGTATACAACACCAGATTCGCAGAGTATACCCCTTTGTCCGCTCCACGGAAAGATATCCTGCATCTACTGGAGACCAAAGAACAAGTGGCTAGGCCACCTCCTATCAGAGCTCCACCAAAGAAAAGAAACGAGGGGAAATACTGCGACTTTCACGAATCGCACGGGCACTTCACCAAAGATTATCGCCAACTTCGCGACTACCTGGAAGAGAAAATAAGACGAGGCGAACTCCGAGAATTCCTCCCGCGGAGATGAAACCAACCTCCAAGGCGAGACGATCCTCCGCAACGCCCGCCGCTACGGCGCCCGAAAGACAGCCAGAACCGACGCACCAAATACACTACGGTGAGATGAATTTCATATCTGGCGAAATTGACGGAGAAACTTCCCGAGGAAGGAAACGACGGAACGGAGACTGTTACCTTCTCCAGACACGAGATACTCCAATAGGCCCGGAAGGCTCCGAACCAATCATCTTCGACGACAACGACTTCGAAGGCGTGATAACCCCGCACACCGACGCTCTAGTAACGTCCATGATTATCAACTCCATGAGAGTACACCGTGTCATTATCGACATGGGGAGTAAAGTGGACATCATATTCTATGATTGTTTCTCCAAAATGGGGATTCCAGAATCTGAACTACGGCCAGTCTCAACTTTCATCAAGGTGTTGCATGAATCGCAAGTCTAATAACGATAAACTCTTTGATTGTTCAATACTTACATTCTGTGACCTTGAACCATGAACGAACCCACCAATAGACTTTTGGACGTTATCAACGTTATTTTCACAAATTGTGGAGTCACAATCACTGTACTCTTTCAAACATAGAATATAGTACTTTGAGAACATTATCAAAAATAATTTTAGCCTTGCCCCCGTCATACATAATGTCTATAATAAATTTCACGCACTTCATTTTATATCGAGGATCAAAAAAGGCCCAAAAACAACAATATATTAATTTTTTCAGGGTCTCCCCAATACTTATCCCACTTGCTTTTAATCACTTTGCTCATTTCACGAAGGCAACTCTAGTATTATTAACACTGCACCAATCTTGTAAAGCAAAAAAACATGAGCTAATAGAATGTATGTAAGTATTGCTAGTAGTGCAGTGTGATCCCGATTTTTCTTAGTCAACTCCTCAAATTTTTCAAGCAGTTCAATCAAAACTCTAACATTTGTCCAATCAGATTTGGTAGGCCTACCATGACCAGGACTTTTGAGCATAGCCATGATAAAGTTATTGTCAGCAATAGAAAATCTATCGAATGCCTTCTCATATATTTGAGCGACATTCAACATTTTGTATGTAGAATTCCATCGAGTTGACACATCAAGACATATAAGAGACTTACAATCTAATTTCTTGTGTTCACTACATATCTTGAAAGTTTGTAATCTAGATGGGGATTGCCTCACATACTTGACTGCTTCTCTAATACGATCAACGGATTCCTCCGTCAATTTCAGACTATCTTTCACAATCAAATTTAAAATATGGGCAATGCATCTAACATGAACATATTCACCTTTTAAGAATAAAAGTCTTTTCCGGTATATTTTCTTGAAATGCTCTAACACAAGTATCATTAGAACTAGCATTATGAACTGTGATGGCCATCACTTTCTCAATGGCCCATTCACGCAAGCATCGTTCAATAGCAAGTGCAGCAGCTTTACCCTTATGACTAATGATAGGACAGAAGTTCAAAATCTTCATATGCAATCTCCAATCTTTATCAATAAAATGGCTAGTAATTACCATGTAGCTAATGTTTTATATGGATGTCCACGTATCAGTTGTATACAAATACTATGACAATTCGATTTCATCCAGTTCTTCAACTTAATTCTTTCCTCTACAAAAGCTCATAATAATCACGTACTATGGTAAAACGAGAAGGCACTTGAAATCTAGCTTGTATAGCATGACAAAACTTTTTAAAATTTTCATTTTCGACTATCCTGAATGGCAATTCACAACTAATTATCATCTCTGTTAAAGCCTTCCTATAAGCAATGTCTTCGTACCTCCATAGTTTTAACTTACCTATGATTGATCAGCATGTACTGGCTGTAGGTGAGCTCCGATTGCTTAAGATCAGGATTGTTAGAATTACTGTTTTCATACCTACGGCACGTTACCAAATGTTTGTTCAAATTATTAGTACCGACTTTGGAGTTTGTAGCATATACCTGACCACAATACTTGCATTTAGCTGTAATTTTATGGGATACTGGATCCTACTCTTCAGTGAAGTGGAGCCAAACGGCGGCCCTTTTCTTTGTAGCCTTTGTTGACGACCTTAAAGAAAAAAAGTTTTGGAGTCGCTACCTAATTTTTATGAAAAATTAGAAAATTGGATAAGGCACTTTTGAGATTCTTAGACTCGTTCGTCGGTTACGTGTGGGGAAGACGGTAAACCCCCCACAGTACACCTCAAAAAGAGTACTTTATAAACGATTAAAACGATTTTGGGATTATTTTGATATGCATAAATAGATCGAACATAAATAATCGCAAATTGAATAAATAAATGTAAAATGTGAAGTCTATTTGTGTGTGGCGTGATGTGCTTAATAAAAGATATGTTATCGTGTGATAAAAATATTATTTTTTTAACGTTGGGCTCAGCGCGTTTCTGATCCAGGAGGATCTTGGTGCAAGGCCTCGGAAGAACTGACCTCGGCAGGCATGGTCTCAGCGAATGCAAGGCCTCGGAAGACCTCAGCAGGCATGGTCTCGGCGCATGCAAGGCCTCGGAAGGACTGACCTCGGCAGACATAGTCTCGGCGTATGCAAGGCCTCGGAAGGACTGACCTCGACAGGCATGGTCTCGGCGCCTGCAAGGCCTCGGAAGAACTGACCTCGGCAGGCATGACCTCGGCAGGAGCGGCCTCGGCGCATGCAGAGGACCCGGGATGCGCGAGCGAAGAGCACCTCGGATGTGCGTGAGCAAAAGAACCTCGGACGAAGCGACGCGGATGAGGACGCCTCGGAAGCACGCGGCATGGGGAAGCTCAATAGACGCTTGTAAAGGTGGAGCAGTCCAATAAAGTGTTATTCTACCCAATAAAGTATTATTCTACCCAATAAAGTGTATTTATTACTTTTTGTAATTAACGGATTGTATTTAATAACCCTTGGGGATTGGGCAAAAGGGATTTTTGGAAATTGTTCCAGCAGAGGGGAATAAGGTCAAGCTACCGACTTGTGGTAGAGGACGGGAACCAAGGAATTGGGAGTGGTTTTTTGTAAGTGAAAGCAAAAGAGCTGAACACGGTTGTTGGTGATTTGGGCCAACATACTTTTCCACTTCAACTTGCTTGTGTTTTCTACTTGTTCTTCCCTAGATCCTTGTTGACGACCTTCCTCCGGGGAGGTGAAAAGAGATTTGGAGTCGCCCTAATTTTTATAAAAAATTAGGAAACCGGGATAAGACATGTTAGAGATTCTTTAAGTTCGTCGTCGGTTACGTGTGGGGAAGATAGGACACCCCCACAGCGCCCCTCGAAATGAGGATACTCTCAATTAGACAGTTTAACTTTAATTAAAATAGAAAAATTATTATTAATATTTATTACGAATATTAAATTAGTATGAAATTCTAGAAATCGGGTAACCGCCTCATTCTGATTTCATGCTGATTAATATTCGAACATATGATATTTAAACATTATACAAAATATCCCCAAGGTGTAAGATTCGGATAACCACCTCATCCTAACCTCGAAAATAAATTAGGCATTTTCGTGACAAGAATAAAATATGCGCCAAAAATAAATAAGATCTGTCGATTTCATACCTAATGTCATAAAAAAAGTAAATAAATAAATAAATAAATACAATAAAATAAAATAAAATAAAATAATAAAAATAAAAATAAAAAAATAAAATAAATAGAAATAAAAAAGCAAAAATAAATAAAAATAAAAATAAAATAAAATAATATGTAAATGATGTTATTTTATTAAGGTTGGGCTCAGCGCGTTTCCGTTTCCTCTTCATCGCCCTTTTATAAAAATCATCGAGATGTAAAGTTCGGGTAACCGCCTCACTTTAATCTCGGTTTTGCAAGAGTTTTGAAAATATTTAGATTTTAGAAAATATTTAGTTGAGGTATAAAGATCGGTTAACCACCTCACTCTAACCTCGACTTTATTAAAATTAAAAAATTTGATTATTAAAATATTTGGGATTTAAAAAAAAAAAATCATCAAGCTAAGGTGTAGAGATCGGTTAGCCGCCTCACTCTAACCTCAACTTCGTTAAGCTAAAATAAAAAAAAAAAAATTTATTTTTGAAATATTTATGATTTAGAGAAATCTAGCTAAGGTGTAGAGATCGGTTAACCGCCTCACTCTAACCTTAACTTTATTAAGCTTTAGAAATCTTTTTGTTTTCTTGAAAATACCAGAAATGGCTTAATCCTCTATTTTTAGGCATAAAAATCTTTATAAAATGATAAAAATTGAATGTAGTCTCAAAGTTGATTGATTAGAGTCAAAATAACTCATCTTATAACAAAATGGCTCGGTCAAAATTGAAAATGGCTCGATCAAAATGAAAATGGCTCAGTTTAGATCAATTTGGCTCGGCCAGTTTAAAACTGGCTCAGTCGGTTTAGAAATGGGCTCGGTCGCGACCGAGCCCGACGCGCGCGGGTTCCCCTAGTTTAAAACGACGACCGGCTCAGCCGGTCGTCGTCTAAACGTGATTTCAGCAGGCCGCGAGCTCGCGGCCGCTGACATAGCCGGCGGCGGAACGCCGCCGGCCGATGAAGTCCATATAGGTACCTAAGGGTTATCGACGGTTCTGGATTCAATGGTGATGTCAAAAATTGATTTTGATGACTCTACTGCAAGTTATGATCATTTAAAGTTTCGGTTAAAAATAAAAATTTCGAATTCTACCGCCGTGGCTCACCGCCGGCGCCGCCACGGCGGCGTTTCACGAGGCCCTACTAACCACGAACTCAGAAATGTAATTGTATTGGCTTATAAAGAGGGCTACCTTAGCTCCCGAGCTCGGCCGGCGATAAAGAAGATTTTTGACGTTTTCCGGCGATCCGACGCTATCTTCCCCCGTGCAAACGCTTCGATTAGCTTCTCTTCGACTTCTCCTTCAATCTCCCGAGCTTCCAGCCACTGATTCGGTGTGATTCGCGAAATCATGTTTTTTGTTTTTTTTTTTTCTTTGATCTGCCAATCCCCCCTCGGCTCGCCGGCGCGACGCAATATTTATAGCCTTACGGGCGAGGGTTACCCGGGTGCATGAGGCGAGATCGTGGGATCGAGGATCGCGGATCGTGGCACGGCGGTTACGCGCGAGTCGCGGCGGCGTCGACTGGTTCTTCGAATTTTTTAATATTACGTAAAAAAATTCACTTATTTGCTAAATTGCAAAATGGCCCTTATTTATTTTGCAAAACATTAGGCTCACATTTTCTATTTTGGCAAAACTGGACCCTCTCATTTAAATATTCGATTGTCGCGAAAATTTTCTTATTCGTACGTGGTCTCGTTAAAATTATAAACAATTATATTCGTCCAAATAGTCTCAAATCAAGCCAAAATAAATTTAATTATGTAAATTAAAATTTTAAACTTGATTGCGTTTATCGAGTAAAATCGGGACGATAGCCCGGATGAAATGGGGTGTCTACAGTTGCCCCTCTTTGTACAATTCTTTGAAAAAGGATTGGACAAAGAAAAAAGATGCCACATTTTGTCCGGTTGAAATGAGGAGCGATAATAATAGATTTACATATTGAGTGCGACATAACAGTTTGACCATTGTCCTAGGTGAGATGAAGATATAGTTACAGATCCGAGGAGCTATTCGTAAGCTGTGAAGTAAGTATTGGGAATTAAATCTGAGGAATATCTCACAACTTAGAGCGTGTTTGAGAAGAGCATCTTTAGATAAAAGTGAGTCGAGGAGCATCTCAGAACTTGTGAGGTTGGAGCTGATGAAGTTGACTTTACCCTCCTTGGGTTGAAAAAGAGAGTGAAGGTCGGATAGACTTTCCCCTATCATGGGTTGAAATGATGGCATGGCAGACTTTCCCCTACCTTGGGTTAAAGTGAAGGTCAGATAGACTTTCTCCTATCTTGGGTCGAAATGATAAGACATAATAGACTTTCCCCTACCTTGGGTCGGATGATAAGACGTGGTAGACTTTCCCTACCTTGGTTAAGATGATAAGACGTGGTAGACTTTCCCCTACCTTGGGTTGAGATGATAAGATGTGGTAGACTTTCCCCTACCTTGGGTCGGATGATAAGACGTGGTAGACTTTTCCCTACCCTGGGTTAAGATGATAAGACGTGGTAGACTTTCCCCTACCTTGGGTTGAGATGATAAGAGGTGGTAGACTTTCCCCTACCTTGGGTTGAGATGATAAGATGTGGTAGACTTTTCCCTACCTTGGGTTAAGATGATAAGACATGGTAGACTTTCCCCTACCCTGGGTTGAGATGATAAGACGTGGTAGACTTTTCCCTACCTTGGGTTGAGATGATAAGACGTTACTGAAGTTCGTGGAGTGTGGCGTTTTAGCTAAGGAGTAGCAGTACGGATCTTAATATCCATATTGATGTGACAGCTGTGTCAGCTATCAGATGTCGACATATGCTTGAACAGAGTATGGAATGGTAAGTGAGTGTCATTTTGAGATACTTTACAAAATTTAGAACGGTATGTAACCATTAGGAAACCCGCCAGTTGGCCTTTTCTGAATCTCATGTATAAATTTAGGCCATCGTTTACCTGAGCAAACTCAATCTTCTTGATAATGTCTCGTTGTGGTTCTGTTTGATTTCTATATGAGCTTTTCCAAAAGAAGTATATCCAGTTTGACATATTTTCCATTTGAAATTTTCGCTAGAAAATTTTGCCCCAGTTGAAAACTTCATTTGCATATGAAAAGACATGTCCCATTAACGTTAGTGGTCATGTTCAAAGTTATTTGTTGAATAAATTCAAATCGAATGCTGTCAGTTTTAGCGTTTTATTTCTTGTAAGCTAATGAAAAAGTGTCCGTTATGCCAAATGACGAAATTTCTGTGAAATAAGAACATTGCTTATGAACTTGCCCCAGTTTGGGTAAATGAGGATTGACTTTTGGTTTTGTGGAGCTATAGGGATTAACGGATTAATTAAGGATAGTGGAGCTTAGGGCACTTCCAGTAATAGCTTGGTGGTAGGGTCTAAGTATAGATGTACGTCAGGACAACGATAATTAATCCAGCTTGTTAATATTCCAAATTCTTGCTGAAACTTTTGTTTAACCAAAGTAATAGAATTTGCCCTAACTAGTTTTGCCTAGATCGTTTAGATCTAGCGGGCTCTTTTTCTTTTTTTTTTTTTTATATAGTGCAGATCGAATGTTCCAGAAACTACAGTATTTATTGACATTTGTAGATAAGCAGCGTTACAATTTAGGCATAATACCTCTTCACATAATCTGAGTTGACAGTGGTTCGACAACTGGGGTTATCCATTTCTGCTAGCACCAATGCTCCTCCTGAAAAGATCTGTTTGACTATATAGGGGCCTTCATAATTAGGAGCACATTTTCCTCTTGGATCTGATATGACTGGATTGGTTTGCTTAACCACCAAATCCCCTTCTTTAATTGATCTGTCTTTGACATTCTTGTTAAAAGCCCGAGATATTCTTCTTTGATAAATTTGTCCATGGCAAAGAGCGGCCATTCTTTTTTCATCGACTAAGTTTAACTGATCATGTCGTGATCGAATCCACTCCTCTTCGTCTTGTTGCGTTTCCACCATAACCCGCAAGGAAGGGATTTCGACTTCTATAGGTACCACAGCTTCCGTACCATAAACGAGTGAGTATGGGGTTGCCCCTGTCGAAACCCTGACAGTAATCCTATATGCGAACAATGCATATGGGAGCATTTCATGCCAATCTTTATACGTGATCGTCATCTTCTGAATAATCTTCTTAATGTTCTTGTTAGCTGCCTCTACAACACCATTCATTTGTGGGCGATATGGTGCCAAATTATGATGACTGATCTTGAATTCGCTGCACAACTCATCCTTCATCCTATTATTCAAATTTGTTCCATTATCAGTGATAATCCTTTCAGGCAGTCCGTACCGACATATGATGTTATTCTTGAGGAATTTTACCACTACAGTCCGCGTTACATTTGCATATGAGGCAGCCTCTACCCACTTTGTGAAGTAATCGATGGCAACCAAGATAAATCGGTGACCATTGGAAGCCTTCGGAAAAATCGGACCAATGATATCTATCCCCCCACATGCAGAAAGGCCAGACAGGGATGAATGTGTTCAGGTGACTGGCAGGTAAGTGTATTCTATCTGCATAAATCTGACACTTGTGGCATTTTCTGACATAGTTGATGCAATCAGTTTCCATTTTGAGCCAATAATATCCCATTCTCAAGATCTTCCTTGCCATATTATGACCACTAGAATGTGATCCACAACTTCCTTCGTGTACTTCTACAATTACCTTCTTAGCTTCTTTCTCATCGAGACATCTTAGGAGTACCCCATCAAAAGATCTTTTGTACAAAATATCGTTGCTATGAAAATAACCCAAGGCCAACCTACGGATGGTCTTCTTATCGTTCTCCGTAGCATAAGGAGGATACTCTTGATTCTTCACATACAATAAAATGTCATAATACCACGGTTTTCCGTCCGGTTCTTCTTCCACGCTAAGAACTTCATATGCGGGTATGCTTCTACAACATATCTCCACATATTCTGCTTCATCATCGACATTCAAGGTGATCATAGATGCAAGTGTAGCTAAGGCATCGGCTATCTGGTTTTGTTCTCTTGGAACGTGGTCAAAATGAATTTCGTCGAATTTCTTGATCAACGAGCTAAGATATTCATAGTAGGGAGTTAATTTCGGATCCCGGGTATTCCATTCATTTTGTAACTGATGTATAACGAGGCTCGAATCTCCATACACCAACAACTTTCTTATCTTCATATCAAGAGCCATCTTGATGCCTAAAGCACAGGCTTCGTATTCTGCCACATTGTTGGTACATTTGAACATCAACTTAGCGGCCACCGGATAATGCTTACCATCCGGCGATATTAAGACGGCACCAATTCCTTTGCCCAACGAATTCAGGGCTCCGTCAAACCGCATGATCCAGGTTTCATCGCTACCATCGCCATCATCATTTAAAGTCACCAAGATATCTTCATCAGGAAAATCTAAACTGGCTGGCTCATAATCATTTATGGGCTGATCAGCAAGCATATCAGCTATAACGCTCCCCTTTATTGCTTTCTGAGTTGTATATACAATGTCGTATTGTGACAGCAGCGCCTGCCAACGGGCGATTCGTCCAGACAAGTAAGGTTTTTCAAAAATGTACTTGAGTGGGTCCATTTTTGAGATTAGCCATGTTGTGTGACTTTGTAGATAATGACGAAGCCGTTGGGCGACCCAAGCCACTGCACAACATGTCTTCTCAATCGAGGAGTAGCGACTTTCACAATCATTGAACTTCTTGCTTAAGTAATATATGGCCCGCTCCTTTTTTCCTGTATCATCATGCTGAGCTAGAAGTGCTCCCATAGACTCCTCATTGACAGTCACATATAGTAATAATGGCCTGTTTGGTGCCGGTGGCATCAATACCGGAGGATTCTTCAAATATTCTTTAATTTTATCGAATGCTGCTTGGCATTCGTTGTTCCATTCGTAAATCTGCCCCTTCCTCAGGAGTTTGAAAATAGGTTCACATGTGGAGGTGAGTTGCGATATGAATCGCCCTATGTAGTTCAGTCTCCCTAAAAAGCCACGTACTTCCTTCTGATTCTTTGGCGGAGGCATTTCCTGAATTGCCCTAATTTTATCGGGGTCAATCTCAATACCTCTTTTGCTTATAATAAAGCCGAGTAATTTTCCTGAGGTAACTCCAAGTATACACTTGCTGGGATTTAATTTCAAGTTCACCTGCTTAAGTCTGTCGAATACTCTCCTGAGTACATGAATGTGATCTTCATCTTCTTTCGACTTCACCACCAGATCATCGACATATACCTCTACTTCATTATGAATCATATCATGGAATATGATCACCATAGCCCTCTGATAAGTTGCCCCAGCGTTTTTCAAACCAAATGGCATGACCCGATAGCAAAAAGTTCCCCATGGCGTAGTAAATGCCATCTTGCTCTTGTCCTCAGGATCCATTAAGATCTGATTATAGCCGGAATACCCGTCCATGAAAGAATAAACTGCATGCATTGCAGCTTGGTCGACAAGAACATCAATATGAGGAAGTGGAAAATCATCTTTCGGGCTAGCCGCATTCAAATCCCTATAGTCGACACATATTCGTATACGACCATCTTTTTTAGGTACTACGACAATATTAGCCAGCCATTCTGTGTAATCGATAGGTTGAATAAATCCCACATCTAATTGCTTGTCGATCTTTTCCTTCACCTTACTTGCCAGCCTAGGTTTCATCCTTCTCAATTTCTGCTTTATAGGTCTGCCTACTTTAATTGGTAAGGAATGCTTCGCGATATCAGGATCTAGCCCAGGCATATCCCGGTATGACCAAGCAAACACAGATTCATATTCCTTTAGAAATTTGACCCATTTTTGCCTTTCTTCTTCATTCGGTAATGCTGCCACTTTGATAAGACGCTGTCCCTCTTCATTGCCTATGTTTATGGTTTCGACCTGCACTTCAAGGGGTATCGAGACACTCTCTTTTTCTTTTTCATCCTCTACTTCTATATCTTTGTTAAACTCAGTCTCAGCAATAATTTCTTTATTAACAGCAGAATGATTGTCGTTATTCAAAGAAGATTGACTAGATGAGGGTATCCTATAATAAGAAAATGGACGTGCATAAGATTGGGGAGTGGTATTTGAGAAAGGAAGATTTCATTCATAAGCAATGTAAAAATTACAAGAAGTTCGTCAAATTGCAAAACGAAAACTACATTTCATAACTTCCTAGAAAAAAAAGTACCAAAACAAACATCATCGACTGACTTTAAACAAAAGAAAATATGACCATAACAATATTACTTCGTTGGGAATACAAGTGGAGTGATCGTGTAGTTCTCCGTTATCTCTCCTGCAACGATCTTTCTAACCCCAGCTGGACAGTCTTCGTCTTCAATAGTAGAGATATGCAGGTCTTCAATACTGGGCAGATTGATGAAACCGCTGAGTGGAAAGCCTGTAATGTCGGAGGAATATCCATAGGTGATTCCTTATAAGGCTCTCCTGCCAATTTAGCGCGCTTGCGCTCCATGATCTCTGCTTTGGCCCTTTTTATATCAGATGGTTTCGGCCTGAACCCTAGGCCGAAAGTTCCTCGTGCTTCTTGGGTTGAATGAACAGTTGGCTCTCGTCGATCCTCCGCTTCAAATTTTGCTTCCCTACAGCCGCTATAGTGGCTCTAGCGGCGTTTACTACCTGCCTTGACATCGCAGGTTGTTGTATGTATGATCCTTCTGCTACTGAGGTTACTGCAACGACTTCGAATCCCCTTAGCATTTCTTCCCCTTCTTCTTCATCTGTAGCCTGAATACCATGCTGGTTGTTTGCTTGTTTTATTACATATTCCTGCTCAGCACATATCTCAATGAGACTGCAGTTCTTTATATACTTCACCTTCTGATGCAGAGAAGATGGCACCGCCCCAGCTGAATGGATCCAAGGCCTATATAACAGCATAGCATAGTAGGATTTCGTATCTATAATGTGGAACTCGATATAAAAAATATGAGGACCAATCTTTATTGGCAATTCTACTTCTCCAATGGCACGGACTTTCATTCCGTTGAAGGCGCGTACGATGATGTTGGTGGCCTTCACATACACAGGTTCGACATTGAAGTAGTCGAACGTACACTTAGGCAGTACATTAAAACAGGAGCCGTTGTCAATGAGCACTCTAGAGACATGATAATCCTTATAGGTGACTGCTATATAGAGTGCCTTATTGTGGCCTCTACCATCTGAACCTAGCTCATCATCAGAGAATGTGACATAGTTTGGGGCTTGGATTTGGCCAATTAGTCTTTCTACCTGCTCTACCGACGTATCTTGCGCCACATGTGACTCATTTAGAATTTTCAATAGAGTTTGTCGGTGCACTTCTGATTGCAAGACTAATGATAGTAATGATATTTTTGCAGGAGTTTTGCTCAACTGCTCTACCACATTATACTCGCTTTCGGATGTATTTCAGAAACTGTTCCACATCCTCATTTGTCACTTTTTCCTTCACACATGCCCCCTCTTCTTCTGCAGATTCTTCTCCAAGCTTTTCTTTTCCTTTTCGGGTGAGATCTTGGGGAGTGTAGCATCTTCCCGTACGAGTGATCTCCCCTATACCAGTGATATTAGAGATCACTACACTTGATGTAGGAAGAACTTGGCTTTCTTGTTTACTGTAAGGGTTCCTGCCAAATGTGGGCATACGTGCCTTTGGAATGTTCAGTGTAACAGGTTGTTCTGGCTCAATAATGATCTCCTTGCTCTTGTCAACTGCTTCAAGTTTGAAGATGCCATCTATTTCTCCTTCGATATCCTCATCGGCTTCTTCCCAACACTCAATCATATTGATTGCAGATGGTGTGACTTCTGTTTTCGATGCCTCCGGAACCGTATTCTGCTCTACTGGGTTGAGCTTGATTCGTCCCGCGTTGATGAGCTCATATATTTTGTTACGCAGGGTGTAATAACCTTCAGTGCTGTGCCCTGCTATTCCGTTGTGGTATTCGCAATGGAGATTCGCATTATACCAAGCCGGGTAGGGTGGTTGCCATTGATTGGAGGGTATAGGAGTCATCAACCCTTCTTTTACAAGCTGTCTGAAGACCTCAGCTTGTGGTACTGGAAGTGGTTCGTGATACTGCTTGGTGCGAGTTCTCCCCTGATTATGCTGTGGTTGATGTTGCTGCACATTATATTGTGGTGCCTGGTAAGGTGGTTGCTGCTGGTACTGTGGTTGTTGCTGATACTGTGGTGGAGCTTGATGGTAAAAAGCGGGAGGTTGTTGTTGGTTATTTCTAACCTGGTAGTTGGACCGGCCCGCAGTCTTGTAGGGTGATTGTACAAATTGGGCAGTAGACGTCCCTGCAGTAGCGATGTGATGTACAACGTCATCTTTCTTCTTCCCTGTTCTCTTGTCATCATTGGTGGACTTGAGGGCTGATTCAATCCTGACACCTGTACGTACGAGGTGGGCGAAATCAGTGGCGTTGGCACAAGAGTATTTATATTGAGTGTTCAGACACTCTAAGTCGATAAAAGCATCCACCAATTCCTTTTCGGTCATTGGCGGCTCTATTTGTGCCGCCTCGTTTCTCCATCTGAGAGCGAATGTTCGGAAATCCTCGTTCTTATTCATTGTCAGCTTCTTGAGTGAGGATTTGTCTGGTGCAAAATCAGTATTATGCTTATACTGCCGCAAAAAGGAACTTGCGAGGTCGTTCCAAGTGTGCATCTCCTTCTTGTTCAAATTGAGATACCATTTAATTGCGGGCCCCGTCAGACTTTCCTGAAAATAGTACATCATCATCTTCTCATTTTTCAGGTAAGCTCCCATCTTACTGCAGTACATCTGGATATGGATAAGAGGATCGGTTGTCCCCTTGTACTTCTCGAAGTCAGGGACTTTGAAATCTTTTGGGATCTCAAGATCAGTAACAATACAAAACTGCGAAGGATCTATCGCCCCTTGGCTTCCTTCTAATGCCCTAAGCTTATTGAGAATATACTCCATTTGTTCCCCGGGTTGTTGTTCCGATGTTGTCGGCCGGGCTGTGTCCACAGCAACTACAACCGGCATATTTAGATTAGCAGCTATATGGACCGGAGGCGCTTGAGCTACGGGCGGTGTAATCTCAAACTGATATGATTCCTGTGAAGTTCGCAATGGTTGAGACTTGGGTGCTTCGAAAGCTGACACAGACCCCGTATGTTGCTCAGGCTGTTGAGGTATGAAGCCCGGAAACGATGATTATTGTTGCTGGCTACTCTGTACTTGTGCCATTAGTGCTCGAACTTGTGCTGCTAACTCCGCGTTCTCTTTTCGTACGAGCTGCAGTTCTTCTCTAAGAGTTTGCTCCGCAGTTTGATTCTGAATGTCTTCATAGGTGCCCATGATTTTTCCTTTTGACCGGGTGAAATGTTGTTTCTTGACCGGAGGTTTCCCAATGATGGTCTTATGTAAAAAAATAAAGATAAAAAGTGTGAATTTGAGAAAAATGATCATGTTTTGATAAGAAAAATAAAATATGATTGAGAGAGTGAGTGCGATTAATTGAAAATTAAAAGAAAAAATTGGCATATTTTTTTTACAAGTACAACTTAGCTTGTGTGAGCAATGCATATTCACATCCACCACATAGATAATCAAAGTCTTTGATGAGCAAAACAAACATCTTTATTCATCTCATAAATCTGAGAGTACACAGAAAAGAGTACAAAAATATCTTCATAATCTTATTTGAAAGATAAAAGAATGTGCCAAACTTTGTCTTGCTTCTGTTGCTCATGTCTACCGTCTTGGTGTCCTTTCTGGTTCACAGGCCTGGCGTATATCCACGTAAGGCTTAAGACTCATTCGTGCCTTCTCGATGTCTGCAGCTATCTTCTGATTTGCCAGAGGGTGCATGGCATCTTCTATGCTTTTCATCACATCGTCTGCTTCTTTTACAGCATCTAGAAGTTTAAATTTTTCCTTCTTTGCGATAGTGAAGCCTTTGTCTAGATTGTGACATTCTTCTTTATACCACGCTAGCTGTCATTCCAAATGGTCAATCTGCTTGTCGTACTCCTGTTGGCATTTTGGTCTCTTGTTATACATATATGCCAGGCAGACGTTGTTGTTGCGGAGTTTTTCATTCTCGGATGCTAATTCGTTGTATTTACTTCTTTCTTCCTTGATTGATTTTTCACTAATCTGCTGTAAACGGGAAAATTCTTCTTTGCAGTAAGCAATCTCCTTGTTTTTCTTTCTCAGCTCTTTTTTGTATATTGCTTCCCACTTTCGCCGTTCTTCTTCTTTCTGGTCTCACTGCATCTCGAGTTCTTGTTTATCTGATTTATGTAGCTGGTTCATCTGATTGAGATGGTCGCGTTCTGCTGTCAGAAGCCTAATATGCTCCATTCGTGAAATGTCTGCATTTAGATTATCTTCCTCCAAGCTTTTGATTTTGCATTCAAACTCCTTTTTGAGTGCTTGCTCCTCTTTATTGTAGTCTGCTCGCGTGCTCTCAGGTACATGGGGGTTGGCTCTTCCCACTTATCTGTCCCTTTATTAGATTCGACAAGCCGATAATCTGGATGTTCCCAACTTTTCTTCATTGCATTTGCATCCTTGTGTAACTTCCTCTTGTTATCTTCTATGACCCAGATCGGAAATTCCAAGTCTCCCAATCCTTCGTAGTCCAAACATTCCTGCTTGTACTGAAATTGTCTCAGGACCAAAGCCGATGTGTAACTGACGCAAGTCCACGGATCAAAAATAGGGACCCAACTGTATGGATAACATTTTACTAAGACTTTGGATGGTCTGTGTCCTAGCATAAACTGTGCGAACCATCTGGGCTGTGTCAAAGCACGCAAATATTCCTTCCATTCTTCTATGGTCCGCCTCTCTTTAACAGTTGCGGCATCCGATATTGGCATCTTTAATCGTAGATAAGAATTATGCACGAATGATTCAATAAAGTGATAATATGCCCAGACCTGAAGTAACTGCGCACAACAGTTAAAACCCCATTTTCTAGCTCTAGTCACCTTGTTAAGTTTTGTCAGCGTTTCTGCTAGAATGCTCGGAATTGGGTTAATTTGTCGTTGAAATATGGAGAATACTAGGTAGTAGATTTCGTCGTCAATTGTATTTGGTATATTTGGGAAAATAACCAGTCCATACACAGCGAGGACGAAAGTTTTGATTCTGTAATCTCCGTCTTCATCTTTAGCAACGAGTTCATCTCTTAGAGCAACTAACTTTTCTATCTGGATGTTTGAATCCTGCTGCAAATATGGAGACACTGTGGCAAACTGTCTGCCCATGAGTCTGGCTAGCTGTCTCGGTGGCTTTTCCTCTGCTTTAGGAGTGTATACTGAAGTTGACTTCGTAACCTTACTGTTCATGAGGATATTGTATTCCTCAATTGTTGGGCAGAAATCAGTGTTATTTATCACGAAACATCTTCTGTCAGCATCCCAGAACCACGCAATTGCCTTAATGAAATCCCAGTTCACCTCAAGGCAGACCAAATCATATAGAGGGCCAAACTGGTCACGACACTGGGTTTTCTCTTTTTCTTTTAGATCTTTCCATAATTGCTTGAGTGCCCCGAAATCTATAGTGGTGTGGTGAATATGTATTGTCACAAGCTCTGGATCCATTGATTATTTGGCCTGACAATATATATAGGTTGGATCAGAGAAATGAAAGAAAAAGAAAAAGAAAAAAAATAGGAATGATAGCACAGTCATTTTCAAAAGGTAATAGTACATGCTTGTCATAGATCTTGAGATTTATACTTCATATTCTCTTTTGGCCTAGTCGCGCGGTGTGTGCTGACATAAATGAGGCAATGCATCTATTAGGTCACCTTAAACGGCTGGGTTTTAAGGATACCGACATGCATTGCACATAGGTTCTACAAGCTTTTTACGCCCACGCGTTGCTGCAGTCATTGATTTTTTTTTTTGGTATATTTATAGAGTTAAAACTAATATTAAATTAAAAATTATATTAGTATTTAAAATTTTCGGAAGAAATGATACTAAGTTCAGAATTTGAAATAAAAATTTAAACTAAAAATATTAAAATTTTTTTTTTTTACTGATATTGATTAGTGTAATTTTATAATTTCTTAGAAAAGACTTGAAAAAAAAATGTCCATTAGACAATAATCACCACTAAAAGAGACACAAATGTTCAAATACGACATTTATAGTTATATGGCCTTATGTTTAAATTAAATAACCTTACCTATCAAACTTTATTAATTTTAGAAAAACAAAATGAATAAAACTGAAATATGGTATGTTCTCTTCAATAATTAGTAAGACAAGATTCACATAACATTCATAAATTAAAATCTGTTACATTTAGAAGCCCCAAATATTAATTTAAAAATATTTTTTGAAAAAAAATTTAGTATAAAAATTGTAGATCTCACATAAACCTCCAACTTTTATATTGAAAGTTTCTAATAATTCTGGCCTATTGGATTTCAAATATTAACGGTTTCAAAAGCAGTTTTAAAATTCGTTTCAAATTAATCCGTTACACTTTATCTATTTTAAAAGAATTATTTACAAAAATTTTTAATATAAAAGTTTTATATATCATTTAAATATATAACTTTTATAACGGTTTTTTTTTCAAAAAAATACTCTTAAACCAAAAAAAAAAAAAAAAAAAAGAAATCCAATATTGCTACAGTGTTTGCTGTTGTAGCAACCCGGGGTTGTTTTAGTATATAGTATAATATTGTGGGACTTATATTTGCTAACACAATCACTGCTAAATATAAGTCATTATATATAAAATGATATTAATGTTCGTTACGTTGTAACTTTTATATTCATATGATAAGTACAAATGCTTTAAAAAAATTTTGTTAGTATTCCAAATTATTAACGATTCTAAAAACGGAAGAAATCGACATTAGGTATATACTCGAACGTATAATACATTTATTTATAAAAAAAAAATTAACAATAAAACTAAAAATTGTAGTGAGATACAAATTTTCATGTTGAAATTCTATTGTTAAAATTTTTTTACAAAGTCGAAAATTTATTTAAAAATATTTTTGAATATTCATTTACACGTATATCTAGAGATAGTTTTTTAGGAAAACTTCCAAAATAAAAGTCGTTGATTCTAATAAATTATAAAAATATTTATATTGAAAATTTTTTAAGAAAATATTTATAAATGAATGTTCTGTAGGTCCAAATTTGTATGAACAAAACAAAATAAAATTTTATTTCGTATTGAACAAACGTATAAAACATATATTTAGAAATAATTTTTAAAAAATGTTCAAAATAAAAATCGTAGATTCTGATGACCTCTATAATTTTTATTTGAAAACTTTTTGAAAAAAATACTTCTAAGTAAGTATTTTGGTTGTCTGAAATCTTAACATATATTTAAAACAAAAATAAAACTTTAATTTAAAACAAAATAATATCGTATCTCGGTAAACAAAAACATATAAAATATATATTTAGAGATAATTTTTTAAAAAACTTTCAATATTAACATTATAGATTATGATGAGATTTAAAATTTTTATGTTACAAATTTATTAAAAAATAATTTCAATTGAGAGTTTTCAGACTTTCTGAATACCTAACGGATTCAAAACGAAATAATATCGTATTTTCGATACGATTAGACGTATAGTATATAATATGTATCTAGTTATATTTTTTGAAAAAACTTTCAATATAAAAATCGTAGATTTTGATGAGATATATAATTTTTATGTTAAAAACTTTTTAAGAAGATGCTTCTAAATAAGTGTTTTGAAGGTATGAAATTTTAACGAATTTAAAATTATTAAAAAAAAATGACCATACAGCCTGAACAGTGGAGGCGGTGCAATTGAGCGAAGTTTGCGTTTAAAACCAAACTTTTCCAAAAATTGCATTTTAACTCGCTAAAATTCGGACCTCCGAAACACCTATTTAGAAGTATCTTCTTAAAAAACTTAAAATACAGAAGTTGTAACCCTCGTCGAGATCTACGACTTTCATGTTGAAAGTTTTTCAAGAAGATACTTATAAATGAGTGTTTTGGCCGGTCCAAAATCACATTTTCAAAAAACTTCGGGTTTTTTTGCAAAATACAAATTCATAGTGAAATCGATGGTATATACTCGAACGTATAATACATTTATTTATTAAAATAATTAACAATAAAATTGAAAATTGTAGTGAGATACAATTTTTCATGTTGAGATTCTATTGTTAAAATTTTTTTACAAAGTCCAAAATTTATTTAAAAATATTTTTGAATATTCATTTAAAACGTATATTTAGAGATATTTTTTAGAAAAATTCCAAAATAAAAGTCGTTAATTCTAATAAATTATAAAATTATTCATATTGAAAATTTTTTAAGAAAATATTTATAAATGAATGTTCTGTAGGTCCAACTTTGTATGAACAAAACAAAATAAAATTTTATTTCGATATGAACAAACGTATAAAACATATATTTAGAAATAATTTTTAAAAAATATTCAACATAAAAATCGTAGATTCTGATGACCTTTATAACTTTTATTTGAAAACTTTTGAAAAATTACTTCTAAATAAGTATTTTCAGACTTTCTGAATACCTAACAGATTCAAAACGAAATAATATCATATTTTCGGTACGATTAGGCGTATATAATATGTATCTAGATATATTTTTTGAAAAAACTTTTAACATAAAAATCGTAGATTTTGATGAGATCTACAATTTTTATGTTAAAAACTTTTAAGAAGATACTTCTAAATAAGTGTTTTGGGGTCTGAAATCTTAACGAATTAAAAAATTATTAAAAAAAAAGGACCGCACAGCCTAGACAGTGGAGGCCGTGCAATTGAGCGAAATTTGCTTTTAAAACCAAACTTTTCCAAAAATTACATTTTAACCCACTAAAATTCGGACCTTTGAAACACCTATTTAGGAGCGTCTTCTCGGAAAACTTAAAACACGGAGGTTGTAGCCCTCGTCGAGATCTACGACTTTTATGTTGAAAGTTTTTCGAGAAGATGCTTATAAATTAGTGTTTTGGCCGGTGCAAAATCACATTTTTAAAAAACTTCGGATTTTTTTGAAAATACGCGTGCACTGTTGAGTGAACAGTAAAAAGTAGTGTTGAGTTTTAGTTTATAGTATAATTATTGCACCAGAAGTCGAACTAGTAGCCCGTCATTGCTGGATTTTCATGGGTTATCAATACACATAGTATATCAATTCTGGTACTATCCAGGTAACATATAGGCTAGGATAAGGCTAGGGTTTACGACTACCCGTATGAATTGCACACGAGCTTCGATATTATTCCAGAACTACGGCCGGGTCAAGGCCTGAGGTTATGCATATGCTGACAGTAAATAAATGTGCATATAGTGAAGCGTCATAAAGGATAAGGAACAAGAATAACAATCAACGTCTGTCGACGACCTTCCTCCGGATGGGGAAAAAAAGTTTGGAGTCGCCACCTAATTTTTATGAAAAATTAGGAAACCGGGATAAGACACGTTAGAGATTTTTTGGGTTTGTCGTCGGTTACGTGTGGGAAAGACAGGACACCCCCACAGCGCCCCTCCGAAAAGGGTACTCTTGACTAAATGATTTAAATTTATTTAAATTAAGATTTCTATCATTGTCTCATTTTAAAGATAAAAATATCACCAAAGTCTAGGAATCGGTTAACCGCCTCATCCTGACGTTAGTAATAATGTCAAAATCTAAGTGTCGAAAGTTTATGTCGCGTCCCTTTTTTTTATTGTTTTATGTGTGTGAAAATATTATTTTTTTATTAAGTTGAGCTCAGTGCGTTTCCGTTTCCTCTTCATCGTCATTTTTTAGATATTTAGAGATATAAAGTTCGGATAAACCACCTCTCTTTAATCTCAGAGCTTAGTTAACCACCTTGCTCTGTGTTTGTCTTTTTGAAAAAAGTTTTAGTTACTGCGTAAAGATTGGTTAAACCGCCTCACTCTAGCCTTGATTTTGAAAGCTCTTTTAAAATGTTTAGAATTTAGAAAATATTTGATTGAGGTGTAAAGATTGGTTAAACCGCCTCACTCTAACCTCAACAATAACCTTTTAGTCTTGAAAATATTTCGAATTTAGAAAATATTTAGTTGAGGTGTAAAGATCGGTTAAACCGCCTCACTCTAACCTCAACTTATTAAACTTTAAAAATCTTTTATTTTTAAATATATTTAAAATAGCTTAATCTTTTATTCTTGGGCTTAAAACTAGATAAAAACCGATAAAAATTAAATTTAAACGCAAAATTAGTTGTTTGGGACTCAAATGACTCAGTTTGTAGCAACTTGGCTCGGTCAAAATTGAAAGTGGCTCGATCAAAATGTGATTTGGCTCGGTTTTGGTCAATTGGGCTCGGTCTGAATTGATTTGGCTCGATCGGATTAGAAGATGGCTCGGTCGGATAAAAACTAACTCGGTCAAGACCGAGCCTAATTGAAAAACGCTGGACCGAGACGCGGGCGCTGGGTCGAGCTCGGCCGGATTGAACTAGGCTCGGGTCCGGTGCACGCAGCCGGACGTGGGCTCGGGTCCGGCGAATCGTTTTTTTAAAAAACGATTCGGCTGGACCAAAATGCAATTTTGAAAAGTTATGGGTTAAATTGTAAAAACGTCGTCTTCTTCGTCTGTTCTTTTTGTTTTGTGCCGACGCGCTCGTCCGAGCCGTTAACGTCGCCGGCGATGGCGTCGTCCGTTCACCTCCCAAAGCTCACCCCAGGGGTATTCGAGGGTTCTGAACGCGATGGTGATGTCGAAATTTGATTTCGACGTTTATCCAGGGAGATGTTTAAGTGTATATTTCGGTTATCATTTTTAATTTTAATTTCCGCCGCTGTGGCTCGTCACCGACGAAGCCACGGCGGCGCCGTGTGATGATTATCGTGTGGAAACTACAAAAGTATAGTTTCTGAGGAGTTACCATATGTTGCGAAAAGTTGGCCGCGTTCTGTTGTTTACGAGAATAACTCCGGCGCTTGGAACGGTCACAGCCCCGCAAGGGGGTGAAGAGGAAAATATCCAGCGCTCGGAGGAGATGACGCGCACACAGGAGCAGTCCAGCCAGGAGGAGTCGCGGGAAGATCGGATGGGGCGCTTAGAGGAGCGTTTGGACCGGTTGACGGGGCTCATGTGGAGGATGCTTGAAGCGCAAGTCCAAGGAGCCAACATGCAATCCCGGCCCGCCGTAGCGCCCATGGCGCGACCGGAGGCGGCGGTTCGAACAACCGTGGGGGGCATGGGGAGCCTTTACACCATTTGCGTGGGCAAGAAGAAGGTCAAGCAGTGGAACGGGAACAATCTTGGGAGGATCCCGAGACATCCACGGACGCGCGATCCGAGCAAGGATTGGCGAGTAGCCTCGCCCCCATTAGGGTCGATACAAAGCTAGAGCTACCAAATTTTGACGACGAAGTGAATGGAGAGAAGTTGGATGGATGGATAGACCAACTAGAGTCTTACTTCTCGCTATACGGGTATGATGATGCCCAACGCATCGGGTTTGCAAGACTCAAGCTTGCCTCCCATGCATTGGTATGGTGGAATTCTCACCTACGTACGCGGGGCGCCGCGGGGGTCACATGGACCGCGTTCAAAGTGCTTTTGAAGGAGCAATTCTACCCGGTTGGGTATGACGAAGAACGGTGGAGGAGGTGGCTCTATTTGAGGCAAGGCAATGAACAAAGTGTGCAAGAGTACACCACGGAGTTTCGGAGGCGTGCCTTGGCACTTGGCATACAGTTGGAGGACGGTGAAGTCTTACGAAAGTACCTCGCGGGGCTGCAGGAAGAGCTCAGGGCGGAGGTAGATCTATATCCTATCTTGGATGTAGGAGATGCTTGCAGAAGGCCATGGCATTCGAGAGACTCAACACGCGAACGCGAGGCAAGAGCAAACAGAGTGCGGGTTCAAACGCGGGCGCGCGCAAGGGCAAAGACAAGCAAGGCGCGGCCGAGAGTAGCTCGGACAAAGGGACTTCGGGAAAGTCCAAGTACAAAGATATGGAGTGCGGGCATTGCAAGCAGAAGGGCCACATCAAGAAAAATTGTTGGAGGTTGCATCCAGAGTTGGCTCCCAAGAAGAAGGGAGTGAACGGAGGCAAGACGACATTGGTGGCGACTCGGACACGGGCGCGGGCAGGCCACCATTGGCTATGCATGAGGCAGATCCGACATTGGCATTGATGGTCCATGCCAAAGGGGCTAGTGGAAGGGTCCTGAATAGGAAGGCAAAGGCGGTGCAAGCCGAGCCAAGAACGGACGCAAGAGCGTGAAGAACTTTTCCAGCTACGGATCCAAGTGAAGCAAAGTTTGGTGGAAGCGATCATTGATCCAGGAAGCCAGAAGAGCCTCATCTCGGAAAGTCCAGAGGTTGGGGCTGGCGACTACCCCACATCCAAGTCCTTAAACGCTGGGATGGCTCAAGAAGGATACGGAGTTGAAGATCACGAAACAATGCAAATTTAAGTTCGTGTGGCCCAATTCATTGATGAGGTCGAATACGAAGTAGTGTCATTGGATATATGCCAAGTAATCTTCAGTAACCCCTATCTTTGGGATAGGGATACGGTGTATTATCGGAGGGCCCAGCAGTACTGGCTCGTGAAGGATGGCGAGACATATGTGCTAGAGGGGACAAGGGGCACGGTGGCTACCTAACTGGCTACGGTAGCGCAGGCCAAGCGCATGGTGAATGCGGGAGGGCGCATGTTGATGCTAGTGGTGAGGGAGCTCGGCCAGAGCTTACCACATAGGTGGTCTCGGGCAGCTGACTACGGGGCAGAGGCAGGAGGTGGTGGCGCTCATGAGGAGGTACGCGGTACTATTCGCTGAACCGCGCAGGTTACCCCAACGCCGAGATGTGGAGCATAGCATCATGCTGATGGAGGGCGCACCGTTGCCCAATGCTAGTCTATATTGGCACTCACTGTTGGAGAGCGAGGAAATCAAGCGCCAAGTACAAGAGTTTGTGGCGCAAAGGGTGATTAAGCCGAGTAGTTCACTGTGCAACTCACCCATTGTCATGGTGCCAAAAAAGGAACGGAGGATGGAGAATGTGCGTGGACTACCGGGCGGTGAATAAGATCACGGTAAAGAACAGGTATCCACTACCAAGGATCGAAGATTTGATCGATCAACTCCAACCCGCGAAGTATTTCACAAAGCTGGACCTCAAGTCGGGGTACCATCAAGTTCGGGTAACCGAGGAGGATACGTGGAAGACGGCGTTCAAGACTAAGCAGGGCTTGTTTGAATGGTTGGTGATGCCATTCGGGTTATGCAACGCTCCGGCCACGTTTATGCGGATGATGAATGAGGTGCTTAGGTCATTTATTGATGACTTTGTTATTGTCTACTTGGATGATATCTTGGTGTTTAGCCGAGATTGGACTACACACATGGAGCACCTCGGCAAAGTATTTGCTACGCTTGAGGAGCACGGCCTCAAGCTCAACATGAAAAAGTGTGAGGTTGGACGGCTCAATCTTGTATACTTGGGGTTTGTAGTGGGAGAGGGCGAGCTCAAGATAGACCCGAGCAAGGTACGGGTCATCTTGGAGTGGCCAAGGCCGAAGAACGTGACGGAGGTGCGGAGTTTCGTTGGGGCATGCCAATACGTCCGCAAATTCATCCGGCATTTTTCACAAGTGGCGGCCCCACTACATAGTTTGACCAAGGGGAGCGCTCAGTTCACATGGACGGACGAGCACGAGGCGGCGTTCAAACTTTTGAAAAGGAAGATCACCACGGCACCGGTGCTGGCGTTGCCCAACCTCCAGCGACCTTTTGAGCTAGAGTGCGACGCATCGGGACATGCCATGGGGGCGGTATTATTCCAAGATGGGAAACCGGTAGCCTATCATAGTGAGATGTTTCAAGGCGCACAACGGAACTACCCTACCTATGATAAGGAGTTATATGCCTTACATCAAGCAGTCAAGCATTGGAGGCATTACATCTTGGGGAAGGAGACAGTGTTGCATACGGATCACAGGCCGTTGCAATACTTGCAAACGCAATCTAAGTTACAACAAGCTCGGCACATGAAGTGGATGGCGTACCTGCAACAATTCAACCTTGTGATAAAGTACAAGAAGGGCGTGACAAACAAGTTAGCTGATATGTTGTCGCGGCCGCCGACGACAGGAGTGTCGGCGCTTCTGTGCGGGGTGGTAATGCAGGTGCTTCCCATGGCTCATGAGGAGTATGGGCCACTATATGCGGAGGATGAAGAATTCCGGTCTGGACGAGCTTAGCCGAGATGGGCATGAAGAGCACGTCGGGGGTTGATGCGAGAAGCTTAGCCGAGATGGGCATAAAGAGCACATCGGGAGCTGACCTCGGAAGTACTTCGACCTCGGAAGCAGAAGGCACCTCTGTCAGGGGCACGAAGAGGATGGCGTGCGCAGGTCGATATAGACATCCATTGAAGTGGCGTCAAGGCTTGTTATACCGAGGTGACCGGTTGTGTGTACCTCGGGGTGCGGACCGAGTTAGGTGGATTCGGGAGGCGCACACGTCAAAGGTGGCAGGACACTTCGGCGTAGAGAAGACGTTGAAGAATTTGGAGAGATATCTCTACTGGCCGCGGATGCGTGGAGATGTGGAGAGATTTATTAGGGTGTACCCTATGTTGTATGTCCAAGCCGGCGAATAGAAAGACGGGTCTCTACATGCCACTACCCGTACCAAGCCGACCTTGGGAAAGTGTGTCTATGGACTTCGTGGGAGGATTGCCAAGCACAAGACGTGGCCATGACTATATTTTTGTCGTGGTGGACCGGTTTAGCAAGATGATTTGTCTAGTGCCATGCAAGAAGACAATCACGGGAGAGGAGACGGCTAAGTTGTTCTTTGAGCACGTTTGGCGACACTTCGGCCTGCCCTCATCCATCATCTCGGATAGAGATAGCCGGTTCCTTGGGCAGTTTTGGAAGACACTATGGAGCTTGATGGACACCAAGCTCAACCGAAGCACGGCGTTCCACCCGCAAACAGACGGTCAGACCGAGGTGGTGAATCGCACCTTGGTACACTTATTGCGGGGATACAACGCCAAGCATCCAAAGACATGGGACGAGAGCTTGCCCTACATAGAGTTTGCATTCAACCGAGCTGTGCATGGCTCAACGGCGCAAGCTCCATTTGAGGTATGTCTTGGGTATACGCCTCAAGGTCCTTTTGACTTAGCATTCTCTAGCCAACCCGAGCCCAACACAACTAAGGAGGCGAGCGAGTCAAGCAGGGCGCGCAAGTTCCTCGAGCATATTCGCAAGGTACACGGGGAGGTGGAAGAGAGGCTTAAGAGGACGCAAGAGAAGTACAAGGCACGGCATGACCGAAATCGGGTCCCATGCACATTTCAAGTAGGAGACAAGGTGTGGTTACACCTCGGCAAGGAAAGGTTCAAGGGAGTGGGGCGCAAGCTGAAGTCCATACGCTATGGCCCATTTCAGATACTCAAAAAGCATGGCGACAATGCGTTCCAATTGGACTTGCCGCCTTACATGAGCATGTATTCCGTAGTGAACGCGGAAAAGTTGAAACTGTTCGAGCCATCCATGTTAGATGATGACCAACCCATGGTATTGCCATCTATGGACGAGCTGGAGTTAGGGCGAGAGGAGCCCCTAGTTGAAGACAGCATTGTGGAGCGGAAGTCGTCACTACAAGGAGTGGAGAGCAGCCAAGGTACCGAATAGGTCTGCGAGGGAGTCTACCCGCTAAAGCCAAGTGGTACACATTGGAGGAAGGCCGCAAGGCGTTTCCTCACTTGGGGTTTTAACTAACCCATTTCGGAGCAATGGTACTTAGGGTGGGGAGGCTTGATCCAGGAGGATCTTGGTGCAAGGCCTCGGAAGAGCTGACCTCGGCAGGCATGGTCTCGGCGCATGCAAGGCCTCGGAAGAGCTGACCTCGGCAGGCATGGTCTCGGCGCATGCAAGGCCTCGGAAGAACTGACCTCGGCAGGCATGGTCTCGGCGCATGCAAGGCCTCGGAAGGACTGACCTCGGCAGGCATGGCTTCAGCGTATGCAAGGCCTCGGAAGGACTGACTCCGGCAGGCATGACCTCGGCAGGAGCGGCCTCGGCGCATGCAGGAGGACCCGGGATGCGCGAGCGAAGAGCACCTCGGATGCACGTGAGCAGAAGGACCTCGGGCGCAGAAACGAAAGCGACGCGGATGAAGACGCCTCGGAGGCACGCGGCATGGGGAAGCTCAATAGACTCCTGTAAAGGTGGAGCAGTCCAATAAAGTGTTATTCTACCCAATAAAGTGTTGTTCTACCAAATAAAGTGTATTTATTACTTCTTGTAATTAACGGGTTATAATTAATAACCTTTGGGGATTGGGCAAAACAGATTTTTCGGAAATTGTTCCAGCAGAGGGGAATAAGGTCAAGCTACCGACTTGTGGTAGAGGACGGGAACCAAGGAGTTGGGAGTGATTTTTGTAAGTGAAAGCAAAGGAGCTGAACACGGTTGTTGGTGATTTGGGGCCAACGTACTTTTCCACTTCAACTTGCTTGTGTTTTCTTCTTGTTCTTTCCGATATCCTAGTATAGCATCCAAGGCACTCGCGGACGAGTCTAGACCGCGGAGAGCATCCGGATCAGTTTCAGTATCCTCTTCATCGCCCAATTGTTATTATGTTTTAAGGTAGAAATATCCATCTCGTCCCTTATTTGTATGAGTTTAATGTTTAAAGAACAAGTATACACTGGATCTTTTCATATATTTAAAATATTTTATGCGATGTCTTTTATTTAATGGAAAGAAATATTCATCTCATTCCCAATATTTTTATTTAAATGTCTAGTTATGTTTTGTTAATTGATTACGAAGAAATATCCATCTCAACCTTAATTTTATTATTTAAATAAATCAATTATAGATAGGCATATATCACGTAATATCGAGAAAGAAGTAATGCCCATCGTTTTTCCTTTACTCGTCTATTAAAAATCTATTTCGTAAAAATATGCATCTCCTCCGAACTTATATTTACATGTCATATACATATCTTTATGGTTATTAATTAAAATAAGATTTTAAAATTGATTAATTTATAAAAATGATAGCTTAAATATCAACTAAAAGTGATTAAAATTGATCAAAAATATATTTGGGTCTCTTAGGTTCCTAGAGTCAAAATGGCTAAGTCTACAGCAAAATGGCTCGATCAGAATTGAAAATGGCTCAGCCAGAGTTGAAATGGTTCGGTCAGAATTGAAACTGACTCGGTCAGAATCGATTTAGGCTCGACCGGATGCAAAATGGCTTGGTCTAATTAAAATTAGGCTCCGTCGGATTGAAACCAACCGAGCCTGAGAGCGAAATTGATCCGCGCGGGGTTGAACCCCGTGCGGGTAATATGATTAAGTTGACGACCGGCTCAGCCGGTCGTCATCTTCTTCAGCTCTTAACGATCAGCCGCGAGCTCGCGTCCGATTTGATGATGATATTTTTATTTAAATGTCTAGTTATGTTTTGTTAATTGATTACGAAGAAATATCCATCTCAACCTTAATTTTATTATTTAAATAAATCAATTATAGATAGGCATATGTCACGTAATATCGAGAAAGAAGTAATACCCATCGCTTTTCCTTTACTCGTCTATTAAAAATCTATTTCGTAAAAATATACATCTCCTCCGAACTTATATTTACATGTCATATACATATCTTTATGGTTATTAATTAAAATAAGATTTTAAAATTGATTAATTTATAAAAATGATAGCTTAAATATCAACTAAAAGTGATTAAAATTGATCAAAAATATATTTGGGTCTCTTAGGTTCTTAGAGTCAAAATGGCTAAATCTACAGCAAAATGGCTCGATCAGAATTGAAAATGGCTCAGCCAGAGTTGAAATGGTTCGGTCAGAATTGAAACTGACTCGGTCAGAATCGATTTAGGCTCGACCGGATGCAAAATGGCTTGGTCTAATTAAAATTAGGCTCCGTCGGATTGAAACCAACCGAGCCTGAGAGCGAAATTGATCCGCGCGGGGTTGAACCCCGTGCGGGTAATATGATTAAGTTGATGACCGGCTCAGCCGGTTGTCATCTTCTTCAGCTCTTAACGATCAGCCGCGAGCTCGCGTCCGATTTGATGATGGCCAGCGGCGAAACGCCGCCGCCGGCCACGTCGAAGCATATACGTATCTAAGGTATATCAAGGGTCCTGAATTCAATGGTGGTGTCAAAATTTGCTTTCGATGTGTGTATGCCGAGATATTTCAGAGTGTAGTTTCAGGATAAAAATTATTTTTATTATTTCACCGCCGTGGCTCGCCGCCGGCCAAGTTACGGCGGTGTCCAGATGTCTATACCTTATAGAAATTATAATACAATGGTTTTGAGGGCGTTTTGACGCGTACCTAAATTAACCGATTTTTAGTTTTTAAGCTTTTTCTGGCGACGGCACGGTGGTGAAGCCGTGCGGCAGCGACACTGTCTTCGTGGATGGTCGTCGAAGCTCGTGTCAAGTTTCAGCAGGCTCTCTCTCGTTCTCTCTTCGTTTTTCGTTTTCGGCCGAGAGCTTCCCATCGGCTTGTCTCCCTCTTCCAGCGACCTCCCTCGTCCTCGTCATCGACCAGCGTTTTATAAGTGTCACTCAATCACGGTTACGAAGATGAAGCAAGCAGGCGTTACGCGAGCCGGCTTTACGAGCACGATCGTCGGTGGTAACGACAGCGGCCGACTGTTAATGTATTTTTCGATATTACATGAAAAATCCACAAGTTTGCTAAATTGCAAAAACGGCCCTCATGAATTTTAAAAAATCTTGGGCTTCTATGTTCTGTTTTGGCAAAAATGGCCCCTCTTGTATAAATATTCGATTGTCGCGAAAAAATTTTATTCGTGCACGGCCTCGTTAGAATTCTAAACAATCATATACGTTCAAATTGTCTCAAATTAAGCCAAAAATGAATTTAATCTTGTAAAATGAGATTTTAAGCTTAATTGAGTTTATCGAGTTAAATCGGGTCAATAGCTCGGACAAAATGGGGTGTCTACAGCCTTCCTCTTCTTGATCGAAGCTGTAGACGTACTTGTAGTAGCAGAAGAAACTGCTACTTGTGAACTTGCTGTTGGTGGTGGGATGCTTGTTGAGCATGTGAACTAGATGCTCGAGTCTCCATGGTCGGCTCATTTACTTGTATTTCCATTAGTTGAGCAGATGCATCTGCCATTTTTTCCCTAAAAGAAAATTATTTTGATCAATGATCACAACATATAACTAAAGAAGCACTTAACAACCTGATTTATGCAATACCTTCTACTATAGAAAACAAGATTATACAACCAGACATCAAACACAAACCATCAAGATAGATGTATCTCTTCAGTATCCAACAATCTTACAAAATTAATACAAAAAAAATGCAGATAATCCAACATACAATACATTAAACTACACCAACAGAGAACTGGCGGCACAACAAGCAGGGAAGACTAAAGAGGGAGCGGCCGAGTGGATTTAGGGCTAGCCGCTTAGGGTTGGGACTTGGGAGGATCGGAGACGGAGAGGAGGATTGAGGAAATTAGGGCTGAGCATTTACACAGCATGTATATATATATTAATGCTTGGGCCGCGTGTGTAAATGGGCCTACAACTACAGCCTAGAAACATTTTAAATTTCAGGTCCAACCTGACCCGACCCGAATTACGATTGTGTAACCCGATCCGAAATATATAAAACCATATTAGACTAAATTCCAACCTGAACCGAACCCGATCCAACCCGAACCCGAAATTTTGACTTTGTTCGGGTCGGATCGGGTCGGATAAACGGGTAATGCTCAGCCCTAGTTGTAGCTAACCAGTTACAAATATGAAGATAACCAAGCATCCAAATGGGAAGCATAGTAAGATAAGAAAAAGAGCTCATATGTTTTAACCGTAAAAATTCGCTCGTAATTACACTGAGGCGAAAGACGTGTTTTAGTAACTTCAATTTTATTTGCATCTATGTGTATGCAAATAATCTCGTTACTGTCTTTCCTTATGGGATATAGACATAGTAACAAACCACGTAATTAGTTCATACGGGGTCTACAGATTTGCTTCCACATACTTTAGAGTTCCATTTTGGACATTTATCATGGATGAATGTTACGGTAATGACCGTTTAGTTAATGACCATTTTAGAGTCAAAATAAGTTCGAAATAGTTTGTCTATTTCCTAATTTCTTCTTTAGAAAATACTACATTAGGTTATCTTGGAGTAGACAGAATGGCAAGATTGATAGGGAAAGAACTATATGTGTTCATCTCAAGAGTTAACCTGCCAGACCTGTGAGCCTTATATCGTAGGATATGCTTGCGAAATTGCCTTTTAGTAAGGCAAAAGAGCTTGTCAAATGTGAGACGTGATTCATTTGAACATATGTGTTCCCGTGAATGTAAAAACTTATCAAAGTGCAAGCGATGTCTCACTTTATCTGTTAGTGAGATAATAATCATTTCATACACTCAGCAACAAAATGTTTTAGCGGAGAGTATGAATTAGTAATGCAAAATATGGATAGTTCCATGATGGCACAAGGCCAACCTTTCAAATTAGTTTTGAAAAGATATATCCAAAATAAATTTTAGGATGCACATATGACAATATTACATTCTATATTTTCTTCCAAATTATATTTTGTTTCTCTCAACTCCATTTTTGTTATGGAAAGAGGAGGATTTCAATCCTCAATGTTTATGACTTTGGATTGTGCTAGATAAGTTCAACATACATCTCATTAAGTATGAGAAATTAGGTTTTAGAGTAATTTAGATTACTCCAAGAGCAATCTAAATTACGCAATAGGTTTGATGAACACGTAGATGGAAGAATAACTAAACTATAATCACGTAGAAGTGAATTTCTTTGGAAATTTTCATACTATTGGTGAAACTAAAATAGATTTAGAGCTATATGAGCTATATGATCTAAATACCTCCAAAGGAGGCACTATGTTAGAACAAGACATGACATCAATGAGGCTAAATAGCTTATTTGAAATGTCTTAGTTAGTGGGAGCGACCCTTTGGATAGTTGGAGGATCCAAAATGATAAGGAACCTCGAAGTCCACAAGAAAAAGACATGTTTTAAAAGTAGTCCATCATTTTTTGTTGAGATTGAAGGAACACTTTTATTTATACTTCTATACTTATAGAGATATCGGCTAAATTTTGATAAGCCATGATTTCACCAAAATCTAACAAATAGTTCGAGTTATCAAATTGAGACATGCACAATGTTCCTAAATGACGTTTGGAAATTAAATAACATTACGTTAGGATTAAGTCCACTTGGAAAACAAATTGTCTCCAAGTTTATAAGGCTCAATTGTTGGCATACATAAGAATGTATAGATTACCGAGAAATATTCTCCTTTAGGGTGAGATACAATTCTTGGTGTATCTAATTGCGTTTGTCGCTCATTTGGACTTAGAGTAGTTCCAAATGGACGTAACACTATATTTCTCATTAGAGATCTAGACGAAAATGATCCAAATGGATCAGCCTAAAAGTCTCAATCTTTTAGGAAAAGCGCATTCAATTTTTGGTTGACCATTGTGTATATGTCTAGAATAGCATATGGCTTTTCTAATTTTGTCGCTATATGTAGATGACATACTGTTAGCTGGGATTGACATAAAGTGATGATGCCACATTGAAAGATTTTCTTTCATATTTAATATGAAAGACGCGGGTGAGGTGGATTGCATTTTGGGAATTAAGATCCAAAGGGATCATTCCTAAAGTCTAAAGTATGTCTTAAGTGATGTGCATATAAAGAATCTTGAATATTTCAGATTTTAAGATACCAAACCGATGAACACTCCAATGGCTAAAGGCCACTCCCTTAATTAATATTATTGGAATTCTAAGAAGGTAGCAGCAAATGACTAGGACTCCATGTGCAAATGCGATCTTTGATACTGTGTGTACAAGATTTGAAATATGCTTTGCAATCGATATAGTGAAGTGTTATCAAAATATCCTAATGACGCTCATTGGATTGCTGTCAAATTGGATATACTGATGTCTTAAGAAACCGAAAAGTATGCCTTATGTTAATATAATGTAAGTCATGTGTTGACTTGCCACACTAATGCCGAAGGTGTAGATATAAATGAGCATAAATCGACGTTTGGCTATATCGTCATGTGAGGAAAAGTTGATATTATAGTGTAACAAAATCAGAATGTATGTATTTTTGTTCATGATATATCGGAGTACATTACGTGTACCACAGCTTATTTGATTAAAGACCTTACTATGGAGTTTCGAAACTCGCACCTCATTACAACTAGTCTGTTATTGTCTGCTGACAAAACTGGTACAATAGCCAAAGTGTAAATCCCAAGTGTTGTGGGAAGTCGTAGCACATCAAGTAATATATCACTTTATACGAGATGTCATTGCACAATAGTAATTGTTACAGAGTAGGAGACATGGTTGCCTAGTTGTTTACTAAACTACTCTCAGGAAGAAGTCCTAATTGAGAAAGAAAGGTTTATGTGGTCTATTTAGTTGTACAAACAAATTTGTCTCTAATAGAATTAAGTGGAGCTTGAGCTTTTATCTTCCCATCTACGCTTTTGTATGTTTCAATAACTATATATTGTTATTATGTGTACTTTGTCAAAGTGTCAATAAGCTTACGAGAATGGCTTACTCGCACATGCAATCGCCCTGATGTTCTGAGAACATGCAGAATGAGACAGTGTATGTACGCTAGCGCTTAGAGAGCTGTAAACATTGTATGAGAAAGATTTACATACACAAATTGTCGCCTTAGTATACGACCAAGATAAGACTATATGTGAAAATAGTCGTAATGGGAATCGTCAAAGATTTGTTCCCAAATCTATGCATTGGTCACCGATCTAGTGACGACAACAAATGTCACCAGTCGCCAATTTCAGTGGCGATAACGATTGCCATTTTGAATGACAACATTCATTATCGCCATATAGAATGGTGAAATTGTGTTATCGCCATTCTACCAGGTGATATTCGCCACATTGGCAGGTTGTTGCCTATCCAGTGCTAGCCGGCACTAGGTCGCTATTATAAATAACAGTTCGGCTTTATTTTCACAAATACCTTATAAATATTTTTAGAATAAATAATAATTAAGATAATATTAATTAAAAGAAAATTCAGAATTTCCTACTCTCGACACCAAGACCTTTTGTTTTCACTAAGAATAATGCTTGTCCCTCAACTGATTCACCAAAAGATTTACCAATACGTATATTTAAAAACAAATTTAGTAATATTTTTTGTAAAAATATTCAACATGAAACTTCTAAAAAGATAATTCTAAAAACATGAAACTTCTAAAAACATTCAACATATATTTTTGGTAAAAATATATATTGAGGAGATCACAACTTTAATATTAAAATTTTTCCAAAAAATAATTCTGAAAAGATAATTTGAATTCCAAAATTTAACAGATATTAAAAATAATTTTAGAAGCTATTTCAAATCTGTTAAACTTTTGGAATATCAAAATACTTATTAAGTATAGAAGTATTGTTGAAAAAAATTTTTAAGACGAAAATTATATATTATCAAATTTATAATTTTTATATAGTTTTTATAATATTTCTAATATTTATTTATTTTTAATTATATAAAATGATGAATTTTTAGTAAATTTTTGTTTCGCCCAGCATTACCCTTTCACCATCACCAATACCGCGAAAAAAAAAAAAAAAGGAAACTCACTAGGGCTTTACCCATGGGTTAATTAATTGTTACTCCATTTGTCCGAAGTTATCATCCTCCGGCCTCTGCCTTCCTAGCTTCTATTACGCCATCGTCTTCCCTTCTACCGCCACCATTTCCTCCAAAACCCTAATTCCACAGGTCCAAAAAATACGACAGCAGCAAAGCAAATTCCAAGATGCCCCCGCGCAAACGAGGCGGCAAAACCACTCGCGGCCGCGCATCCAAATCAGCGGCCAAGTCCAAGTCTCCGCTCTCCGCCGCCGCCCCCGAAGTCGAAACGCAAGAGACCGTCGCCGCCGCCGCCGTCGCCTCAACCGTGCCCCTCTCTGATGAAGCAATTGAGCCAGCGGCGAAGCCGTCTGAGGAGCCGCCCGCTACTGCTGACGTGGCAGAATCGAGGGAGCCGTCTGAGGACCCGCTCGCTGCTGCTGACGTAACAGAGCCGACGAAGCCGTCAGACGAGCTGCCTGGCGCTCATGACGTGTCAACGAAGCCTTCCGAAGAGCCTGCCGCCGCTGCTGACGTGACAGAGGCCGTTGAGGTAAATGAGCCGGCGAACCCTTCGGAGGAGCCGCCTGCCGTCACCGACGAGCCCGCGCTAGCCTCCGATGAGCCACCTGTAACTATTGACGCGGTAGAGGGTCGTGCAGACTCGTCCATGCCTAAGACCGTTACGAAGGTGAAGAAAGTGGTGAAGAAGAAAATCATCGTGAAGAAAGTTCCCAAGGGCTCCACTTCTTCCTCCTCAACAAAGCAAGAGAATGAATCACACCCTCAGCTTGATTCTGCTGCACAAGCTGATGAATCTGCAAGTGTGACAGTTCAAATGGATGAAGACAAAGCCGATGTTTTGTTGGAAGATAAATCAGATGATAAAAATGCGCAGCCCGTGGATGAAACTGCAACTGTCGTAGCTCAAGTTGGTGAAGATAAGGATGCTTCTTTGTTAGAAGAGAAGGAACACACCGTAGCTCCAATGGAAGAGGAGAAGTCTGGGGATGTTGAGGATGATGAGAAGGGCATGTTGGAGAGACGAAGAAGGAGAAAGACTGAAATTTTCATAGGAGGTTTGGACCGGGATGTTACAGAGGAGGACATAAGGAAGGTTTTTGCTGCTGCAGGGGAGATTGTGGAAGTGAGGATGATTATTGACTCTAAGACTGGGAAGAACAAAGGGTATGCTTTTTGCCGTTATGCTGATCCGGAGCAGGCTAAGCAGGCTGTGAATGACTTTAAGAAAGTGGAGGTATGTTCTCCCTCTTTTGGCCCCCCATCTGTTGTTGTCTTCTTGTATTTTGAATCTGTTCGTATAACATTTTAGTCTAAGTATAGACATGAACTAATGATGAATGCCAACTTTTGTCTTAGCATTGATTTTCACGGAGTGCAGTAAACCAGGTTTCAATATTGCCATATTGGCTTGCCGCTTGTATCCATGTTTTAAGAAAAAATTGAGAAGCCTAGTTTACTCAGTGTCGTAGCAAAGTGATAAAAGTTCAGCTCTCGAAACGCACTTATGCTTCATTGTTATTACATGTACAAAAAGTAATACTCATTACTTAAAAATAGTGTCAATATCATAATCAGCATAAGTCCTGCACTTCATTGCATTGTTTATCACTAGAATATTCCTAGATAACCTTGTAGAGGGACAGAACATTAATCAAAACCTTAATCGTGTTTTTCTTTGAATTCTCGATGTGAATTTATTATGAACTTCCTCGAAGAATCAATTTGTCACATTTTCTATCCATTCCGGTTATTACTAGCTTAATAGCTTTATCACAAGTGAACTGTATTCATTGTTTATTGTTACACTTAACTTAATTTATTTTTTCTTTTTCGTTTCATTTATTATTTCTTCCGCTCGAATTACATTATATATTGTTGCTTCTTTGTAAAAGACAACTGGAATGCAGCTTTTGACATGATTCTTTTCTTGGCCTTCCTCAAGATCCGTGGAAAACAATGTGGAGCAGCTGCACTTGAAGGAAATGATACCATTTTTCTTGGAAATATTGATAAGACATGGAAAAAAGATGATGTAAGCACATATTTTAGACAGTTACTAACATGTTTCATGAATTCTGTTAAACATTTTGACTAGATAGACTTTGTGTAGGGCTATTTGGAAATTTAACTTGGGCATTCTGCATGTACATAAGCTTCACCTTGTTCAATGAGCAGGTTATGAAGTTCTTAGAGGAAATTGGTATTGAGAAGATTGATGCTGTTACTGTCATGGCTGACCCTAAAAACACAGAACTCAATCGTGGTTTTGCATTTCTTGAACTTGAAACCTATAGAGATGCACAGATTGCCTATAGAACGCTTCAAAGGAAGGATGCTTTTGCCCTGGGACGTAAGATTAAAGTTGCTTGGGCTGAACAGTTGAATGATCAGGATGAAGAAGAGATGCAGAAGGTTTTTCCTGGCAATCTCATTTTTTTCTTTCTCTCTTTCCCGTCACTTGTCATGGCCTGAGTTGGACATTTGATGTATGCCACCTGTGTTTCTGTTCTAAAATATGTTTCTGGTTGAAGATGCTATTTATATTCTATTCAGTAACTATAATCATCAACAGTTATAGTGTCAATAGAGAATTCTTTGTTCTGTTTGTCATTTTGCTATTCTTCAGCTGTAAGGAGTTTGGTTTCATTTGGTATGGATGAGACTAATTACCTGGTTGATCATAACTCCAGTGTAGAACCACAGATCTGGAGATTATGCATTCTTATTCCCATAACGGAGAACGTTATCCTTATGTTCTTCACATATCTTTTCTTTTCAAGTTCTTCTGAAAGTTGATTGCTGGCCATTTACCTTAGAGTGCCGAATTCAACTAGCTTACATGACTTATCTTAGCTTTATTCTGACTTTTGTTTCTTGGCCTGTTCAGGTCAAGTCAGTTTATGCTGAGGGTATCCCATCTTCTTGGGATGAGAGTAAATTGAGAGAGTGCTTCAAGAGGTATGGGGAGATTGAGGGAATTGTTTTTTCACGAAATACCAAATCAGCTAAGAGAAATGACTATGCCTTTATCAACTTTACAACTCGAGATGCTGCTGTCTCATGCGTTGAGTCATTTAATAAAGAAGAACTGACCGAAAATGGCTCCAAGGTTTCTTTTGACATTTTCTATTGTTACTTTGCTTTTAGGCTCTCGCTTCCTGCATCAGTTTTTAGCTTCTTGGTTTTTTTAATCTTCTTCAGGTAGACCTGAAGGTGTCACTTGCTAAGCCTGTACAGAAAGGGAAGCAAATCAAAGGAGGGTCTAGGCCTACTTTTAAGGCCGATAAACCAAAGCCAATTCAACGTGAGTTATCCTTTGGGGAGTCAAATAAATGATTTCCTTCAATAGGCCACATTTGAGTCTCGGTAGAACCCAAAAAAGATGGAGTTCATGTAGAAGTCTAATCCCTTTTCTTATCCTTTACGCATTTCAATAATTTTTGGCAATGTGCTGAAATGGAACTGTCATATTTGTCTGTAAAAGGTTTTGAGAAAATTTTGTTCATGAAGTCTACCTATACTATGCGAATATTATATTCTGCATGAGAATCTGCTACGACACATGCATTTTTTATATTTGTATCGTCGTATTGCTAGTGCAGTTTTAAAAGGTAACTTGGAAGTAGAGAACTTTTTTGAATTTGACAAGCAATCGTATACTTGGGTTGTAGAGCCCTAGGAAGATTCATATATATGTGTGTGTGTGCATGTATATATATATATATATATATATATATATATATATATATATATAATATATATTATATATATATATATATATATATATATATATATATATATATGTATACATATTATGATTGGATACCTACCCTGCTATTATGGGCCTCCTCTTGAGATAACATGGACTTCCTTACAGGTCACCATAAAGTTAATGCTCCTTCCATCAAAGGGAAATTTTCCAGAAGCAGCAATACATTCAATTATGGCGAAAGATTTACTGCAAATCATCATATGCTGCATTCAAGGGAGCCCGTGGCTTGGAAGCAAGGGCACATGGGTTATAGTCAAGGTAGACTATATCATTCTCCCATCTTTTACATCTTTTACTTCCTGAGTAACCTTCGTCAAAACTTGGTTTTCATGCTCATACATTGGTTTCTAAAGTTTTGGATTTGTGTAAGCTGTAAGTGCTTCTGTTGCCTTTATGTTTCTATTTATGATTTGCCTACTAGTGTCAAGGATGAGCCTGTTCACATTCTTTCATCAAACTTCTTCCACAATCTTGTACAGATTGCTACTATTCTTTATAACTCTTCATTGTGATTAAACTTGAGGATGTTTTCTTAAAGATCAGACATAGTTGATTAGATCATTGAGCATTGAGGAGCTGGTGCACTAGTTTGATAGCGCCTTTATCTGGGTTTGGGGCTGATATCTGTATCTGTGTAATGTAAGAGTCAAGTTGGACTTGTCAAACTGTGTAATTATGATAAAAGATGGAAATGCAGATGATTTCGAGAGTTTTTATTTGACGTCTGTCTCCTAATTTATGTTGGAAATAGTGTTGTCAAAGCACGTCAAGGCATGTTGAGCGGAAGTGTGCCCGTTTGGTTCCAAACGGGGCTCCCTTTGTAAGCCGTAGCTCAGACGCACCTACACGCGCCTTATAGTGCGCCTTGTAAAACAGTAAAAGTTGGGTCCAATTTTTCAGTTAAACAAAAAAAAGGAAAAAAGTGAAGAACTAAGTAGCACGCTTAACCCGAGCTCTAATAGAGCACGTGCTTAAATAGAAACCCAATTCATTAGGACTCTGCTTTATTTTTTTTCTTCATTTTAGTGTTATTGCTGCTAGCAGCTACTCTTGCTGCTTATTCTT
This sequence comes from Xerophyta viscosa, assembly GCA_002076135.1. NCBI lineage: Eukaryota > Viridiplantae > Streptophyta > Magnoliopsida > Pandanales > Velloziaceae > Xerophyta > Xerophyta viscosa. The sequence continues at coordinate 619,121 of MJHO01000097.1, read as the reverse complement.
TGTTTTTTTTGGTTTAACCATGCACCTCGTCTTTATTGGGCACTCGCCTTGTTGTGTGCTTTGTGCCTTGGCTCTAGGAGACCCCTTGTGCCCTTTGTGTGCCTTGGTCCTTTCACAAATTCGGCTGGAAAACATAAATCTTGGTAGAGTCAGAAATTCAGATTTCTCTGGTTTATAAAGTCTTATGGTTATTTCCTGAGATGTAAACTCCCTCTCATGCAGGATGGTAGGTAATGGTGTTTCAAGGGCAATATGCAGAGGCTAATTATGTTATTTTAAGAGACTTTTTTTTATTTGTGATGCTAGGGCCTGCTGTACAAGATTATGCACATCCATATTACGGAGGAAAGCGCCCCTTTTCTAGTCAGGTAGGTTTTTCCATCAGTTAAGCATTTGATAGTTCTTTCAAGAATATCTGGTTTGATTTTATAGAGTGCAAGTGCAGCGAGAAGATGTTTATCCTGATACAAGAGGATATCCACGGGCTCGTATGGACAGTAGTTATCCGATAGCAGGGACAAGGTAACATCCGTTGAACTTTCTTGAACACATTACGCTTGGTACTACCGGACCGATTGGTTTCATGACCCTTGGTCCTTTTAATTTTTATTCATAGTATTATTTGTGTGTTTACTTGGAATTATTTTTTCTGTTCTCCCTTGAACAGCTATGATCCATCACCCTATAATATGGCTGGTCCATCCATGACATATTATCAGCGTCCACCTTCTGGATATCAATCTGGTATGTGGATTTGGTCATTATCCTCTGTTAAATTCTTAATACAATCTGTGCCTTATTAATGACAATTCTCTCAAAAAAATGTTTGTTACCAGGTGAATATTATGGTGGTCAGAGTGCTTCTAGTGGTCAGAGTGCTTCTGACTACCGTCCGAACACTTACCAGGTAATCCTCAATTTGGCATGATAGTTAACTGTCTTCGATTTTGTAACTTCTCCACTCTCCTTGTAGATAAAATGCTACACTATTGCTTTTTTTTTTAAAAAAAAGGATATTAATAGTGCGATGTTGATATTTAACACTTGATATATGTGCGCAGCCAAGGCAAGGCGGCGCTCCGCATGGAAGTGGTTTCTACCCCAGATGTAAGTTTATCCGTTTATCGTTTTACCTGTTTAGTTGGGTATATGCTCTTCCATCATCTCGGAAAAGAAATTAATATTTTAGGCGTATGCCTGCCTGATTTATCTCGAAAATATCTACCTTCTGTTTCAGATTAACCCACGATTACGAGATTTCATCCTTTGCGCGTCATCGATTACTTTTTCGGATGTTGGATTTTGCTATGATGTCAGTGCATTAACTTCTGCTTGGGTTTTTTGCAATTCAGCTGTATTTTGTAAAGCGGTAGGTTATTATGGTAACACAGCTCCAAAGCATGCTTCAAAATGGATGGTGAACTAGATTATTAGTATCGAAGAGACTGCGCGATATCTGATGCGCTGATCCAGTAGCAAATTATTGAGTAATTTCTGGTGTACGGTCAGTTGGTGTGGTAAGAACTTTCTAATAAGATGATCCACTCAAAATTGTACACTGATAGTTTGCCAGAGCAGCCGGGTAAATACATTTGGAAATGTATGATGTAAAGAAATTCTGGCAAGTTCTTTTCTCACTATTTTCTTTACATAGTGAAAGAAAAACTAGATTTCTTTATAGTTTTTATATTTTATATATGTTTCTGAACATTCATACTCTGATGCGTACTATTCTCATGCGCCTAAGCTAGACGACGTGAGATCAAGAAGAATAAATGTGGAATAAGGGTAGGATTAAGATGAACTAGATTGAATAAAGATGGATTGGGGGGAAAATATGCAGAATTCTTCCGCTTTGCAGAACATTTACATAAATAGTAAAGCTTTAGGATGCTGTCAAAAATATTATACCTTTGTGAAGCATGACTTGGGCTCAAAAGAATGTTATTCCTTGTTTTGCCTTTTTCTAAGTGATATTTTTTTTAAGTTACTGAGGCAAAACTTTCTTTATGATATATATTAGCTTATTCTTTTGACAATTTTCTAATCATGGCTATTTGAACTATGGTCAAGGAAGAAAGTTTTGGACATATATTGTTATTCGACATGACACATGCCTATTGCAATTTTAACTTTTCTTGAAAAGCTGATGATATATGGTATCTATCTTATCAGTTGAGTTACTTTATTTTCTTAAGATATATTTAGGTGAATTATAGTGGATTTCAAAATTATCTTAAAATAAGTTGAATTCGTTAAATTTTAAAGTTTTAAAACACCTGTTTGAAATATTTATAAGAAATTTTTTTAATATAAATTATAGATCTTATTAAAATTTATAAATTTTATTTAAAATTTTTTTAATAAAATAATAATAAATTATTTTTTATTATTTAAATATAAGAAAGTTGTATATTGATGTAGCGTAAACGTTTCACTATACAACTTTTTCAAAAGAAAAAAGATAATGATCTTCACTGCCATCAATTAATAACCTAATACCAATTTCATGAAATTAACAATTTATGGCTAAGAAGGAAACCTACTTAAAAGCCCCACCTCGGGATTTGATGTTATAAATAAATCTCTATTTTAATTTATTTAATTTTATATCTTAAAATATTTACTTAAAAAATATTTTGAATATAAAATTATAAATTAAGTCAAAATTTATTCTTTTATATTTAATTTTTTTAAAATTATTTCTAAATAAATATTTTAAAGTTCAAACATGTAGCAATTAGAAGATATTATCCCCTAAAAAAGCTCATAATGTTCACGTAGGCTCGTAGCTACTAAATTGGACTTTCAATATGCTTTTGCTGGTTTCTCTTCACACTGCAAGGCTGGAGCCCTGGCAATGTATAGTGCTCACTGCTCATTCATTTAATAAAAATCCGATCATTATTATTATTATTATTATTTATTTTGCTAGAAGAACATATTCAATTGCTAATTACGCAGAAGATAGGCCGCAAAGGTATGCCAATTCTCTAGGAAACACGGACACGCCAAAATTTTATCTCATGGAATGTCCGTGCACGGATACGACGGACACGTGTGGACACGCCAGAGAAGTATCCAAATTAAAATAAAAACAAATTTTGGACACACGTGTCAGACACGCTAGACAGGAGTGTCCAATACGCATGTCCGGATTTTTATTTTTATTTTAATTTGTTAAAGGAAACAAATATTTTTATTATTTTTTTAGAGAAATAAAATATTATATAGTACTAGTGGTATATTGTAATAAATAATATATAGTTATGTACTTAAATATTATATTTTTCTTAATTTTGTTGGTGAAATTGGACTCGTATTGTTTAAATTTATCTAAAATACATAAACTATTATATTATGCATAATTTTATTATTAAATATTATTGTATTTATAGATTTTAAAATATTTAATATAAATTATTTTTTAATTAATTATATTTTTATTGATGTGTTCGAGCCGTATTTGTATCCTATTTTTTTGAAAAATTGATGTGTACCATATCCGTGCTGTATAATGTTCCTGCATCCGTATTCGTGCTTCCTTGCCGGTTCTCTTTTGTTGGACTTGTGCAATAAAAGGGAAGGAAATGGAAGTTGTCAAATACGTAAACCTCAATAAATACTAAAATGGATAAACCTATCTACTCTTCAAGTATTCCCTCACAAAAGGACCACAAGGTAATACGGGGACGGATAATGAATATGAACTAGTTTTGAACCCGTACGGTATACGATTAGTCACTAAAATAAAATAATAATATTAAAAACTTCTTTTATTTGAATATATAAATTAATAATTATTTTTATTAAAATATTATATTTAATTTATCATATTATTAGAGCAAAATAATTACCATATGTTATATATAAAATAATAAAGTTACTTGAGTGACCTAAAATGCTGGTGAATATATATATATATATATATATATATATATATATATAATACTATTCGAAATCTTATTTTATTTTAAACATATTAATTTTATATAAATTAACATTTATTTTTATTAAAATATTATACTATATTTATCATGTAATTAGAGAAAAAAATTACATATATAAATTTACGCCTTTGATTACTCATTTATATATAATGTATATAATTACATATAGTATATAGATTATTAAGAATTTGATAATTATCTTTAAAATTTTTTATTACATACCAAAAGTTACGATTTTTATCACCCATTTGTATATATTGATATAATTATATATAGATTATTAAGAATTTGATAATGACCTTTAAAATTCTTCATTACATACCAAAAGTTACGATTTTGATCACCAATTTGTATATATTGTATATATTATTAAGAATTTGACAATGACCTTTCAAATTCTTCTAAATTATTATGATTTATCTTTAATATATAAAAATAAAATATTATAAATTATATTTAGTTTTTATATTTAATAAAATTATTAATAATACATTAAGTATGCATTGAATTCAAACTCTCATTAAATATGTGATTAATTACATATTTATTATATTAAGTGACACATGTCGAATGGTAAGATAATAGAAGCGCCATGTGGCATATTGTGAGTTATAAGAAGTGCCACATGGTGCTCAACTACTTTGATACCGAATTATATATATATATATATATATATATATATATATATATATATATATATATTAACTAGAATAGGCATATGAATATTATTATATACATTAAGAGAAATGGAAAGGACGGTATTGTCATCGACATAATATGATATATTTTCTCATAAGACCACCTGATATATTAATGAGACCGTATTAGCAATATTCACTACATTTTTCAGCTCATATTTCCTAAAGACTTAGTGCTGTTGCATGCCTCTTGTTAATGGTCTAGGGTATTGAAATTTATGACAAAATACTTCATCCTGTTGATCTTGATGATGATGATGATGATGAGTTGTCTAAACATATTAGCTATGAACATCTAATACTTTTTTGATTTGATAGATTGCACACTTTTGTTTATTGATGAATTTGGTAGGTGAGTTATATATATATATATATATATATATATATATATATATATATATAGTGTGTGTGTGTGTGTTTAATTTGTTATTCTTCAGGTGTATCACTGGGTATGTGTTTGATCTTATTTTAGACAATTGTAGTTGTATAGGTAACTTGTACAATTGAACAAACAAGCAGGACATTGTTCAATTGCAATGGATTTGAAAGAAATTCTTTTACCTGTTTTACTAAATTTATAATGTCTTTTTCTACTACAAAAATTGATATTTGCTGCAAAATTGAAGTAATTTTACTTATTATTTATTCACTCATGCTTAATTACATCTTTTAAGAAATGATCCATTTTGATGGAAAAAAAAAGAGTTTCATAATTCGGTGGCCTTAAAAGCCGCAAGAATATTAAGGTATCAAGGATAATTACAATGTTAAATTACTAATACCACTTTTGTCACGAGGCTATGACTTTGATCTGCCGTGCGACACTTAGACTCTGATCAGCCTAAACTCAGCCTGACCCTAAGACAAGAACAATAAAGAGATGTGGAGGAATAGAAGATCTTTCAATTATATATAAAAAAAAAAAGATACATAAGAGAGAGAGTGCATATGCTCTCTACAATAGGTCCTATCGATACACACCCTTATGCAGTACAATAAATTACATATTTAATGCTACCCATTAAGCTACTCTTAATGGCGTCCATTAAGTGTCCTTAATACCGTGCATTAACAAATATAAGCCATGTGCTTATGATGGCCAGATCCATCGAATCTCGCCGCCTACAAAACTGGACCGCATTTCAACTCGCAAGTTGGAGTATCGATCGCAACGGGCGAGTCACGAACCATACTCTATAACAATGTATAGCAGAAAACCGACTTTCGTCGAAAAATGGCATTAGAGAATTTGCAAATTAAGTTGCATGAAATATTTTCTCGGAAGTATAAGGAAATCATAGCATATTTGATAACAGTTAATTGACAAATTAACTACTTCTGAATTCATTTTAATTGTACTATGTTTGCTTCTAGCAGGGGTAGCGTGATCCTCTTCAACCACAGCTGTAAGGAGCATAATTTCAGTGGTCCTTCACAATCCATCTACCAATGCCCTAACCAACTGCATGCATCAATTCATTTATATATTAAAATTCCACAAAATTTACAATTTATTATTGCTGTTTTTTCTAATATATATATATATATATATATATGTATAAGGAATAAGATATATACCACTAAATCATATTCCAAATGAAAATGAAAATCTCCAAAACCTAGTGTATAAAGTTAAGAGTACAAGAACTTTAGAAAGCCTCAATCTAGGATAGGGCACTGCCTGCATAACCCGGAGCCTGGCGCTAATCAAGAGGAGGTTCACTTATGCCGAATCACCTGTCGCATGTCCGAAAGCACGTACGCGTTACCACCACTAGAAGAAGAAAGCACTTGTGGCACGTGAATCGAGCATATATGGGAAGAATTTCTGAGCCCACGTCCATCTAGTACGACACCCCCCATCGCCTCCTGCAGCTCACTTTCTTATGGCACATTTAAGTCAAGGGTTGCTGCCCATGTCTCTCCCACAACCACACACCCACAAGAAGCCAAATAGTGGTGGAAGTTTCAAAGGTACTGCAAAGGTAAGCCCTTCCTCTTTTGGTGCTAAATATCTGCTGCCATGGCTGCCAAAGCTTTGGCCTCACGAGAAGAACCCCTAACTAAGCTGCATGGAAACAAGCAGTAAATGCTACGGTGGAGGACACAACTGTCCATGTGTTGTCCTCCACTCGTGATCATCACAATATCGTCAGGTGTATAATGAGGTCGATTTCTTCCAGGGAAGAGACAGACAAGATGCCAAAGCCTAGTAACAACCATGAGAGAGAAGAAGGGTGCTTAGAAATGCTGACAACCTACTTTCTTTGAAGACGCCGGGTATTATCCGGAGCTAGGACACTGCCCGCGTATGTCTCCTACTAGCTCGATCCAGGAGGTTACTCCGGAAATCCCGTTGGAGTACATGTTCTACGCGAGGGGATGCATGTGCGTTACCTCGAGCGCAAAGCGAAAGGTTTCGCATGCTAACTGGTGGAACGGGAAGAGGAAGCTAGGTGAGAAGGTTTCCTGAGCTATAGCAAATCCACTACGATACCCCATCGCTCCTGATATACAAGGCATGTGTTTAATGTTTGGAAGTTTTTAGAATGAAGCAATGTGGTAGTTATCTACCTTATATTTTTCTTTATAAAAAAAAGGGAAGGGTTTTTTATTCTGCTATATGTTTCTAGTGTCTCCTTTGAAATCCGGCAAACTCAAAGTTTGGGATGATCATATGGAGACTGATAGATCAGTAACAGAGATTAGCTTTTATGTAAAACCAACTACCGTTGGAAGAGTTGGTTAGAACGTTCCAACCACAAAACACGTACAAATGCGAAGGGCCAACCACTTTGAAGTGTTGGTTAGGGCAATCCTACTAGATAAATAAGTGGCGTTGTTTCTACGAGCTCTCAAAAATAAGAATAAATGCGAAGTCAGAGAGATTTAGAGGGGATGTGGTTGTTGACTAGAAGCTTAATTACCTGAATATTCACAGAACAAAATGCTGGGATAAACGCATATATCACTATAAAATAAGTTTGAAAAAAAAATCTCGAAAGAATGAACCTTTACCCAACAAGATCATTTCATAATCTATTTCGTGGTACGAATTAGTAAATCAGAAAAAGTTGCGATCAATTAGACTTGTTACTTAGAATGGAAGTTAACTGACATGTTGCTCTAGAACTCTAGAAAGGGAAATCATCAAAAAAATGAAGCAAGATGATAATGTTCAGATAAATTCAACTTAACTTAACAAATATATAACTTACTCAGAAAAGTTTATATATATATATATATATATATTGAACAAAAAAGAAACTGATCAGACCTAGCTATGGGGCTCATTGAAAATGGCAGTTTGATTTCGTATGGCATTTGTCTAAATGACAGAAATATTTTCTGGTAGCCATGAGAAATCGACTGCTCACATATATATATATATATATATATATATATATATATATTTCTCAGAATGGTGATGTTACAATGGATATGTAAGCATTGTTGTTGTCGTAACTATCGCTGCTGACACAAACTCCATTCTTTCTTTGTGGTTTCTTGCAACTATTTTGGCTTCAGGGGTACGTAGTTGTTGATTTTACCCTTGCGCTATGGTGGCTGATTTGTTAGGCGGAATTTGTTGTTCATCTACAGATAGCTAGTCTTGACATAAAAAAAAAAAAATAATAAAAAAAGATGAACATGTAAGCATCTTATGCAGCATGGAATTTCTGTTTGCTCACCATAATTTCTCATAATTTTTGTGTAGGTAACAATCAAACTACATATATCTCTCCCATAACAAATATCATGTTTAATTATATTAGAATTAATAGAATATATTCCTATTAAAAAATGATAACATTTTTTATCACATAACTCACACTCATGCCAAAAACCTGGATTTAGATTTTGGGTAAGAGAATTTGTAACGCGCTAAATTATGTAATGGAAGCATTTTAAGGCCTTTTTGTACTTTCGGTGTACAAAATCAGGAAATTGGGCACAATCACACTATTTCCTTACTTCCTAGAAACTTATATTGATCATTGACAATTTGAAGTAGTAACTTTTGTATAACTTTTAGAATGAACAAACGATTGAATTTAGAGTAAAATGCAGAATTCATTTTCTTTGGATTTCTTTTGACTATACATAGTAGTTTACACATATGCATTGATTGATGGCAGAAAGATGCAGCTTGGTAGAAACCTCCAGAGAACTGTTTTGACAGTAAAAGAAGGGGACAGAACAATGCATACATATGTTGCCAGAAAGAATAATCCGAATGACAAAATGGAATAAATATAAATACTCACAGCGAAGCATGTCAACAAGGTTCATCCCCCAAGGCCCAAAATCACAAAAACAAAGAACTAACCTTGTATATATATATATATATATATATACATATATATGTGTGTGAGTCTCCTCTCTCTCTCTCTCTCTCTCTCTATATATATATATAGAAGAAGAAGAAGAATATAAACTCTTCCCAAATCAAGCCTCATGCCTTAAATTAGAAACTGATGAGAAAATACATCTGAAACAATTGCAAACAGGTTTTTTATTTTTTTCTTTAAAGTGAACAAGCTTACCTTCTAGCTAAGTCTCTCTGCAAATGGATTGTCTTGAAGTGATGTAATTCATAGGATAAAAGGTTTAGTGGAAATTAGAAGAGAGAATACAAATTAGGGTTTTCATTTTCTTGTGCTTCCATTAGCAGATGAAACTGCAGCATGATCTGATAATGAAGATCTTCTGAGTATATATATTTATATATATGAGGAGAAGCAAGGAAATATCAGATCATGCTGGCAGCTTCAGCTACTTCTGGTGCACCATCTAAATCTTCAATAATAGATTTAGATCTAGAGAAAGAGTAAAAGGGAAGAAACTGGTTTTTGGGGAAGAAGATGGGGGGAAGAGAGGAGATATAGATAGAGAGAAAGAGGATGAAAGTGGGGCTTGCCTTCTTGATTAGCCCTTTTTTTATTGGTATATTGAAATAATGTAAGAAATAATGAAAGTAGGAACATTGGAAGAAGACTTGTTGAGTAAACGAAAAGCTAAGTGGTCCAATGTAATTTAGGGGAATTCAAACAATCATGCCTAGGTAGTGATAAAAATGTAGCAGTGGATTGGCGGGGCTCATAAACCCTTCTCCACCCAGCTTCGATTCCGTGTACTGTTAGATAAAAACCCGCATTCATAAATATTGCATTCGCAGTAGTGCGAACCGATACTAGATCTGATGGGATTTCAGATTAACCTAATGAATAGAACCAAGTTGGAGACAGTTACGGATAGTCTTTTAGCTCAAGAATAACATCATGAGTGCTTAAAAAAAAAAAATACAGTGATGCCCACACCACCGGGGAGCAGTTGTTAGGGTTTATACATTAACAATGAGAGCTTTTAATAGCTTTATGGAGGGGCCCTTATATGCATGTCCACGTCCCATTCAACCAGATGCCTTAGCACCTCTCATAAGGGATGAGAATGAGGTGGAGTCTAAGCAAGGACAAAATCCTTTCTTTCTGTTTATGTTACCAACAACTAGCACTAAATGCTGGAGAGAACAATGGCAATTTCTTAGGGCCCTTGTGTGTTCTCTTACTAATGGTATACACACCTTGTTAACCTACTTTACAAAGTTAAACATTCATTTTTTTGGTTGAGATTTAGTTGAATATCTTTTTGAAAGTTGTAATAGACTTACTTGATAGAATTTTACTATTGAATTTGTATTTCTAATATGGGTAAATGATAAATCAAATATTGCTTCCAAACCTCTTCTAGTTTAGTCTCCGATAAAAAAACACTTGTTCAATTTAGTTGCTGATCGATCGCAAACTTCTAATGCTTTGTTTGGATAAAATTTACGAAAAGAAATTAAGTGAGAGGATGAAAATAGATGAGAAAGCAAAACGAAGTGATGGTATTTTATTTGGCTTTTATGTATGGATAACTATAGGAAAGAAAATAAAGTAAAAATTAAAAATTAAATAAAATAATGGTAATTACCGAAATACCCACATATATGTAATAGATGGCTGTAAAATATAGGGCTAAATTTATAAATTGAATAGATTTTTCCTCTCTTTCTCACCAATTTGGTGAGAACACAAAAGTTGTGGGTCCCAGGCACTTCAGTCCCTCGCTTTTCTTATCATTCCGAATTCCCCAAGTGTTCCATTTCTTTTCTTTCATTTCATATATTTTTCTTCAACTTCTTACTTTCTAAAATCAGTAAGTGATCTATGCAGCTAGTGTAATGGTGCTGATAGTATTATCATAATATTTAGCAATATATCGCAGTGTCTTCGGCTGGAGTCTTTTCTATAGGTTATACTAGTATTGCTAATAGTATTACGGTATAAAAATTATGATAGCGTTACGAAATTAAACTTCGTGTATTGTAAAGTGTAGTTAGTTTTTTTAAAATATTAAATTAATATAGTTAGTTGAGGAGTTAATTTGAAAGATGGATGATAGACAAGTGTTTGATATGAGAAAAGCCCTTCTAAAATTTCTTATACTTAATCTCCTCCAAGTTGTCCGTCTTCTCTAGAATTTCCCTATCTACTTTTTCTTTCTAGATTTTTTTTTTTCTTTAATTCTTTAAAGTTTCACTAAATACTATCTCTTTCTAGAATTTATCTACTTTCTCTTTCTAGAATTTCACCCTCTTTCTACAAGATGCTAACTTTTTACTCACTATACTATTTTCACTCTCTAAAAAAGTTTTCTCCGGTACTTTCAAGTTTCAACCATACTTTTTATTTAAAGTCATTCCCTTTTCTAATAACTTTGAAGTATCCTTTCAAAATTTATTCTATAAATTTTATCACCCAAATTAAGGATTTACAAATAAAAAGATTTTGAAATAATGGATTTTCAAATCCTAGAATTTGAATTTCTAGGATTTAGAAATTCCCCAAAAGGACCAGAAAGAAAAGAAAGATAATTGAGACAAGTCAGTTCTCAAACAGCCTACAAATTGAGATGTATAAAAGCTGGTTGCCTTCAAGGGCCAACGCAACCGTCTCCTTGTGATTTTGATCGCTATATATATATATATATATAGATAGAAAAAATATTGAATACGAAAAGATATATTTTTGTATACTAGATAACTTTTGTGTTCAAAATATACCTTCAGAAGAGTGCTTTAAAGCTCAGAAGTCTTTGCCTGTTTAAAAAAAATACTTCGAAGCCTCAAAATATATGTTTATAAACTTTTTCTTTGAGAAAATCTTTTAATACAAAAGTTATATCACGCACCAAATATATCTTTTCCCATTCAATATTTTTAAAAAAAAACTTATACATATATATTTTAGACTGATTTTGTAAGTTTTTTTAAAAATAAGGACTTATTTGGGAAGGTTTTGCAAAGCACGGTTTTTTTTTTTTTTTTTTTTGTTAAAACCCCATCTTTTGCTAACTTTTTGTTTTTGAGATAACGGGGCATCCAAAATCCAATGAATCTGAGGCTTTCCTACATCTTTCAATGACATATCTGAATGTGCAATAGAGAGCTCACTAACATGTGGTGGTTGCCATATGATGAAGGAAATGCAACTGGTTCCTTAACATATTATTGGTGTCCCCACCACATATTACGATTTGATATGCACGCAATTGCACTACTGATTGAAGTTCCCCTATTATTATTGAAAAAAGAAATAAAAAGGGGAATTTTAAATAGCCCCAAAAGCAAAAAAAAGTTTATAAGACATTCAAATTAGCCTATGGGAAAATGGTATAGCGGGCATTATAGTTTTGGGGTGTATATGCAGTGTTGGTAGTGTTTGGTTCAATGCATCACAAACAAAGTACTCCGCGAATGGCATGAAGGAACTGGCAAAAGGAAAAAAAAAAAAAAAATTGAATATAAAAAAAAAAATACTTCTTGATGTGATCTGTAAATTTTATTAAAGTTTTTTTCAAAATGTTTTTAAATAGAAGTTTTGAGTACTAAAATTTTTATAATAAGTAAAAACTGTAAAGCGTTAGAATATATATTCAGAGGCATTTAGAGATAGTTTTATTGGGACAGAAGTTGACTCCCAAAGGGCTTTAGTGGCTTACATGCAGTTCTTAAAAAAGAAAAAAAAAAACCTGCAATATTATAGCAATGACATGAATTTTACCTCTTACATAATTTAGATTTATCTAATATGTCAGCAGGGATAAAATCCAATTAATTCGTTAATTATAAGCGGAGAGGCTTCTGTCTTTGGTTTTCTCATGTGAGGAATTATATTATGTCACTTGAAAGTGCTAATATGTTTATTTTTATTTTTATCTGTAATTGTCAAGTACGATTTAAATTCTTCGAAAAATGGAGCAGTACGATAGTCTCTTCCAATCTACACTTGCTAGAATTTGATGTTTTTCATAGCGCTATTTTCAGAGTGCCAATTCCATGAACGAGATTATATGATAATATAATAATATGATAGGAATGACCCTCCCAACATTTCCTAGGATGTATATTTTAAAAAAAGTTTGAATATTATAAATATATTCTAATATGATCTACACTTTTAATTTTTCCAAAAAAAACTTAAAAAAAAAAGATATTTTTGGACTTAAAAATCTTAAAAAGTTCAAAATAATTTTTAAATCGCTAAAATTTATAGCCTCAGAACATACATTTAAAATATTTTTTTAAAAAAATAAATGTAAAAAATGTAGATACATCAAAATCTATCTTTGTGACATTTTGGACAAATATCTCGGAAAGGGGTTTTGGAAATTGTTTATACCGTATTACTATACACTCAGTATGAGATCATAATTCGTATTTAAGTGGTCTACAAATACTGCAATGTTTCATCAAATTGTATGTGATAGTTAATGTTGGGTTTCTTTTTCTTTTTTAGTTTGTCACCGCCGAGTTTGATTTTTATCTTACATTTCATCTGGATCGGACACAGATCGGTAAGGCTGTCCCTCCCAACTCACAAATACTGAAAATTAAGTGACCTATTCTTTATGAGGAATAGATCATGCATCCGGTTCCTTTAACCACCCGAGTCAATGCTTGTCGGTAACGTGGCTTCTCTAATTGGATTTTGAATTATCCAGTGGCAGTATGAAGGGAATGTGAAGTTTCTGCTGTATACTTTTGAGCCATATCAAATAGGCCTTCAGAATTTTGTTTTTCTTTTACATGAATGTCGTTATCGTAGAAATTTCAAAATTATAATTCATTACATAAGCTATTAATACGCAAAATTTCAAAAATATAATTCATTCTTATGTCTCCCAAAGTCTGTAACCCAAATGTTTTGAAGATATATTCGGTAAATATGACTGAAATTTTGAGTACAAGTTTTGAATCTTCTTATTGGAACAGTTGACGTTCGTGCTAGTCATAGCTGGTTCACATACTTAAACACCTTGAATTAGCAGTAAATTTATTTCTAAAAAAAGAATCAACCCTATGAACAAACCTTTTATTTAACAAAAAAAAAAAAAAAAGAAAAGAATCTAAAAGCAATCCTTTAATTACCATTGTATAGACCACAACAAGAACGATTTACAGCCTCAAAACTGTCTCTCTCTCTCTCTCTCTCTCTCTCTCTCTCTTGCTATTGTATGATAGAGTTAAAAATTTGAAGTGATAATGGTTTTATTACAAAAGTTTACATGAATATCAGCAAAATAAGAGTAATGGTTGTTACAACAGCATTTTTTTCCTTTTTTCTTCTTTTTTTTTTTTAATTAATGATGCTTGGTAGAACATCGTTATTAGCATATAAGAAATTGCAGTTTGTTTCCTGGATAGTGTTTCTTCTTGCATGAAATGTAGAAAGATGACGACCAGAGTTCTGCAATCTCTCTAAAGAATGAAAGAGAAAAAGAGCAATATCTACCAACAAAATATCGTTATTTATATTATCAAAAAAAAAATATCGTTATTTATATGTATACTTGTCCAATTACCCTAAAATTCAGTAGTCTTTATATTTTTGTGCTAACAGTAAAATATTTACATACGGAAAAAATGCCAGAACAGGTCTATAGATACTATTATTTGATATTTAAATCAAAATCTATTATAACACGGTAAAATTTTCAAATAAAGTCTCAAAATTAAGATTTTTGGCCAATCTAAAAGAAATTCCTATCACCAGTCCACTAGGACAAAAAAATTTACATGCATAATTCAAAATATAATCTCCCAAATAATTAAATACAATATATGATTTTTTTTTTTAAAAAAAAATCCTTTTCAGAAAATTTTCCTTTTCTTGATGAATTAAATTACAGTTTGGAATCTTAACTCAGTGAGGTAGGTTTTCAGCTACTTAGTTCTGCTGTTAATGAAGCACTGATCAATAGATACTAGTCTTTAGTCCAATGCATTCAGCATGGATCATCTATGGTTTTTAAAGATGATAATGACTAATTAAAATTAAGATCCAGGAAAAGATTAGAGCTTGATCACAAACAAAAGATTAGAGCTTGAAATGAAGAGTGAGTAATATCCCCAGCAGTTCTTTGCAATCTGTCATAAAATTTATTTCTGATCTTTTCCTTCTAGTTTATAATAGTGCAAATCAACTAGAAAATAATGAAATTAAGAAAAATAGAGCATCCAACAGCAATCTCAAAGCTAGCTACTTTCTGTAGCAGACTAAATTAATTCATTTCCTGTAGCATGAGATGATAGAACTCAGAAAGAGGGGAAAAAAGAAGGAATAATATATGCTTACGTTCATTGGCACTTCTTTCATCTTTGATCTCTGAAATTGAAGGACTCTCTCTCTCTCTCTCTCTCATGCCCAACATGGGGAAGAAGTGAGGCTGTCACAGCATGACCTAGCAAGGGTTGACCCTATTGCAGTTTTTTTTCCAAAATGCAATAATTTTACAAGTCAATCCAAGCTAGATCATGCTGGCAGCTTCACTTGTTCCCCTGGACAAACACTTCTCTCAGCTGCAAACTCCATTGATGTGAAACTAATAAACTTTTCTCAAAGAGGAAATTAGAGACAAGCACATGATATAGATTTATAATAAGTCGGTGATTAGGTTTAAACGCTGCATAAAATAGTGAAGGAGCCAGAGTTTAGACTTTGAGATCACATGGGATGATACCATGGAAATTAGACAAGCAGGAGGATCTAAGGACTTGGAGAAGAAGACTATTATATAAAAGAAGACTTGGAAGACACTGGCATTTAATGTCAAAAACGTGGCTCTCAGGTCAACCCACATAGTAAACATAATTGACAATTCGAGGTAATTAACAAAAGAAAGAGCATTAACATATAGAAAGATAAACTCTCAAAAATAGAATCTAAACTCAAAAAAAAAAAAGGAAAAGTTATACAGTAGATTGAATGGGAATTTTAAAAGGAATAACATAATAAACTAGAAAAGGATTTTTTTTTTGCCCCCCTCTAACTTAGATGCTTTACACAAGTTGCTAGAGTTACTTTCATCTAGAACCAAGGAGAAGGGGCCCCAACTAAAACAGGCATTTTTTGATATAAGAATCAATCCCAAGTTGGTGCAACTGCTATTTGTTTTCCATTAATCCAACTAAGAAACCCAACAGACAATCATGGAGAAAATAGAACTCAGAAAATGAAAGGCGAGTAGTAATTAGGAAAAAGGTAATAACAAGAAATATCTAATAACAGTTATGAGAAGATGCAAATGGATGGATGGAGAAGATGACTTGGGATGTGGGATTTATAGACAGGGATTCTTCAATTTTTGTTTTTGAAACTTTGAATGAAGTTTGAACGGTGGTGGTAGTAAGCCATAAAGAAGAGAGAGAGAGAGAGAGGGCAGAGTGTCTGTGTTTAGAGGTTAGGGTTTGCAGAGAGGAGGGGGTAGCCTGGTAGGGTGCAGGGTTATAGTAGGGTGTGTAGGTGGCTAAGCTAGGGGTCTGCAACATAGCTCCATGGCATAGAAGTTGAGAGGAGGAGAAGAAGAAGAAGGTGGGTTAATGGCCGTACAAGTATACCATGCGGGCTCAGAGAAGCGATTATTGGGCATTTAAAAGTGACTCTGCGATGAACGAGGCAGTGTAGCAGAAGCAGAGAGGCAGAGGAAAGGTCTAACATTGCTACTTTACTAAATCCCATGTAACGGCTGAATTAAAAAAACAAAAAAAAAAAGAAATCATGTTACATATAATAATATATATATATATATATATATATATATAAATTGTACTATCAAAATTATTACACCATCTGATATTCTAAATAATTTTTATATGCTATACGATATTTACTTTTATTCTAAAAGAGTTAAATGGTATTTGCATTATTAATAAAAATTTATTAAATTATATAAAAAAAATATAAAATGTCTAACATTAAAAAAATTCTAAATAAAATTAATATTTATAAACAATCTAAATAATTATATAATATATTATATAATTATTTTTATAAATAAAATTTTATTTATTTTAAATATATACATATATATATCACCACCAATTCACACAATTTTTTAAATAATTTTTTTTCTATGGTAAGTAATTTTTTTTGCTCTAATAATATATAACGAATAAAATATAATATATTAATAAAATAATAATTAATTTATATAAAATTAATATAAATTTTAATAAAAAAATAATTTTTTAATATTATTAGTTATATATATGACTAATATCTGTGCATCGTACGGATGGGCAAAACTAGTATAATATAATATATGTGAGATTTAACAATAAGAAGGAGAAGCATCCCGGTAATACAGAAGGCGACTTGCTTTTCGGTTTTCTCTTTGTCTGCTTTTAGAATGTGATCATTTTTATTGAATATTATATATTATTTAGGATACATTGTTGGTTTTAGTGTATGAATTATATTGGAGTGTGGTGTCTCTCGGGTACAGATTAGGATGACATTTGTTGAGTTTTTATAAGGCTTGGAAGGGGGAGTTTGACTAGTTGAGATGTATGGGTAGAGTTTGTTGCAGATATGACGAGGTGCAGTGAACGCTTCCAGAATTCCAGAATAGAGGAGATGATTTGGATGGGTTCATTGGACTGGATTCACTACTACAATTAAATTTGGACGCGACCCACCCACTTGTTGGGTAGGAGCTCGAAAAAAAACTCTCTTTATTTAGATTTAACTTTATGTACTCTCAGTTATATATTTATAAATATTATACTATTAAGTAGTGTATGCATATTATCTTATCTGATGTGCTACGAAGTACTATTGATGGAAGTATCCTTATGGAGTAATTCGGTGAGAACAATTACGTACATAATCTTAGCTTGAAAATAAAGCGGATTTTTAAAAAATTATAATGAAATTTAGGTTTATTGTTTTGGATGATTTGCATATCAGTCCATGCTGGATTATTACTTTACAAATAAACAAATAACTTTAAGCCTGTTTATTTTACGCTCCAAAATACCTATTTAGAAATATTTTTAAAAAATTTTGAAATACAAAAATTATAAAACACATCAAAATCTACTTTATTTTTAATCAAAAAAATTTCAAAAAATATTTTGAAGTAAATGTTTTAACTCCAAAATCTTAACAATTAAGACTTTAAAATTTCAAATCATCTATTCAGAAAAAATTTTAAAAGAAAACTTTGAATAACAAAATTGTAGATTGCATTATTATCTATTTATTTTATATTAAAAATTTTCAAATAGCTATTAAAGTATAGTTAAAATATTTTTAGTATGAATTTAAAAAGAAGAACTAACTTATAAAAAAAATAAAATAAAGATTAATTTATATAAATTTTTAAAAATAGGAACTTATATGACATTTCTTCGTACTGTTTTGTTAGGGCTACTATCACATCAAAGAATTTGACGACATCGGAGAATGAAAGTGACAATTGAATCGGTATGTGATGAAAAAATAAATAAATAAATAAAATTCAATGTAACTAAAAGATGCATAAGAGCAAAGAAATCTGGCTTCAATATATGAAAAAAAAAAAATAAATAAATAAAAATAAATTATAACAATGATGGTAACATAAAATTTCTGAAATTCACAGTAAGAAAAGTAAGATATTGCGGTGACTTTTATCTGTGTGCGTGATTGAGGTAAAAATAAATCAAAGTCGACGAAATGAAGGTAAAATAGAAGGTGTAGAATAGGAAAGAAATCGGGGTTTAATATAAGATAAGAAAACAATCTTATAATAAAGATTGAAATACAAAATTTCTGTAACTGTAAATATGTAACCAAATAAATATAAATAGTTGCAGCGGTCCAATTGCCCTGTTCAAACTTTGATATCGTAATCTTTATCCCGTTCATTTCAAAATAGACATATATCGACATATTTGAAAGAAAATTGCGATATTATACATCATGTATGAATTGATATGTCATTTATGAGTCGATAGTATTTGAATGTGATGTTAGATATATAAGAAAAAAATTTGGATCTTGCTCGCTCTTGACCTTCCACCATTAAACCTGCCGAGAGGTAGTATCGAACCCGCATGATTGTATCGGGTAAACAAGAACGAGGAGCGACGAACTTTCTGAAAAATTAATGCTTTACTTTCTCAAACTTACATTGCATTTTCCTATTCTTCATTGGATTCTTTTCTAAGTGCAATTTGCAACTTGTGCTTTGCTAAAAAATTTCAACAAATATGTATTATCAAAGTTCATTTATTGATGACGACTAATAAAATTTGAAAATAAATGAAAAAAAAAAAGTTTTAGATGTAGCCCTTGTGCTGCTATTGTAACTATTATTCTTAAATAGACTGTCCACTTGCTTTATAATAACAGTAGTGAACAATGAATTTTAGTTTGATTTTAAATGTTTTCTTTTAAATAATATGATCTTTCACATCCCGTTAGAACCTGCTCATGAAGTAAAATCTAAAAAATATACTATTTCGTGACGCACTTTTGAGTATAATATATCTGCCACAATCTTAGAAAATTTTTCTAAAAATAGAAAAATCTAACATTCTCGTATTGCAGTTAGCTAAACTCGAATTTGTAAGTGATGGTTCACGAACAATATTAGCGTATAACATTGTTAGTCTAGAAGAGTTTTCCTTTATAAAAATAACGACCAAACTTACAACCAATAGATAAAAAGATTATATCTAAAAAAAATTACATTTACTACATAAACGCCTACTACAAGGGTCGTCTTTGGTATTTGAATTTTTTTTTTTTAATTCTTTTTGTTGATTTCTTTGGTAATTTACTTAGAACACTTGCATTGCTCATGGCGAATATATGAGGAGATCACAGTTCATTAACAATATCCCCTTAAATAATTGGAGGCATTGTGTTTAGGAAGGTCTAAGTATCTGAGGGGCAAAGCTACGGGGTTGGCTGGGGAGATGGGATCGCCTGTGCTTTTTGGGGAGATGGGGTCGCATGTGCTTTTTAGCACAGGCGATCCCCTGTGGTCGCGATCTGGGCCGTTAATCGGCCCAGCACGTATCACGAAATTTTTTATTTAAATTTTCGTCGAATTATTTGACCTAATTTTATATATTTTTATAAAAAATTATGAACTACAAAGTTGTAGATTTTGATGTGATCTACAATTTTATAGTTCAAAATTTTTCGAAAAAATATCAAACAATGTGTCAAAATGATTTTTGAATATCATTTTGACACATTGTTGATATTTTTTCGAAAAATTTTGAACTACAAAATTGTAGATCACATCAAAATCTACAACTTTGTAGTTCATAAATTTTTATAAAAATATATAAAATTAGATTAAATAAGTCGACAAAAATTTAAATAAAAAATCTCGTGATACGTGCTAGACCGATTAACGACCCAGATCGCGTACCACAGACCACAGACGATCCCATTCCGTTGGGTAGGGGATCGCCCCACCAAACTTACCGACCTAATACCTTCTATTATATTAATTTTTTAAAATATATTTTAATATAAAATTTAAATTTAATAATATCTATAATTTTTATATTAAAAGTTTTTCAAAAATACGATAGATATTTTGGAGCTCTAAATTCTTAATGATTTAAAAATAATTTTAAAATTCGTTAAAATTTTCAATATAAAATCTATGATTTTTATTTTAAAAGTAGTTTTACAGTCAGTTAAAACGTTAAAATTTTAGAACCCCAGAACATCTATGTAGAGATATTTTTAGAAAAATTTTAAATATAAAAATTATAGATCTCATAAATATCTACATTTTTGTATTTTTAGAAAATACATATAAGCATTGTTCAAGATGTAATAACCGAGAATATAAACAGGCAATGGATCCGACTTCCATTTATCCCACTCCTATATTTTCAAAAAATTTGCCTAAAAGATAAATTTCTTTCTAAAACTCATGTACAATCGATTCCCCAAAAAACACTATCTGACTGCCGACATTCTAATTCTTAAATTGACGCCGTTAGTGCGTCGGCTAAAGGCGGCTGCCCACCACCTATATCTATACTTTAATTATTGCAATTTATAATTTGTAAATTTTCAATCATTATAATTTACGACCATATTTTATCATTGTAATTTATAACTTTGATGCAAATTATATTTTGTTGCTATTATTCTATTTTTATAATTTCGTTGCTATCTATATTTTTATTATTTCTATTCTTACCGTGTAAAGTTATACGTTTGAATTTGTTTTGGATAATGAACAATTTTTTATGTAGTCTATGAATACAAATTTTTTTGGGGTAATTGCAGATCAGCCCCCCCCTATTTTAAGGGTTCGCAGATCAGCCTCCCGAAACGCGTTTCCGGGGGGCTGATCTGTAAAAAAAAAAAAGCAAATCAGCCCCCGAAAACGCGTTTTCGGGGGCTGATTTGCCCATAAATGGAAAACGGGAGGCTGATCTGCAAGAACCCCAATTTTTTTTGTATACTTTGAGATTTCTATGTTCAGATTTTTTTTCTAAATAGCTCCTAACAAGCAAAGACATGAATGTTTTAAAATATTATTTAAAAATAATTTTTAATATTTAAATATAAAATATTACAAATTACTCCAAAAAAAAATTTTATATATTAAATTATTTTAAAAATATATATAATATTTTGTACTACTATAATAATTTTTAAAACAAATAATTATAGTTAATTTTGAGAGACGGTACAAAAATTGAAGTTGATATGTAATACTGAAAAAATAATAATAATAATAATAAAATGAACGAACATATAGGCTCTGCTAGCTGCAAGGTAGGTTCTGGGAAAAGAAGCCAGCTTTTGCACTGTCCGCCTACACCTTTTCATCAGAGACCCACCCCCAAATCAACTTTAATCGAACACCAACCCTATAGCGTACGGAACCCCTTCCTGAGCTTTCCGGTCAATCCGAAACGAACCTATCTGATCCGAAATTTTTAAGATCAATCCGAACTGAATACTTTCAGATCCGAACCGACCTGAATTTCAATTCAACCCAAACCGAACTGACTAAAATTCAAATTAGTTCGGATTGACTCGAATGACAACACAAAATATTTTTATCCAACACCAACTCGAATTGGATCTGTTCGGACCGACCCCAATAGTTGTAACATAAATGTTTTATTTAAAAAGAACGAATTAGCACATAAAAAAATAATTTAAAACGTGACTCGCGAGGATAATTCATGTCCAATCCAAACCGATCTGAAATTCGACCACCGAATTCGAACTGAATTATATAAACCTAAACTATTAAAATGCCACCCTGAACCAAACCAAAAATTTTGGTTTTGTTTGGTTTGGTTCAGTTCAATTTTTCGGGTAGGTTCGGGTAATGGTCAGCCCTACCCTTCGATGCAAATCACGTTTTACCAAAATAAAAGCGTTAAAAGAACAACTTCTAGGCCCAGTAAACTGAAATTCATAACTTGCAGAAACACACATATTAATCACTGTAAATTATAACTAGCCAGCATTGTACATAACACTAATGACAAGCTAATGGCTATCATTACCGGTTTCTACCCTAGCCCTGTTTCTACCAAAAACTGAACCTAGCCGAACCAAAATAGTTAAATCAGGATTCGGTTCGGATCAGATTCAGATCATATTGTATTTTGTCTATATATATATATATATATATATATATATATATATATAATCACAGCCGCTGAATGGTGCAGATCCAACGGTCAGTCAAAAAATCGCTAACGATTTTTAACTGAAAAACACACGCACGAACAAAGCCGTCGGATCACGTAATCCGACGGCCCATAAATCAGCTGAGATTGACTATTATCAGATCGAGCTGAGAATGACCCATCTCTCTCTCTCTCTCTCTCTCTCTCTCTCTCTATATATATATATATATATATATATATATATATATATATATATATATATGAACCCAGCCGAGCGAAAAAAGTTATATTTGATTCGGTTCGGGTCATATTCAGATCATTTTGTATTTTGTCTACTCATATATATATATATATATATATAGTCTTGAGTCTGTTCCGTCGGTTTGGTTGACTGATTGCGCAGCCCTAATGTCAAGGCACATCACAAGGTTCGAGTTAAGACGCATAAGCATCCATGGAGACCTTTTAATACTGATACTCTCCATAGTCGCAAGTACATCAAGATTGGCGATTCTGATATTCTGATTACAAGCACATGATAGCTTTAATCTGTCAAGAACTGACGTTTATTTCTCCAACATCCAATTTAGCTTATGAAATTACATAATATGTTCTCATATATATAGTATACCCTGTACATCATCTCTTTCATTGTCTTTAAATGAGAGAGAGAGAGAGAGAGAGAGAGATTGTGTGTACCTTCCATGCACCAGAAAGCAGTAAATTTTGCTTCCAATTTAAGGCATATGTGATTCCTACTGCATATACACAATACAACAGAACAAAGGAAGACATGCATCCAATATCAAAGTGATTCTTTTCCCATCTTACAATATTTAGGCAACCCCTACAAAGAAAAAGCTAATACAAGCCTATCAACCAAGAAATGGTTTGGTTGACAAGCACAATAAAAGTTAGATCTTGGAAAAGGACAAACATCTTAATATCTAAACCCATTCAGCCATTTTATACTTTAAAAAATAAAAATAAAGAATTGCAGAAATGTATTTATTACTATATATAGTGGGACATTTTTTGTTAAATATTTTCTCCCATCTTCTTTGGTGGGAACACTAGAATCAACCTAAACCACTTGCATTAGCATCTACACCCTTTGGTTCCTGAAAGTGAGGCAGGGATGCCTTAATTGTACACAGTTGGTGAGAACAAAATCTTGCAGGTACACCCACCTTCATCAAAAAGATGGTTAGATCCAAGGGGTTTTGTCGAAGTAAACCCTGCTTTGCAAAATCCTGTCGAATAAGCTCTTGATTTTTTAAAAAAAAAAACTTAAAAAATCATTGCAAAACACAAATTTAAATATTTTTTTAAAAAAAATTTGAATCCGACAAAAATAGTTTTTGTGCCCTACTATTTTTGTATTCAAATTTTTTTTCTAAATACATGTTTTGCAGCTCCAAAGTTGTCGTAACTAATAAGGACTTCGGAGAGATAAAACACCTACTTATATACATTTTTAAAAAAAAAAAAATTCAACACAAAAATTATAGAGTATATCAATTGTTTCTTTTGTATTTAATAAATATGTGGCTAAATGTGTAAACAAGTAGCAGCTACATACACCTTATGGGTAGGGTAACTAGGGCTAACGACACCATCCAGATTTGAGTCCACATAGAGTGGTCCCCCTAAGAATTTTCTAAAGTAAATTTCTTTATACCCTATAACAGAAGTCCCTCTTCATAGAAGGCATGTGCTCTGATTCTAAAACGTCGGTCAGGACTGAACATGAGGATTTTCCAGGAGGTTGAGGTCCCTAGGTACGGGGCATGCGCGCGCATTACAAATTCCACCACGATAATTTCATAACCAAAAAAAATGAAAAAACAAACAATACTACGGTTAGCATCTACAAGCTAGCAAAAGCTATACATATTCTTGCCACAATAACTCAAATCTGGAGGTCATCCAGTATAGCAAGTCTCATGCAAATCAACTCAAATCTGGAGGCTATCCAGTATAGCAAGTCTCATGCAAATCAAGGTTCGACGTGTCGGGCGGCAAGTTCCGTGCCGCCCGAAACGTGCCGGAGCCGCCGGCGCTCGGCACCGAAACGGTGCCAAGCTGGCAACTCCATTTTGTTTTTATAATAACTATTCATCGTCGCTACCGCGAGGAAGACGATGTTGCTTACGTCACGTGCGCACGCGTGACCTTAATTAGGTCACGCACCGTGCGCGTGACCTAATTTCGGGTCTGCGTGATTGGGCGGACCTGATTGTGGTCAGCGCGCGTGCGCGGACCTGATTTGGGTCCACACACGCGCGGACCATTTGTTTATTTTTTATTTTTTATAATTTATAAATTATGTTTTAAAAATATATTATAATAATACTTCTATTATTTAAAATATTTTTTATTTGTTTCTTTTTATTTTTATTTATTTTTGTGGTTTTTTATATTTTAATTTAATATAAATATAAAAATAATATTTTATTATCAGCATGGCACGATCGACGCATCTCGAGATCTGAATTTACTAAAACTCGAAACAGCACAGCACATAGTAGCTATCCTCTTTTTATTTTTTTGATGCAAATACAATGCATGCAGACAAGGGAGCAGCTCTCCATTGAAACCCCCATGAAACCCTAATAGAGGAGAAGTCCCTGACTGGCCTAATGTGGTCCATTGTAAATGCTATCATCATTGTCAGACCAGCACAAGGGGTGTGTGTGTGTGTGTGTGTGTGGTCCTAACCTTTCTCTTTCCCAATAATGTTCCCACCAAAAGCAAATAACAACATCAATTCTGTTAAATATCTAATCTACCATCATCAGAGATGGGATGACATGACTCCCTCATATATAATTTAATTGCAATTAGGCACCGACAGTTGTGTTTTATGTAACTGATCAGGACCATCGGCACATGATCGGTGGAGACAAAGCGGTAATGCGGCCTTTTTATACGAAATCTAAGGTTGCGCATGGATAGGTGCTTTCGAGAACAACTTCTGGTGGAAGATCTCGCACTGTAGAAACCATGTCTAAATTGCAATCTATAGATTGATATTTGTTTATAGGGACTAATTTTTGTTATGTTCTATTTGTCATATTGCATTAACTTTATTTAGAGCAGGTACTTTTATTCCCCATAACTTAACTTGTCTAAAAAGAAAATTGGACTTCTAACAGAAATGCTAGAAAAAAAGACATAATAATCATAAAAAATAAGTCTACTTAAACAAATTCTGCATACCATAAAATAGGCATAGAAGATAAAAAAAATATAACCTAATAGAATTACCAAATCAACAATTTGAAGAGCAATTATGCAACATTTCGTACCTTATAGACGAGGACGGCCTTTCATAAAAGTATCAAAATGCGCTGGAAAACATTACCACAAAATTAGTGAACACAGAAGAGTAAAAAGATAATCAAAGTATAAAATACAGCCAACAAAGAAGAAAATGAACTCATGCTTATGCAGCTGTATTAAAGAGTTTACTTCATGTTAAAACTTAATGATTATAGCAGATAATTTTCTTTTTTTAAAACAGCACAAGTTCACCACAAACTATTTCCTTAATGGTCAAAATTCGACGAATCCATGTCATCATCAGTAAGAACCAAAATAAATTCCATAGACCCACGATATAGCAAAAATAACATACCGTATAATACTAGTAAGGCGGGACCACCAGCGGCCATAAGGAAAGATCCCGGAAACTGAGGCTAACTGCAACAGCATGTGCAGCAAAAATAATAAGGATCCCGGAAACTGAGGCTAACTGCAACAGCATGTGCAGCAAAAATAATCCTCAATTACGGATAGAAGTATCCTTCGGAGACCTCGACATGTATAATCATTTATTATTGCCATATGAGTGAAAATTAATGATTTTCGCAGTATGTAATCGTAAATATAAATATTAGGTATCCTGTATGGTTCTTACAGGTAATAATGTCGTGTGGCTCTTCTTATGTAATGAAAGTAGGAGAATATATCAAATACAGTGAAATCATGCGAGTTGAACATATTGTATAAAAACAAAATTGAAAGAAACTGGACCACATGGCATCAATATCAAATTTTAAAACTGCTAGAAGCAATAGGACAATTAGCACATGGCCTACAAAGTTTGATGCTTTTCAACTTCTTATATAACTATAATCATGATTATGTTATATAAAGAAACAAAACCAAAAGATCTAGCATGACGATGAGATAAAGACATCTGAATGCAATGGTCTTTTCGAATCCTACCGTTGCAGGACTCTTAAACCACTCATAATTATTGTTCACTACAAAATTTGAATGACTACATAGAAGAAAGAGCAGATACAAGCTACAAACAAACCTATGTTGGCTTCTTAGCTGTGTGCCTGAGCTGCCAGGAATTCTTCAAAACGTAAACAGGTTTAATTGAAAGGTTCAGAACAAAAACAAACGATAAGATGAGCGATGGCATCACAGCTAATATGTCAATGAAATCACATGTTGCAAGAACTACAATGCCGTTTGTGTCAGGTGATCCTCACACCTTCCAATGTCGTAAGTCGTACCCACAACAAGAAAAAAAAAAAAAAACCCAGAGGGAATCAGTATGATGAATTGTAAAATGCTGCATCATGTCACACTTGCACCACGTCTTTTTTCTAATTTACTTTTGTTAAACCATGATCTCTCTAAAACATAATAAACAATCATAATTGAACACATCAACAATTCCTTGCAGAGCAAGAAATAACACACATGTTGGTTTTACTTAACTTTTACCAGGCTCATAACTACGCAATCGACAAAGTAATGCACCTAATACTGGGATCTTCTAGTTCAGTAAAACTCCAAACCGAAAGTTTAAAGATCCGCATGCAAAGCATCCAAGCTTAACGCTTGCTACATATTCGGCAACTTACTTCACCGATTATGATTCATAGGCTACTTCAATACTTAATACCTGGGATTTTCCATTTTTAGTCCTCATTATCCTACTTCTAGCACTTCTCAAACAAAATACTTGTTTCATACTCTTGTAAAAATCATTTCCCCCAACTACGAAACAAATATTTCAAATTCACATAGCCATAGCCTATACAATACAAAGTTGCTCCTCAATATTCAAAGTAGCAGAACAATGATCCCCTGCCCAACTTGGAAAGACATAAGATCATCATACAAGTCACATTTTATGAAGATATTTTATAAAATGATATTACAGATTTTTTGGAACCTTAAACTTGGTGAAATTTTACAAGTAGAAGAATGGTAATGATCCTCTCACATGATAAGGCACCCCACTACAAAGTCCTAAATGAATATGCAAGAAGAAAGCAGAACAGCTTAAATTAGAAATCAAAACATCTACAAATCTTGAATGACTATATGACAGAACCTCTCTCTTCGTAGGCCTATTAGAAAATGTCGGCCCTACCAGCAAAAGTTTTCAATTAATCAACCGCAAAACCTCCATTTCCCAAGGCCTACTAGAAAACATCCCTCGACCAGCAAATGGTTTCAATTAATCAACTTCTGCAATCTCCAAAGAGCGTCTCAAGTCATATTAACTATGGTACTTTACCAATACATCATCGTCTCGACCAGCAATGTTGCCCCAGAATAAATCGTGCTACCTTACGAGCACATAAACACATCCATAACAACATCTAAGGAAATATCTGGTATTACAACTTTCAGCACACTTAAAGAGTTTTTCTCCATATGACTTTGAAGTCCTCATATACCACTTCTTCCAGTCAAGTAAGTTCTGGGAATGTCATGATGCTCATCTATGTCCCACACACGGCCAAGGAAGCACCATTTTTTAATCTCATTAAAGCACGACTTTCTTTCTCGAGAGGTGGAAGTCTATATTCCAATAATAGGAAGGACCAAAACCATGATTGATCAGCAATAGGGGGACGTACCCCAGATGGGCACATATTTGTTCAAAAGATAACATATTTGATTTGCAGATGCAAACCAGCCTCAATGGATGCAAGCAGAACATCCTGGATGAGTGCATATTAGAAATACAGTCAGAAGGACCAAAGACTAAATTAGAAACACAAAAAGCCCATGTTTGAAGCGGTGGAACTTGTCCAGTACCAAAATACTCGAAAATAGTAAAGAAATTCATAAAACTTGAGAAAAACGTCAGGTAGATATTGGAGAAAACTCCATAACTGATACTTAAATATGTAATATCATCACTCTACTATTGCTCGACAAAGTTTAACCCAAAAAACTCAAAAATCTAAATCTCTACAGCTTCCAAAATCCAAACAAGCCTAGCAATCAACATAAACATCGAAGGTAATCAGAAGCATAGGAAGAAATTCATAGATATAGTTCTTTTATTTCCCTTCCAAAGTTGGGTAAGCATATGCAATATATAACGTAGCACAGAGCACAAAGCAAATGATTGGTTTTAGTGCAACAAAAAGCACTTAAACTGTGGAAGAAAACATGACTAATAGCAAAAGCCACTGCCATCTAGAACAACTACAAACATAGCCATTTTCCATATTTTTTAGTATGACGAAGACCAGTCTGCTGCACTGCCTACTCTTGGCATTCCTGTATCTTTCTTTGATTGTTCATCAACCTTATATGTAGCACCACACACCTGACCTTTGCTGTCAACTCTTGGCAATGGCTTTACCTCTTTTGATGGATGTTCATAACTCCGCAATCCACGTGAAGTTGTGAAAAAGCAACCTGATTAGAGTACAGGAAGGAAGAAAACATGAAATATGAAGAGAAATTAATAACTTGTCAAAACAAAAAAAAAAGTTGCATCAGTTACCTTTAGGGAAGGGAGCAAAAGACTTCCCACACCCTTTCTTCACGATATCAGCATCATCAGAAAAGACAACATGCTCTTCCGAATCAGTTCCCCAGAAGAATGGAACGCTACCATCAGAATCCTGTGTTGATAATAAGAGGACAAAGAAGAGGATTTTAAATGACAAAAAAAAAAAAAAAAAAAAAAACCTACTATAACAAGCATCTTAGAAGGAAGAAGCTAACATCACATGTTGATTGGTCTACCTTTAGATTCTAATCAATGGCATTTCAAGGTTTTCCATGCCAAGCTAAGCTCATATCCCGGCATGTGCCGACAATGCCAACGTTGTCATTCCGATCGTGCCAATATATATTTATTTGTTATTTTTAAAAACTAAAATAAAATGTAAAATTAATTTATAAAATCAACTATAGGTTTTTTTGGAATGTGTTCTGCCATTTCATGCCTTGCGGAAATTGCCAAAATAGGCATGTACTACAGGCGCAAGCCATGACAGTGTTAGCCGCCGCGCCCCACCGTCTGACCCACGGGCGGAGGGCAAAACCATGTATACTTAATCCTCCCTCTTTGTCAACTTAGTCTTCTTTAGTGACGGAACATGAAGAAAAAAAATATACAGTCTTTATCAAAAATAGACAATGAAGCTACCAGTTGCCTTGTATAGGCTATACATCATTTGAGCTTGCTAAAAGGAACTTTTGGTCTTCTTAGAAACTTGGCCTTATTTGCTTCTGGAACAATTACAAATGGGCTTAATCGGGGGCGGCGCCCCCCTAGGTTCCTGGCATAAGGGCATATATATATATATATATATGACATAGAGGTTCTATATGAAATGTATGATAATTGGTGTAATCGGACTGCGCAGGCCAGTAAAAAGCCTTTGGAATCCTGCCTACCAAGCTCATCTTTGGGTCTTCGCTTGCTTTTGTTGGCCCACTTTCTAATAGGGTTGATTTCTTTGATGTTCCTCAATTATCTGGATCAGCTGCGAGTCTCAGCCAACTCCAGCTCCTCCTAGCCATTATGCTACTGCTGCTGCATCTCCTCGCCACCGTTACGACTCCAAGTCTCATTGCCTCCTTCCGTCCTTCGCTGACCCCTACGCATGTCTCCTCTTTTCACCAGGTATTCTTTTTGTCCAAATTTTTAATTAAAATTTTATTGTGGTTTGATATGGATGAGTGAATTGAATTTGAAATTTTTACTAAATTTATCCTTATCTCAGTCTCATCACCTCATCAATAAGAATTTTGTTATAAAATTTTATGTTGAATTTTCGTACTGAAATTGGGTGTAATCACTGTAATCGTATAATTTTGTTATAAATTGGGTGTAATCGTAGTATCGTATAGATCCCTAGATATAAGGTATTTGCTTAATTGTATTCTTTATATGTAACTGCGAAATTGTGAATCTATAATTGGATTTAACTTTTTAGTGTGATTGGATTTGGAAATATTATAGTTTTATCAAAGTTGATAAATAGTAGTTGTATCTACGGTTGCTATTTCAGTGTAGATTTTAAGAAATCGGAATTAGAATTATTAGATATTTATAGCTTATTTTGTTTTGTTGAATGTTTTTAGTTTTATTGAATTATATTGGAATGATTTTTTTAGGTCATCTCATAAATTAAATAAAAAATGGTGAAGAAAACAATTGAATCTTTTTTTCAGAAAAGAGATGCATTAGAAGCTTCTTCTCTCAATGCCGAAGCATCTCATCGAGAGTCTGAGAATAAGATCACTCCTGGTGTTGAAGCTTCTAATACGCAATCTTCGATTCCCAACTTAGACTCATCTCCAAGTAATCAACCTCCTAAGAATATGCCTCGAGTAGAAAATCAGAAATTCGATATAGCTACTTAAGAGTTTGATCCTGGATTGAGAAAACATATATGGGACTATCCGGCCAATCGACAGGATGAAGTTCGTCGAGCTTATATAATGGACGGTCCATATCAACCCATTCCACCATATGGACGCCGTTTTCTTGCCTCATGGTACCAAGTTATTTCCATATTGGTTAGAATTCTCTCCCTACTAGAATGCCGCATTTTGTCCTCCATGCTTTCTCTTTAACAAGCCGTTGGCACACCATACAGCAAATGCTTTCACAGTTAACGGATTTCAATCATGGAGAAAGGTTAATGATGGATCGAATTGTGCATTATTAAGTCACATTGGAAAGTATCCAAATTCCTTGCATAAGAAGGCAGTAAAATATTGTCATGATATTATGAATCCATTACAACATTTTGACAAAGTTATTGAAAAGCAAACTTCCGAACAAGTGGAGAAAAATCATCTACGACTCAAAAGTGTCAATTGATGTGGCAAAATGGCTCACTTTTCAAGCTTGTGCTTTTAGACGCCATCATGAAAGTTTGGATTCAAGCATCAGGGTAATTTTTTTCAATTGTTACATTATTGGCTTCTTATAACAATGACATAGCTATGGTTGTTTTGAAAAATGCTCCTTAGTGTCTCACCTAGGATTCAAAAGGAGATTTTATCTATTTTGTCAAATAGAATCAAAAGATGAATTCGAGAGGAAATTGGTGAAGCAAAGTGTTGTATTATTGTTGATGAATCTCGTGATTTATCTAAAAAGGAGCAAATGGCCTTTGTCTTGAGATTTGTAGACAAAGAAGGTCTTGTACAGGAACGTTTCCTTGATTTAGTACATGTACAAGAAACTACATCTAATTTGAAAGATGAGATATATGAAATTCTTTCTTGACATTGTCTTCGAGAAGATATTCGTGGCTAAGGTTATGAAGGTGCGTGCCAGTAATATACGTGGAGAATGGAATGGTTTGCAGACATTATCTTAAATGATTGTACATCTGCATATTTCGTTCATTGTTTTTCTCATAGGCTTCAATTAGCATTGGCGGCGGCATTGGGAGAAATTATTCTGATTAATCAATTTGTATCATATTTGCTTCTCATCATTAATTTAGTTGGTTCTTCCTGTAAACCTCATGATCAGTTGAAGATCGCTCAAGCAAACAAGCTAGCTGAAATGATTGCCATTGATGAGTTGGAGACAAGTAGAGGAAAGAATCAAATTGGAACATTAAAACGTGCAGGTGATACGCGTTGGGGCTCACTTAAGTTCTGTTCGAAGTTTGGTAATGGTATATGACACAACTTTATATGTTTTGGAAAACATAATCAATGATGGAAACACTTCTAAACAAAGAAGTGAAGCTGACGGGGCTTATGATGTACTCACAGTTTTTGAATTTGTGTTCATTTTGCATCTCATGTGTGAACTGTTGGGAATAACTGATGATCTTTGTCAAGCTTTACAACGAAAGTCCCAAGATATCGTGAATGCAATGCATTTGGTATCAACAACCAAAACACTTCTTCAAAATTTAGAGCAGATGGATGGGATTCTTTATATGAGAATGTGAAGATATTTTGTACTAAGCATGATATCAGTATTCCTGATATGAGTGGAACTTACACACGAAGACGAGGTCGATCATGTCAACAAAGAGATCATATTACGATAAAACATCATTATAGAGTTGATATATTCATTACTGCTGTTGATGCTTTACTATTTGAAGTGAATAGCACGTTCAAGGACAACGTTATGGAGTTACTCATACTTAGCACTTCATTGGAACCAAAGGATGGGTTTAGATCATTCAATATTGAAGACATTGTCAAACTTGCGAACACATTCTATCCATAGGATTTCAAAGATCAAGAAAAATTGCAATTGAAGTTTCAATTGGAACATTTTTATATTGACATAGGTCAATGTTTTGATTTGCAAAATCTATTAACAATTTCCGAGGTATGTGAAGTAATGGTAAAGACAAGAAGATCAATCTTGTACCCTCTTGCTAATAAATTGATACGTCATGTATTGACACTTCCAGTTTCAACAACAACAACGGAGCTTACTTTTTCAGCTATGAAGATTGTAAAGACAAACTTGCGTAATAAGATGGAGGATAATTTTCTCGCAGATTATTTGATAACATATATTGAAAAAAGACATTGCTCATAGTTTTAGTGTGAATTCAATCATAGATGATTTTGATTTGATGAAAAAACGACGAGCTCAATTTAAAAAGCCTCATTTAGCTAGATAGATGATTTGTGGCATATTTTGTAAAGTGAATGATGATACTAAATATTGAATGATGATACTAGATAGATGATTGGTGGGATATTTTGTAAAGTGAATGATATTTTATAAAGCATAGACCGAGTATATGAGTATATGTATATTTTTGCTTTTTGTTTTTTTGCAGCTATGCACTTAGAAAGATATAACTTTTTTTTATGATTGAAATCTTGTATTATCACTTTGATTCTCTTATATTGAGAGGGGGTTAATTTAATTATGGATAAATGCAGGATATGTACTATAGTTATACTTTATCATAAATAGAAGTTGAAAAGTAAAGTTGAAGATTGGAAAAGCTTTCATATGCTTGGAGCATCGTTGAAAAAGCAAAGCTATGAGTATATATCGTACCTTATTTTTTATAACATAGTGATATATATTCTATATCATTGTTCTGCTAGATTTTGTGTTAAATGCCACAAATAGTTTATAATTTGGTAGTTCTACTTTAAAAAATAGCATGAAAGAAAATTTACAAAGCAATATGATAGATAGGAAAATGTATAGTTTTGCAATGTTAGTTATCAACAAGGTTTACCGTGCCGTGCCGTTTCGAGTTTCGGTAAATTCGGATCTCGAGACGTGCCGATCGTGCAGTGCCGACCGTGCCGATAATAAAATATTATTTTTATATTTATATTAAATTAAAATATTAAAAAAACACAAAATTAAATAAAAATAAAAAGAAACAAAATAAAAAAAAAAATTTAAAAATAAAAAGTAATTATAATATATTTTTAAACACATTTATAAATTATAAAAAAAATTCAAAAAAAAAAAAAGAAAATGGTCCGCGCGCGTGCGCGGACCCAAATTAGGTCTGCGCACGCGCGCGGACCACAACCAGGTCCGTGCGGACCCGATTTATCGGTCACGCGCTGCGCGCGTGAAACACTGTTCATCGTCTTCCTTGCGAAGACGATGAACAGTGTTTATTAAAAAAAAAAAAAAAGCTGGAGCCGTCGGCTCGGCACCATTTCGGTGCCGAGCGCCGGCGGCTCCGGCACGTTTCGGGCGGCACGGAGCGTGCCGCCCGAAACGTCGAACCTTGGTTATCAATGAAATATAGCTTGTCGTCTACCCTCCTTCACATAAAATCTTACGTCCACCACTGGGCTTAATCAACACTAGAGTTTCATAGCACCTATAGTACAATAACGCATGTTTTTGAATTTCTAGTTTCCTCGTTACTTCCCTATAGAGTTGCAATGATCCAAAACTTGCTAGTTTGAATTCTTTCTGCCGTGTTGGAAGGCCCCAACTGTATCCACTCTTACAAACACTTGCAATCTATGTACACAAATTTGACTTCACTCCAGAACCTTAATGCCTGATATTCTGCAAGTCACGATTTTCCTATCTAGAAAGACAATAATATACAGTAGATTGCAATCAATGTTTCTTGGAGAAGCTACTTAAAGAGGAAAGAAACACGAATGTGAAAGAAATTAATATTTGGACAATTCAGAACCTACGCAGCTGATGCAAAACCTGGGATGGAAGAAAATAAATAAAAATAGCAGATATGAAAAGCCAAAGTAGCCAAAAAGGAAAAATGATACATTCAATCTCATGCAAGTGATTTGACTTGTACCCCTTTCTCTAAGACCATCCTAGGACGTCTAGGAAAAAAAAAAAAAAAACTAACATAACAACCAGTCCTTGCTATAGTATTTTTGACTAACGCAACTGAACGCGTACCCAGTAGTTATTGGAGACTTAACCCTTAAGCACTCCTAAAGGAAATATCAACAGTTACGTATGTAAATACTTCCCAAAAAAGAAAAAGTTTTTACCACAAAGTTAACCCAAAAGTAAGCTACCACTCTTACAAGTTTAGTTTTGAACTAAACTTCAGCACAAAAAAGGGAACTTCAGACCCCCCCCCCCCCCCGCCAAAAAGTTGGTTAACTTCTAGACCAACTTAGAATACTGTAGCAGTACTCTTTTGAAAATCAAATTACTCTAGAAATCTAAATGCTGTAATAGCTGTGTTTGAACTCCTACAGTTGCGGCTACTTATACTAAACAAAAAGATATATTGTTACTAAACAAAAATAAAAGCTTGGTAGAAGTAAAACAATGCAAGGCAAACAAGTTGATATAGTTGCGCTTTTGTACTTACAGTAGCTACAAATGCGGACTTTGAAGTGCTGTCAAATAGTATGAAAGCAAATTTCCCATTCAGGTCCCTGACAACCTGTTCTGCAGGATAGGGTCCTCTATCTCTTAGTGATCTATAAGCCTCTATAATAATGATCACCTCATTGGCAGTCTTGTTAAGTCCGTACTGCAGCTTCAGATGAGCAATATTCTCAATGTGTCCTTGAAATAGGCAAAAGATATCATCAACAACAGCGAATAACCTGCAAACAAATTGCAAAATTAGAAATAACATCCAACATGATTGATGGATCTGAAGATCCTTGAACCAATATGGGTTAAGATTGGATGCATCCCCATTTTTGGATTGGTGATACATTGATGGATAAGCAATAAAATTTCTTACTTACCCAAAAAAAAAAGAAAAGAAAAGAAAAGATACTATAACAGCTAAAACGTAATTTATATGAGAGTACTTTCCAAAATTTAAGATCGAATTTAACTCTAAAGCGTTTAGTAAAGGAGTAAACAGAAAGGACAAAGAAAAGTAAAGTTCCATCTTCTTTAGCAAGTTAAGGATGCACATCAAGGGATAACTTCTCAACAGAGTAAATTTCGATATTTTAGGTACTTGAATTATGTAGCATGCACATTGGAGTACGGTCATGATCAGATTATACATCATCATCAGCACCAGCAATGAATTCAACATCAGAGCTTGTAAGCGTGCTGCCTCTGTAAATCATAACATAGCTTGAGCAGAGCCACATGCTATGTTAGTACCTAATCAAATGAAAACTCAAATGTGTACCAAAGAGCTAATGAGCCTCTAGGAATCCATAACATCGTCCTCAACACCCACAAGTATAAACATAATTCATACACCACTAATAACCACTTAGACTTTATTTTCTCTGAAGCTTACATAACAAAGGGACCTATAAGATATTAATTAGTGAAAATGATATATATAGCTTCACTATTACAGCAGCATTACTGCAGATAATTCTAAACAATATGTAACATTTTTTGGGAGATTAACAAGGGAAATCGTTCCTGCAGCAAGACCACGTTGTCGTCCTACATCAGGTAAAGCCTCAGAGGCCTAAGGATTTTTTAACCCGACCCGAATCATGTTAAAATTTTGAATTTTTAAAATATAGTTATATTTGTTATTAGAGAGAGTGGCTTAGGTAGATACTGCTGTATAGCCTACCTATGTAGACCTATGCCCCAGATTAAAAAATATATTTCATATTTTTATAAGGAAAGTTGCAACTACTGGCTGTTGTGAACAGCTACCATTGATCCGTGCTTTGTACCTTTTCGTGTTCTATTTATCCAATCAATAGGACAAAGACAACAACAACTCATTCTCTCTTCCACTCTAAAAATAAAGATCATATTTGGTGGTGTGTTGCAGAAGACATTACCAGAATTAGATAATTATGCAATTTGATGGTGCGTTCAGCAGTTCCGTACATTAGTGAAAGTGCTACCGAGCACGCTTCATTCTATCCTAAAATCTACCGAAGAAGTCCTATTGTATCATCTAGTGAGATGAATAAAACCTTGAGGACAGTGACACTACTACACCTCTTGAAGCTATTTCGGTGAAAATCAAGACTAGCATAGCCATTATATACCAGATTTCTAACAGATCACTTGATATTTACATCTCCAGATATGCATATATGCAGCTGATGCTACAGCAATTTGAAACCATAACTTATTCTTCCCTCTGCTTTTTGCTGCCTAAATTTGAGACATACAAAATTAAGTTGCACCTTTTGTAGCAAATCTCAACATCGTCTCTTCATACAAGTTTCTCATGTCAGTCAGATCAAATAAGACAGGCAAGATATGCAATTACAAAATAACAACAAAACGATGATCCAAATACAAATTGGTATGATTAAGGTACCTTGGAAGGAAGGGATTGTGACCATATGAAGTGTAGGCCATGGAACCGGCGGTGCCAAGGCTTATACTAACCGCGCCATCGTGGATCCCCATGAAATGGTCCGCCAGCGACGCCGCCGACGTCGGAACATCCTCCTCCGAAATCCTCAACCCTTCGGGCGGCGGCGACACCGTCTGATGAAACACCGCCAACATTTCTCGGCCGTCGATCGCTCGTTTGATCACTCTCTCTCTCTCAACGCCTCTCCTCTATGCAGTTCCTCTATGAGCTAACGGTTCACCGGCGTGACGTTTTATATGTTCCGAAGCTATTCCAAAGTTACCCCCATACAGATACGTTATTCCTTTTATTACACAACGTTTTGGAGTAATATTTGAATAAACAAAGGTTAATAGTGGTTAAAGGGTGGAGGGACAAGTGCTTTTTTTTATTACATGATGGAATTAGTAAAACGAACGCATATTTTTATAAAAATTTTAAATTTACAAAAAAAATTTATGTTCAATTCAGAATAAGAAATTCAAAAATAGATCTTTTATTGTGGAAGATCTTGTCATATATATAAAAAAAAATTTTATTCTACACAAATAAATTTAAATAGTAATATTTTTAAGATGTCTTCTAACAGGTTGAGGTAGCCCTCAGGCGGATGAACAAGCTTTTGCATGGAAGTTCGAATTCGTTTGTACAACTGGTACATGCAACGTTTACGGCTGGGATTAACAGTCAGGTAGGGGCGGATGATTGAAGGGATGAGATCGGACCTCGTTGCACATTTGTAGTACGTATTGGACCAGTAGGGAATAATTCACCTTGCTTTTGGAACTTTTCTAGGACGATCTAGATATTGCTTTTCGTATATTTTTTCTATTTATTAACGAGTATGACTCTATGGTATCAATTTGTTTTTAAAATATGTGTGTTGCTCTAATTGATTATTGATTAGCACGAGTTGTAAAAAATTATAATTTACTTTTTTATAAATGGTATATTGTGAATTTTAGTAACATTTGATTGAAAAGAATTTTATTTTATTATTTACTATTTTTTGTTAAAATATATTATATAAATTGAATTTGACAGTTAAAATAAAAAAATATACTGCAAAGTTAGTGAATAAAAATTAACATATATATAAATAATAAATGTTATAAATTTGGGATGATTGATTTTTTTTTTTTTTGTTTGAAATAATATTTTCTCGCCCATAGCTAAAATTTAGGTTTTTTTAAAAAAGAATGAACAATGCATTACTAATCTTGTTTTGTGTTTATTTTTAGACTAATTTTCTACATACATAACAATATGAGTATTTCTTTTGGTGGCTGTCTATGAAATCAATACTCATATTCCTTATGAACATCCTTCCAAAGCATATCGTTAAAGAAATAAATATATAAAACAAGCGATTTAGATTTTCATATTTCAATATTATATATATATATATATATATATATATATATATATATATATATATATATATATATATATGATCTGGTGGCGGTGGAACTGGAACAATGTTTTCGGTAACTAAGATCCACGTGTTCTTTTTTACTGGATTAAAAAAACATAATCAGATAGCGATATTCAATAATTAATAATAATGGAATAATAACTAGGCTGAGAGTTGGACAAGTATGCATTTGATGAGGTTGTCGTGATATGATTAATTACTTATTGACAATGATATTTTCGATTTTGAAGTATAATTAAGCTATAAACTATAATAATTTTAAAATAACTATATTATCCCATAAATCAACCTCAAAATTTTGTTTATTCATATAAGGGATAATTCCATATCAGCCCCCGTTTCTTTATATTTACCGAATCAGCCCCTAAAAATGTGTTTTCACGGACTGATCCGGAAACCTTTTGAAAATAGGGGATGATATGGAATTATCTAATAAATTAACTTATAGACTTCGTAATTATGATTTAAATTAGAAAAAAATTCGATATTCGTGCCAAAACTATTTTGATCATTATATAAGTATTTTTAGAAAAAAATTTAATATAAAATTTTTATGAGATCTACAACTCTTTAATGTTCAATATTTTCTTTCAAAAATATTTTAAAAATATATATTTTGAAACTTCAAAATCTTAGTAGGTTTTAAAATCATCCATAATACCCGTTAAACTTTGAAGCATCAAAATATCTATTTAGAATATTTTTTTGAAAAAAAATATTAACATTAAAATTATATATATCTTCAAAACTTAAAATTTTTATATTGAATATTTCTCTAAAAAATATATCTAAATAAATATTTTAGTGTGTTAAAATTAACGGGTAAAATAAAAAATTTATTTGCAAACGTAAAACATGAAAAGGCTGATATGTAAGTCTCTCATAAATTTTCCTGTCCTTTTTAATATTTAAGAGGAGTTTTTTTCGGTATTAAGAAGATTAATATCAAAGGATATTTTCGGGCACATTCAGAAATACTGAGGCTTACAAAAATACTAAATGCTCATCTGGACAGACCCGAGGCCCATCTTATCGTCCATAAGATGTGGAAAGTTAAATCTCCCACATTCTGTAGGTGACACTTGCGGGATTCAAAATATGATATTGGCCAAATAGTTCAATTTTTTTCAAAAGTTTTGAATTAAAGAACAAATAGATCAGTAAAGTTGTATGAGTGTTGCAAATTTTCCAATGTTGTTAAATTTCAAAAGTTAATACGTGGTGTTGACTATATATTAACTTTTGAAATTTAAAAACCATCGAAGAAGTTCAACATTTATACAATATTTTTTTTTATCTATTTGTTTATTTTAATTATAATTTTTAAGTAATTTTGAATTTTAAAAAGTTAGTCTATCTAGTCAACATCCATGTCTAAGTTTAATTAGTATTGTTCTTATATATAAGACGATGATATGTCATAGAAAAAAATTACTCAACCTCAACAAACTATACACAACCAATCTCCACCATATATGTATTTCGTGATCAATACAATTTTTTCGTGATTCGTACAAAATATCAAAATTATATATACACCTATCGTGATGTGTAGTCTTGATTGTGTCATGTCAGTATGTGTGATTTTTTTGAAGTGCATAGCAAAGCCCATATAAAAAATACACGCTAGATATAATTTTCCATAATTTATGTTAAAATCAGTTCCTGCTTTTTGAATATCTTCAAATTTTGTTTCTAATAAAATTTATTAACATTTATTTTTAATTAAAAATTTAGAGTATTTTCAATAGTTAGCATAGTATTAATATTTAATAGTATAATATGCTAACATTATATGTGTTGCAGTATTGACAGAAAAATTTTCGTACAAGTTTTGTTAATATTATTATAGTAATATTATTATACTATAATGTAGGACATAAATATGGCAGTATTGTGAAGATACCATTTATGGCACTGTAAAATAAAATTAGTATAATAAAATAAAATCTTATTAGTTTATAAAATGATTTGAAAGATAGAACAGATAAAAACTGATTTGAACAAATTCCTCGCTATTTTGATATCACTTAAAAAAATGTCAAATTTTAATATTAAAACATGAACAATATTATACTTTACCTTGCAGCGTTTATATTATCATTTTGACATATTATTTACTATTTTTTTCGAAAAATTTTGAACTACAAATTGTAGATTATATCATAATTTATAATTTTGTAACTTAAAATATTTTATATATATCTTTAAAATAGATTAAATAATTCGGTAAAAATTTAATAAAAAATTTTTGTAATACGCTGAATATGATGAACAGCCCAAATTTCAC
Source organism: Xerophyta viscosa (assembly GCA_002076135.1). Taxonomy (NCBI): domain Eukaryota; kingdom Viridiplantae; phylum Streptophyta; class Magnoliopsida; order Pandanales; family Velloziaceae; genus Xerophyta; species Xerophyta viscosa. Next base: position 577,745 of record MJHO01000097.1, on the reverse strand, counting down.
TAAGAATGAGATCTTGTTTGTCTCAACATAGCAAACTTAAAAGGAATAAATATCTAATAAGCTTAAAATGAGACATCAGGTTCAGAAAAACGAATAAAAACTAAAATTGAGCAAAACTAAAGTTAACAACATATCGCAGTACGTTGGAATTATCAATATTTTAGTAATTCTTCTAACAATTATGGCAAATAAATTATTAGCATCAAAGTTTAAAGGGTATTATGGATTGATTTTATAACCTACTAAGATTTTGAAGTTTCAAAATATATTTTTAAAAAATATTTTAAAAAAAAATATTAACATTAAAATTATATATATCTTCAAAATTTATAATTTTTATGTTAAATATTTCTTTAAAAAATATATCTAAATAAGTATTTTAGTATGTCAAAATTAACAGATAAAATAAAAAATTTATTTGCAAACGTAAAACATGAAAATGCTGATATGTAAGTCTCTCATAAATTTTCCTGTCCTTTTTAATATTTAAGGGGAGTTTTTGTCGGTATTAAGAAAATTAATATCAAAGGATATTTTGGGGCATATTCAGAAAAACTGAGGCTTACAAAAATACTAAATGCTCATCTGTGGTCCATTACATTAACAGAGCTGCAAATTGAACTCAAACCTCTAAAATTAAACTAAAAACTTATATTTGCATTGTTTTACCTCCGATAATTTTAAATTATAAAAATATGTTTCATAAAATTCAAAATTTATGAAATAACGAAACAATCCTTGTCAAGTTAACTGTCATTATCTTTTAAAATTAAAGATAAAATAATTTCGTCATTTGATATGAACATGGAAGTATAAAATACTTTTTTAAATTAATGAGTATAAAAATATAATTTCAAATTATTAGGAGAATAAAAACGCAAACCAACTAAAAAATTACTCAGCCTGGTTGGTGTTTTTACATCATCTGCAGAAATCTTGAGAGGTTTTAATAACACCTAAATACATACAGAAATCATGCACAATGATTACCACCCACTTACCCCCGTTTGGTTCATGGGTAAGTGTTACTCGCCGGAATATTTACCCCCAATGGGGGGTAAATTGGTACCCACCAAAATAGGTGGGTACCGATTTACCCCCTCAACCATTCACACCTCAAGCTCCGCACCTATCCGTATCTCCGCCACACCTTGCCGTGCCTCTCCGGTTCCCGCCCTCCGCGCCTCGCCGGCTGTGACCCTTCTCCTCTCCGCGTCGGCCACGTCCTCGCCGTCCTCTCCGGCCGCGCCCTCTCCACGCCTCGTTCCTATTTCTCCCTCGACGCTCACGAGAAAACTCTCTCGCCTGGCCTCCCCCCCATGCTCCACTGTTGCATCACCTCCTGCCCTCCGCGCCTCCACCACGGCCGAGATCGAGCTCGGCCAAAACCCTATGCCGTTGCTGGTTGTCTTTTTTTTTTTTTTTTTTTTTTTTTTTTTTTTTTTTGATGAGAAATGGCTGCCAATACTGCTCTGATAATGTTTTTTCCTTTACATTGCTGACCAAATCCTAATAAGTATTATGCTAACAAACAAGTATTTTGTTAGCCAGTAAAAGTCAAAAATTAAAAAAAAAACAAATTATATTGTTCAGGTACAAATTAAAAAATTAACCAATAAAATACACATTACATTAATTTAAATATATAAAAAATTAGTCATGTTCCACAGGTAAGTGTTACCCATGTTTGGTTCTCGGGTAAGTGTTACCCAGATAACAGTTACCCATGTAACTTTTAGCGGTGTACCAAACATGGGTAGAGTTTACCGGCCTATTACCCATGTAAATGCTTTACCCATGTAAAGTGTACCCTTACCCCTATACCAAACATGACCTAAGGGCTGTTTACTTCGCTTGGAACTCAGCGAACTCGGAAAACTGGGAACTAGGAATTGCATTGCACTGTTTACTTGGACTTGCGAACTCGCGGAACTCAGTTGTGAGTTCCGCGAGTATTTAAACAAATCAGATCCGCCTGCGAAGTGGCAGATCTGATTTCTTTTTCGCTCGTTCGCGACTCTTCGCGAACTGGCTCCTCCTATCTACTGTAGCTCGTGAGAAATTTTCGATCGCCGATCTCGCGTCGATCTGCTGCCTCTATCCCGGTCGATAATCGACGCCGGCGAGTACGACGGCAACGACAGTGACGGCGACCGTTATTCCCTCCTTTACTCGCGGAGATCAATTTGTCCCGTAAACCCTAACCTCCTTTCGCGGTTGATTATCTACGCCGGCGAGGTCGAAGGCGTTGTTTGTTCGAAGTTGCCAATCATCTCGGTACCTTCCTCATCGATCATCTGTCTCCATAAATCCAAATATTTTTCGGGTGAGATCTGTGCTAGATCAAAGTAAAAATGATAATTTCGTTGTATTCATTGTTTGTTGGCTGATAATTTCTTGGATTTGGAGTGATTTTATAACCACAAAAATTTAATTATCTGAGTTAGGGTTTGGCCGACAGTGAGCCATTCTGGATGTGCTTTGCTTGCTGGTTACTTTCTTTGTTTGCTGGTTAATTTGTTTGCTAGTGTTGTTGATTTTCATTGATAGATGAGGAGGTAAGAAATACGTATGGTTGTTGAATAATAGTTTTTGTTGTTCCTATTGTTAGATGAAGAAGAAAGATTTACAAATAGTCATAAGTAGTGCTGCATATGCTGTTGTACTTGCTGTGGTTGGGATCTTGTTGTTGTGGCTAAATGAAGCCCGTAATATTCCTACGGAACCATCCACCTATCATCGGTTGCATAGGGCAGCCAATCTACGTCATATTTTGTATGGGAGTATAGATAGTTGTGTGGCATATTTAAGAATAAGCCCACGGACATTCCTTAATCTTGCACAAATGATGAAGAACAACAGATATCTCAGAGATACAAGGTATGTGACTGTTGAGGAGCAATTGGCATATTTCTTAAACATTGTCGGACACATCGATAGAGATAGGACAATGAGGACAATATTTTTTAGATCTATTCGAACTGTGAGCTTGTATGTTTGACGGGTTTTGCATGCCATAAATGGTTTGAAGCATTTATATTTAAAAGCCGCCAAGCATAAGTGTTCATCCTAAAATTGCAGCAAATCGAAATTGGTATCCATATTTTAAAGTATGCCTTTGTCATTAACGACACATCGGTGTTACAATCATTGTGTCGCCTAATTTTGTTTGTTATGTTGTAGGATTGTGTAGGCATAATTGATGGTACACATGTTCCCACAATGGTCCCTTCACACCTCCAACCACGATTTCGTGGTCGAAATGGCATAACTCAAAATGTAATGGCATGTTGTACACCCGACATGGAGATCACATACATATTGGCGGGATGGGAAGGATCCGCCAATGATTTCACTGTCCTTAGAGATGCACTAAGACGTCCGAATGGACTAAAGGTCCCCGAATGTGACATCAAACTTATAAGCCATGTTGTATCTTGGAAATATTTTAGAAAAATTTTATCTTGTCGATGCGGGGTACACAACAATGCCAGGATTTATTAGTCTATATCAGGATGACGTTACCACCTTAAGGAAATCGAAGGGCGTACTCCATTGAAAGCTAAAGAATTGTTCAACTTCAGGCACTCAAGTTTGAGGTCTACTATTGAAAGGATCTTTGCATTGTTTAAGAATCGTTTTAATAGTCTTGATAGTACGAAGTCCAAGTACTCCCTTAGAATGCAAGTTGATATCGTGTTGGCTTGTGCGATCCTACATAACTATATTTTGGGTGTTGATCCCAGTGATCCAATTGTTAATGAGTTCAGAACAACGCCTAATGATGTATATGACATCCAAAATTTTAATACCCAACACGATAGCCAACATCTCAGCCAAAGCCAACAACGAGCGGCAAATCAAGAGTGGTTGGCAAAAAGATATTCAATTGCGGAAGAAATGTGGAGCAGTTATTATTGACTTTGTATTTATTATGTTAATTGTATTATTATCTCTGTCGGCATATAAATTTATGGGTTGTATGCAATGGATATTGGTAATGAACTGTGATGATTTTATTAATATATTACTATTTGTAGTTGTGTGCCCAAGTATGGAACAGAGTGGTGATTTCCAAACTAACTCATAATCTGGCGGGAGACCTCCGAAGAAGAAATCGTCTCCCAACCATCGATGGACCGCCAGTCAAAGTCAAGCATTAATTATATTTTTGGTGCAGCAAGCTGACCTAGGCTTGAAGGTCGACAAGACCTTCAAGCCTCAGGTTTTCAAAGAGGCTGTCCGCTATATTAATGCACTTTTCAACGAAAATTTCAATGATAGCCACGTTAAGAACCACTACATGAGCTTAAAAGGTCGCATCCAGAATATAAGAGAGGTGATGAGACAAAGTGGTGCAGGGTGGGATAATTCTACAAAAATGGTTACGTTTGATAATGAAACTGCTATTGAGTTGTTAAAGGTATGTAATGTTATCACTTATAGGTATATGATTGTATATGATCGCTATTGTAATGATCCCATCATGTGTTTACAGGCGAAGCCAAAATGGAAAGCTTATATAAACCAACCCATTGCTTTCTATGGTGAGCTAGAAAAAATATGTGGGGACGATGATGCTGTTGGAAACTACAGCAAAGATGTCTATGACAACTTTGGTGGTGGTGTGAACCTCGACGACACTCCAATGGAAATGAATAAAAACGATCCATTTTTTTCCGATGTTCCTACCCAAGGCTCGCAAAGTAACTTTAATGCAACTATGAGTCAAGGTCCATCAACAAATGTTCCTAGTGCTAGTAAGGGAAAGACTGAAAAGTCTCGAGATCGATTTCATAGTGAATATGCTGATAAGATTGTAGTTGGATTGAAGTAAGTTGCTGCTTCGATAGAGAAGTTGAAAGAGGTCAGTGTTGACCCAAAGGAACTCCTAGATGTTGTGATGGAGTTCTAATCTGAGTTTTCTAAAAACCAAATCGAGTGTGTGTACTATTATTTGATTAGGGAGACGGCCGTAGCTCGTGGTTTTCTGGCGAAACCACGAAATATGAAGTATAATTGGTTATTGAATTTCAGCATAGACAGGTCAAGTGGTTCATCGTGAAGTACTTATTGTGATGGTGTAGCTGATGTTGATGCTAGGGGCATGTTATTTTGTCGACTACTGACTGCTGGTTTCGTAACCAGCTATTACTGTTTTATGTTGGCTGTGAATATTTTTAATATGTTGGCTTGTGACTTTATGCTACTAGTGAGTATTTTGCTGCTGGCTGTGAGTATGTATATGTTGGCTTTGAGTATTTATGTCCTTGCTGTGAGAATTTATATGTTGGCTTGTGACTTATGCTAGTGGTTAGTATTTTTGTGCAGGCTGTTTGACTGTTCTCTCCTGGCTGTGAGTAGCTTTATAGTGGCACTGAGAATTTTATATATGCTGGCTGTGAGTGATTAATATCTGCTGGAGCAGAGTATGTATGCTGGCTTGTGAGTATTTTTGTGCTGGCTGAGAATTACTGACTGCTAGCTGTGAGTAACTTTATGCTAGTTGTGGACTGGTTTATGCTGGATGTGAGTATTTTATATCTACTGGCTGTGAGTATTTCTGCTGGCTGTGAATATTTTATATTTGCTGGCTGTGAGTATATCTGTTGGCTCTAAGTATTTTATATTTGCTGGCTATGAGTATATCTGCTGGCTCTGAGTATTTTATATTTGCTGGCTGTGAGTTTATATACTGGCTTGTGAGTATTTTATGGATGCTGGCTCTGAGTATTTTATATGTGCTTGATGTGGGTATATCTGTGGCCGGTGACATATTTTATGTTGGCTGTGAGTATATCTGCTGGCTTGTGAATATTTTATGATGGCTGTGAATATATCTGCTGGCTTGTGAGTAATTTATAGCTGCTGGCTGTGAGTATTTACTGGCTGTGAGTATATATGCGGGCTTTTGAGTATTTTATGCTGCCTGTGAGTATATATACTGGCTTGTGAGTATTTTATTGCTGTTGGCTGTAAGCATTTTATATTTGCTGGCTTATGAGCATTTTATGCTGGCTGTGAGTATGTATACTGGCTTGTGATTATTTTATAGTTGCTGGCTGTGAGTATATCTGCTGGCTTGTGGGTATTTGTATGCTGGCTTTGAACTATCAAAATGCTGGCTTGTGAATATTTTTATGCTGGCTGTGAGCATTTACAAATGCCCTATGATTACCTTTGCTCAATAACGTATGAGGGCATATGTTTCGGGTACTACACTATAACATAAAAACTACTCACAACAAGCATAAAAAATACTCACAGCCAGCATAAACAGTCAACAACACCTTTATCAGCTTGTTGGAGGATAGAGGTGTTGGAATCTAGCTTGTTCCCGCTGTATTAGTGTTGGAGCATAACTGGTCCCCACCGTATGGTGATATATAAACCCGATGATGCGCTCTGAGCATAGCACTGAGGGTTCGATGGTGAAATAATTGAGTAAATTATATTGCACGAGAATATTGGAGTCTAACTTGTTTTCGCTGTATCAGTGTTGGAGTATAATTGGTTCCTATTCAAAATGCAAGAAATAAAGTCAATTATTCTACTTTGAGATAATTAAGTCAATTAATACTCATATATTTTTACTTTGTAATTGTTTGTTATTTTGCAAATAGATGCTCAACGGAGTAAGAAAGGCATATTCTACAACATGATTTTTTTTTTCATGAGCATATATATTTGATAATAAACATTTGTAATACAATTTTTTTTTATGGTTATATGTATATTTGGTAATAAACATTTTGTACATTTTCATTCAACACAAAGTTTCTTGTATTTCATAATTTGTGTTCAATTTTTAGCATATTGTATATTGTCCATTACTTTGTATTACATAATATATAAATAAATATTAAGTAATATAATTTAATATATATTATAAGTAAAAATATAATTTAATACAATATATTAGTAAACATTATATAGAATAATATGTAAGTAATATAATATCCTTAAAAATATAATATAATATTTTATGGTGTAATATATCATTATATATAATATAGTTAAAAGTATAATATCGTATAACATATTAATATAATATAATATGATATAAGATAATATAACATATAATATGAAAAAATATAGTATAAAATAATATAATATATTATATTTTTTATATATTACATTATATTCTTATCAAATTTAATAAATTATAATATAATATATATAATTATTATATAATTATAATTATAATATAATATAATATAGTATAACATATTCTTATAACATAATATATTATAATATAATGTATAATTTAATATAATATATAATATAATATTACATTTAAATATTTAAAAGTTATTATTTTTACAACTCAATTCACTTCCAACCTCAAGTAAACAAAAAACTGTCTTCCAGCCCTCACTTCACAATCCCAAGTAAATAGAAAAACTCAAAACATCACTTCCTAACCAGTTCTCAGTTCTCACTTCTCAGACTTCCATCAGAAGTAAACAGTCCCTTAAATAGAGTTATCGGCACAACATAAATTGGTACAGTACTTGTCGAAAAATATTATTTTAAAATTCTATGTTATATTTGAAATTTGAAAATTTTATTTTGATAGATAACAGAAATTTATAACAGTAAATAAGATGTTAGATTGAGCAAATATAATATTTCGGACAAACAAATAAGGTATTAGATCTAAGATGTTGATTTGTCGAAGTTTTACAAAACAATAGTTTCTTTAACAACGTCGAAAAAAAAAATCCAATATTATACTATATTCTAAAACAACCCCGGGTTGCTACAGTATTTACTGTTCAGTGAACAGTAAACACTGTAGCAATATTGAATTTTTTTTTTTTTAGAGGATTTTCTTTTTTTTAAAAAAACCATTATAAAAATTATATATTTAAATGATATCTAATTTTATGTTGAAAATTTTTGTAAAAAATTCTTTTAAATAGATAAAGTGTACCGGATTAATTTGAAACGAATTTTAAAACTTTTTTTGAAACCGTTAATATTTGAAATCCAATAGGCCAAAATAATTAGAAACTTTCAATATAAAAGTTGGAGGTTTAGGTGAGATCTACAAATTTCATGCTAAATTTTTTTTCAAAAAATATTTTTAAATTAATATTTTGGGGCTTCTAAATGTAACGGATTTTAATTTATGGATGTTATGTGAATCTTGTCTTACTAATTATTGAAGAGAACATACCATATTTCAGTTTTATTCTTTTTGTTTTCTAAAAATTAATACCGTTTGATAGGTAAGGTTATTTAATTTAAACATAAAGTCATATAACTATAAATATCGTATTCGAACATTTGTGTCTTTTTAGTGGTGATTTTTGTCTAATGGACATTTTTTTTTCAAGTCTTTTCTAAGAAATTATAAAATTACACTAATCAATATCAGTAAAAAAAAAAAATTAATTTTTTTTAGTTTAAGTTTTTATTCCAAATTCTGAACTTAGTATCATTTCTTCCGAAAATTTCAAATATTAGTATAATTAGAAACTTTCAATATAAAATAATTAGAAACTTTCAATATAAAAGTTGGAGGTTTTGATGAGATCTACAAATTTCATGCTAAATTTTTTTTTCAAAAAATATTTTTAAATTAATATTTTGGGGCTTCTAAATGTACGAATTTTAAATTATGGATGTTATGTGAATATTGTCTTACTAATTATTGAAGAGAATATAATACATTTCAGTTTTATTCTTTTTGTTTTCTAAAAATTAATACCGTTTGATAGGTAAGATTATTTAATTTAAACATAAGGTCATATAACTATAAATATCGTATTTGAACATTTGTGTCTTTTTTAGTGGTGATTTTTGTCTAATGGATATTTTTTTTTTAAGTCTTTTCTAAGAAATTATAAAATTACACTAATCAATATCAGTAAAATAAAATAAAATTTTAATTTTTTTAGTTTAAGTTTTTATTTCAAACTTGAACTTAGTATCATTTCTTCCGAAAATTTCAAATACTAATATAATTTTTAATTTAATATTATTTTTAACTCTATAAATATACCAAAAAAAAAAAAATTCAATGACCGCAGCAACGCGCGGGCGTAAAAAGCTTCTGTTATCCTATGCTGCTGTATAGATTTTTCATCGAAAATCTAAATGTTGTTGCTAAGGAAATTTTCAAAAAAAATTAAAAATTATCGTGGTGGAACCGTAATTGAGCGCATGCTCCCGTAAAAATCTCAAACTCGCCAAAAAACTCCTACATCCAGCTCCGATCGACGCTATGAGATCCGAGTACAGTTCTTTCATAAATGAGAGCTCCTGCCACGGGGCAAAGATGATTTTTAGAAAATTCAGCAGGAGATTTTACCCCGCGCGGATTTGAATCTGAATAATGATATTTTCTGAGGCGCCTCCCATCCAGTTGAGCTAGCCGCACTCGGTAGAATTTTTCAAAATTTTAAATAGATCCGAAACTTGGAGTCGGAGGTAAAGAGAAATCTTTTCGGACAGCATTCAAATAAATGAAAAATACAAGTTGCGGATGTATTAAAAGCAAATACTAGGACTCTATCACGAATAGGAACCAATATTATTTTAAATATTTCGACTTTTGAAGCGTGGATGTGAGGCTTTCAACAACTATCTTTCCCTCCAAAAAAACCGTGACCTACCGCAATTGTAAAAGGCGAAGGTATACCGAGATGCAAGAGCTCTCGTGAGCCTAGACGTAAGGTGTATTGTATTTTTTTTTTTTTTTTTAAATAACAAGACGAAATTTCTTTCTGGATCTCCATTAACTCACAGACCATAGTTTTATACGCACACCTATATGATCATTTTGGATCCAGATGCACGCAGGAGAGTAAAATTTCGGCCTGACGTTCGCCTCCGGATCAGATATGGAGTACTGGAAGTTATCCAGCCACCAGCTTCGCCGTAACCGCTATAAACTCACGGCCACGGACACATCCGCATTGCAGCCACCCGTGGGGTTCGAACCCGGACGCTCGCTTCCTGAGGCGAGCGTCGCGGCTGACTGATCCACGGGCGGGGGACAACGTAAGGTGTATTGTAAGTCGGGTGCCAAACAAAGACGAGGTTCATGGTAGAACAAATAAAAATAAGTAGCAGTATTAGCAACTAGAACCAATTCATTAACTCTACCAACAAAGCGAAAACAAATAAACAAATCAAAGTAGCAATTGCTAGGGTTTCTATATATTTGAGGTGTGCACTTTTATATTAGAGCAAGTCTAGACGCTGATTACTCCTCGGATATTTACTACTTAAGCATAAGGATATTATGTCTTGACTTTATACTATGCGATTATGTGATGCTCTTAAAGTTGTAAGAACACTGCTTTTCATCAAGACTATCAGCACTCCTGATGCAACTAAAAATACATATTGTGACAATGATCTATGTGATACATATTTTAACATACAACATATGGTTCATATTATATTAGGCTATTAGAGGACCTGATTGAGTTTCTTAGATGTAAAAATTTAGAATTGGAAGAACAATTTCTTAAATATGTTGAAGTTTTAAAATTCTAATCATTATATTTGAAACTTCATGTTTCAGACTTTCCAAGAGAAATTATTATAACTTTCCAAAAGGTTCTTGAAAATAATTGCAAATTTAATTTTCATATGAAATAGGAAGATAAGTTTTATACATATCCAAAGGCTTTGGGAGCAATACATCATAAATGACAAAGATTAGAGATAATGTTACATCATCATTCTTTAATTATTCTAAAAGCCTCTCTCAAGCTTATCCTTGCCTAACCTCATCTGGATAAGATAATTCTACTTCTTGGTATGTAACATCAAAAAAAAAAAAAAAAAAAAAAAAAAGAACATAAATTCATGTATTGTATCACAAAAAATAAAAATAAAAAAAAGGAACAAACATGAAGGAGAGGAAAGCATCAGCATAATCGAGAGACCCCTATTTAAGGTGCATATTTTATGCATCCGACTTTGCTATGGCGAGCGTTACGTATGACGTCGTCTCTTGGGAGCCGCTTTTATTGTAAAAAGACAATATGGCAACAATTTATTTCTAATCCCAGAAGAAGCTCTTGCCCTCATATACAATCCCAGTCGAGGAATTGTGGTGGCTAAGGCCGTGTTCGTAAGATACGTATACAATCACTTACTGCCCTCGTCCAAACACGGTCATCACTGCTCAAGAATATCCGAATTGGTCTATATAGTAACCCATAGACGTTGCAGTTGTTCAAATTCATAAAATAAGGCAAGTCATAGAGGTTATGAGAGGGGGGTGGCCTGTTTATAGCTAGATATGATAATCTTCATAGAGGCATTTTACAAGTTCCTGTAGTTGTAGACGAAACACATGAGGAGGCATTTGGGTAAGAAGAGATGGCAGTAGGTAATTCAGATGTCTGCTGAGCCACCTGCCCCTTATACTCTGATGGTGTCTGCTAAATCTAATTACAAGTAAGAATTAAAGCAACTTCTAAATGATAAATGAATACATATAACGACATGTAACACTCACGTCTGACTTGCAGCGATGCGTAGAACGTGCGTACAGACTCGCGGCGAGAATCTAGATACATTAATATCCTTCCATGATCAATCAAATGCCCAAACCTCCTAAGTTGTAAAAAGCCCGATGTAGAATCTAGATATGTTAAAGAAGAGTCGGGCTGAAAAGCCAACACCGCAAGAGTTTATACTCGTATCCTCTTTATTTGTAGATAATACATGGGGACCAATGAAGTTAAGCTATAACAAGAACATCACATTCTCTCTCCTTCTCTCTCCTAGGAAGTTCATATATCGAACTGGACCGATCGATTCTGTCCGTTCCTATTTGAACTGGCAATGAAATTGAGTCGGTCCACACTCCACGCCCTAATATCTTTTTTAATCGGTTTCGGTTCGGTCTGGTTCAAAAATAAAAATAATAAAAATCGGTCCAAAAACTGTTTAATAAAGCTCAGTCCACTGAGATCCATGATGAGAAATGCCATAGAAAGTTGCTACAGGTGCAGCCCAATCCTATCATGATGAAGTTATGAATGCCCCAACCCCAGGAAAGTGGAAACCCTAGAATCATTGCCTATTTCTGTCCTTCTTCTCTCTCTCTCTCCCTCTTTCTCTGATTCTCTCTCTCCTTAACTGTCGGCGAATAAATCATCTCTTTAACTCTCTCTTTCCTCGACGGTGAATCAACTCGGAACCAAAACAGCATCGAAGTTCAACAAAGTTACTATCTCTCTCTTCTAACTAACCACTATCTCACCATCTCCAAAATTTCAACACCGCCAACTATTTCGCCCTTTTTTGTGATCGGTCTATGATTTAATAATTCAGTCCAGTCCAGACCACACTGTTCCTACTCCGATTTGACTTTCAATCTACAGCTTGAGCCAAGTTCGGTTCTCGGTTCGGTCCGATTTGATGGTATTGGATATATTAAAACAACTCTCCACCCAACCCCACTCTCTATAGAAAAGGGACCATAATTAAGTAGCAGCAGAAACCGAACTCGTGTACCTATATAGTTTTTAAGGCGGCCACACTTTTTGTTTGGAGTCTTTAGATTTAATTATGCTCACAACTTTTTCTTTTTAGCTAGCTCACATGCCTTTGCTTCCTCCCACTGCCTACAAAGACATTATTCTGGCTCAAAGTAATTAATCTATTCGAAAAAACAATTTAATATAACGGTGTTTCAGATTCTGAAAGAACTTAAAGCATTTATATTTTTATATCTCTATAATTTAAAAAAAAAAATTTACGTGCCGTTGACTCTGTAAAATAATAAAATTATCTTTTTTTTTAAAAAAAAAAGAACATTTAACTTAATGATAATAGTTTCGATAATCAAGAGATATAAAAACGTCATTTTGAATTTTTAAAAAAATAAAGATATATCTTATAATTTTAAATTATCAGAAAAAATAAAAACGCAAATAACCGAGGAAGTTATTCCCGATCAAAGTGGTATAGTGAGTGCTGGATTTCTAATCACACTAATCTACTCAGTGTCGGACATGGTTCCAGTAAGAAACAAGCAACCTCATAAATTATAGATAATTTCATAATACATTTTTCAAGGAATATGAACAAACCGACGGCCAATAACTTAAGAAAGAAGCAGTTATGTATTATCTCAAAAAAAAAAAAACAGCAAATATGAATATATCTTTGATAACAGCTATGTAAAATGGGTTATTTTAAGCTACAGTCAGGAATTGCCTTCAAACTTCCATTTCATTCATATATCAAAATTTCCATCCGGTAAATCGAAGTATGCTGAACCCACAATAAGAGGCAGTTACAATTAAGAGCTTGAAGATTGAAAAGAAAATAAAAGAAAAGAAAACATAAAAAGAAAGAATGCAGAACCAAGAAGCCGCAAGATGTGTAGCTGCATGGATCTGGAATAGTATGCAACAGCGAACATTATACGTTCATGGCTCTTGGCAGTTAACACGCCGGTGGAGCTCGAGCATCTCCTGGTGGTTTGGGTCCAAAGAAAGGGCCGCCCTGCAATCACGAAGGGCGCTGGGCACGTCTCCTATGTGCTCATGGAATGCAGCTCGGAGGTGAAGAAGATGGAGATCGGCTTTGAATGCAATTGCTTGTGTTAGCTCCGCTATTGCCTCTTTCTCCTTGTGGTTGTCCATCAATACTATTAAAATTCAAAGAAAATAAAAATATGAAAACTACGAAGAAACGAAAGATTGGATCTTCCTGAGTTGATCACCACTTTGCCTAGTTAAATAAAATTATGGTTAGAAAAATAAAAAGGTTCGACTTGGCGTGGTAAGTAAAAGCAGTTCAAAGGTAGCAGATTCACCTTTTAGCTTTCGAAATTGTCAAAACACAAGCTAAATTTGATTTTCAAGCTTCACGGAGGATGCAGATAGACTAAGTGATTCGATTAACTAACCTTTGTTCATAATTACGAACGCACGTTAAGGAAAAGTCGAGTTTTCAACAACTCAATTTTTTGAAGAAAGACCATGAAGAGGTGCAACTTTATTACTTGGAATCTTCAAATATTCTCATATTGAGATCAAAATTTGAAACAGGAACCCAACCTTCTAAGCATGTTCAATTTCTAAAGCTTCTAACAGAATTTAAGGTATGATTTCAAATCCTCTAACAAATATCATCTCACAATCTGTATTAAAATGAGGGGAAATGACAATGATACTTGAAAGACAAAGTCAGAATAGCTGTCCACAAGCAGGTTGAAAATAGTACTAAGCATAACAGAATTGTTTTATACTAAGCATAACGAATTGTTTTATATTCTTGCTTCATATATTCAGTCCTTGTTGAGAATCATGATAATGTTGGGAGTACATACCTAGTTAGACAGAATTTTATATTTAGCAGAATTATTATTTGGTTGGTAGAACTCTAGGTCTATACATATTTGAGGTGATGCCTCCAATTTTACTAAGCAGTTTCAATCAACCAAAATAGTAATAATAATAATTCTATGATGCCTACCTTGCACCAAGCAGTTTCACCAAAAAAAAAAAACACCCAAAGCTGGTTCTACTTGGAGAGAGAAACTGCAGAAAGAATCTAACCTGCAGCTCGATATCTGTAAGGGTAGACGCGCAGAGGATCTAATTGAGTGACCATCTGCAGATCTTCTTTGGTAAGGTCGCGTTCACAGTATTCAGATCTTTTCTCGTATGCTGATGCATTGTTTTTAGCCTTCTCAATTAATTTAGTCATTTCTTCATATGCAGCATTGCGATCACTTTTAAGGAAGTGAACTCGTGCGAGTCCCTGATGAGCACGCGTATGACGAATTTTAAGAGCACTAATGTAGCAATCTGCTGCCTGGTCAAGCTTTCCGCAATCAACATACACGCTACCGAGGTTGTTTAATGCCTGAAAAATCAATGTCCAAATTCATTTATATCAAAAAAGCAGCACAACGCAAAAGTCAAATACAAGGTGAACTCAGCATGCAATGCAATGGCCTATCCTACAAAAAAAAAAAAAAAAAAGACCTAGCATTCAGCCACTCGATCTATCAGAAGCTTGAAGTTAAAAGTCATGACTTTTTTACAATGTAATTACTCAACCGTAGAAATAACAACTTGATATGCAGTAATGTTCCACTAACCCTAGTTAACACCACTAGAAATATGCGTATCAACTTGTGACTTCTCAGGAAAAAAAAAATTATGAAAAAGCCAACTTGCTGTGTATATCACAACAATATCCAGCTAATGACACAGGCTTATGTAAATCAATCACATATAAGTGTTTTTTTCCTTAACAGCTACATGTTCAAATATTAAATCAGTATACTTGAATAGTTCATAATCAGAGATTGGCCAGTTTAACCTAATCTGCTGAGCGGTACAGTAATAAAGAGCAATGCTGTCTAAAATTTATCTCCAAATTCATCTCTTAACTCATTTTATCATCTATGAACCCCCATCTATCAATCACCATACCATCTAACCCTATTTAGAGATCAAAAGTTAATTAGAAAGTGAGCCAGCTAACAGTTAACACGAAAGAGTGCCCATTAGGATATGTACATATTCCAGTACCTGACCCTTCCGTAACCGATCAGAGGGGCACTTTAGTGCATCTTGAAGAAGCGAGATAACTGTTGCAGAGGAAGATGGATCGGCGCTTGAATCGGCCAATGCATATGCTTTCAGGAAGAATGCCTCGAATGACCTCTGTATAGAGATAGACTCCTCTGCCTTTCTCAAACCTTCTTCACAGTGACCAGTGTCGTACAAAATCCAACCCTCATAAACCAAACGTTCATGTTCGCTTGAAGCATGCTTGCGAGCTAGCTGTAGGCTTCGCATGGCCGCTTCCGGACAGTTCAACCTAAAAACACATATCAAGAGTCAGCAGCTAAATAATACAATAAATATCTCTCTTATTTCCTTTTTAATTTTAGAAGTCGTCCAAGATTCTTAGGCAAAAGATGAAACGTTATTGCTATGGCACTATGCACCTCACAGGTTCCATATGCGCTCCCGACTCAGGCTCCGGGAGGTTTACATGTACGCGCCATACCCGCTAACTCGCGGAGGACGTTTCTCTCCTGGCTTTTGCCAGGATACTAACTCACACCAGTGCGCTGGGAGGAGCAGGCTTCTATTAGTGCGTCCTTGGGTTCACCCCCTTTGAAGTAATAAAGAAGCAATGAACACCGCCACCACCCCCCCCCCCCCCCCCCCCCCAAAAAAAAAAAAAAAAAAAAAAAAAAAACTTGAAGCAATGAAGAAGACAAGCGAAGCAAATGGAAGAAATATCAAACCTCAGGAGAAGCAATGATTGTCTGAAGTACAGGACCCCTTTAGCAGCATCAGATTCCAACATTTGATATATAACTGAAAGGGAACCAATATCGTCGACAGACGACCAACGTTCGTAAAGCTGAAGCCAACAATATGTTATCCTTTGCTGCTGTATAGATTTTTCATCGAAAATCTAAATGTTGTTGCTAAGGAATTTTCAAAAAAAATTTAAAATTATCGTGGTGGAACCGTAATTGAGCGCATGCTCCCGTAAAAATCTCAAATTCGCCAAAAAACTCCTACATCCAGCTCCGATCGACGCTCTGAGATCCGAGTACAGTTCTTTTATAAATGAGAGCTCCTACCACGGGGCAAAGATGATTTTTAGAAAATTCAGCAGGAGATTTTACCCCGCGCGGACTTGAATCTGAATAATGATATTTTCTGAGGCGCCTCCCATCCAGTTGAGCTAGCCGCGGTAGAATTTTTCAAAATTTTAAATAGATCCGAAACTTGGAGTCGGAGGTAAAGAGAAATCTTTTCGGACAGCATTCAAATAAATGAAAAATACAAGTTGCGGATGTATTAAAAGCAAATACTAGGACTCTATCACGAATAGGAACCAATATTATTTTAAATATTTCGACTTTTGAAGCGTGGATGTGAGGCTTTCAACAACTATCTTTCCCTCCAAAAAAACCGTGACCTACCGCAATTGTAAAAGGCGAAGGTATACCGAGATGCAAGAGCTCTCGTGAGCCTAGACGTAAGGTGTATTGTATTTTTTTTTTTTTTTTTAAATAACAAGACGAAATTTCTTTCTGGATCTCCATTAACTCACAGACCATAGTTTTATACGCACACCTATATGATCATTTTGGATCCAGATGCACGCAGGAGAGTAAAATTTCGGCCTGACGTTCGCCTCCGGATCAGATATGGAGTACTGGAAGTTATCCAGCCACCAGCTTCGCCGTAACCGCTATAAACTCACGGCCACGGACACATCCGCATTGCAGCCACCCGTGGGGTTCGAACCCGGACGCTCGCTTCCTGAGGCGAGCGTCGCGGCTGACTGATCCACGGGCGGGGGACAACGTAAGGTGTATTGTAAGTCGGGTGCCAAACAAAGACGAGGTTCATGGTAGAACAAATAAAAATAAGTAGCAGTATTAGCAACTAGAACCAATTCATTAACGCTACCAACAAAGCGAAAACAAATAAACAAATCAAAGTAGCAATTGCTAGGGTTTCTATATATTTGAGGTGTGCACTTTTATATTAGAGCAAGTCTAGACGCTGATTACTCCTCGGATATTTACTACTTAAGCATAAGGATATTATGTCTTGACTTTATACTATGCGATTATGTGATGCTCTTAAAGTTGTAAGAACACTGCTTTTCATCAAGACTATCAGCACTCCTGATGCAACTAAAAATACATATTGTGACAATGATCTATGTGATACATATTTTAACATACAACATATGGTTCATATTATATTAGGCTATTAGAGGACCTGATTGAGTTTCTTAGATGTAAAAATTTAGAATTGGAAGAACAATTTCTTAAATATGTTGAAGTTTTAAAATTCTAATCATTATATTTGAAACTTCATGTTTCAGACTTTCCAAGAGAAATTATTATAACTTTCCAAAAGGTTCTTGAAAATAATTGCAAATTTAATTTTCATATGAAATAGGAAGATAAGTTTTATACATATCCAAAGGCTTTGGGAGCAATACATCATAAATGACAAAGATTAGAGATAATGTTACATCATCATTCTTTAATTATTCTAAAAGCCTCTCTCAAGCTTATCCTTGCCTAACCTCATCTGGATAAGATAATTCTACTTCTTGGTATGTAACATCAAAAAAAAAAAAAAAAAAAAAAAAAAAAGAACATAAATTCATGTATTGTATCACAAAAAATAAAAATAAAAAAAAGGAACAAACATGAAGGAGAGGAAAGCATCAGCATAATCGAGAGACCCCTATTTAAGGTGCATATTTTATGCATCCGACTTTGCTATGGCTATGGCGAGCGTTACGTATGACGTCGTCTCTTGGGAGCCGCTTTTATTGTAAAAAGACAATATGGCAACAATTTATTTCTAATCCCAGAAGAAGCTCTTGCCCTCATATACAATCCCAGTCGAGGAATTGTGGTGGCTAAGGCCGTGTTCGTAAGATACGTATACAATCACTTACTGCCCTCGTCCAAACACGGTCATCACTGCTCAAGAATATCCGAATTGGTCTATATAGTAACCCATAGACGTTGCAGTTGTTCAAATTCATAAAATAAGGCAAGTCATAGAGGTTATGAGAGGGGGTGGCCTGTTTATAGCTAGATATGATAATCTTCATAGAGGCATTTTACAAGTTCCTGTAGTTGTAGACGAAACACATGAGGAGGCATTTGGGTAAGAAGAGATGGCAGTAGGTAATTCAGGTGTGCTGAGCCACTGCCCCTTATACTCTGATGGTGTCTGCTAAATCTAATTACAAGTAAGAATTAAAGCAACTTCTAAATGATAAATGAATACATATAACGACATGTAACACTCACGTCTGACTTGCAGCGATGCGTAGAACGTGCGTACAGACTCGCGGCGAGAATCTAGATACATTAATATCCTTCCATGATCAATCAAATGCCCAAACCTCCTAAGTTGTAAAAAGCCCGATGTAGAATCTAGATATGTTAAAGAAGAGTCGGGCTGAAAAGCCAACACCGCAAGAGTTTATACTCGTATCCTCTTTATTTGTAGATAATACATGGGGACCAATGAAGTTAAGCTATAACAAGAACATCACATTCTCTCTCCTTCTCTCTCCTAGGAAGTTCATATATCGAACTGGACCGATCGATTCTGTCCGTTCCTATTTGAACTGGCATGAAATTGAGTCGGTCCACACTCCACGGCCCTAATATCTTTTTTTAATCGGTTTCGGTTCGGTCTGGTTCAAAATAAAATAAAATAAAAGTGGATCGGTCCAAAACTGTTTAATAAAGCTCAGTCCACTGAGATCCATGATGAGAAATGCCATAGAAAGTTGCTACAGGTGCAGCCCAATCCTATGCATGATGAAGTTATGAATGCCCCAACCCCAGGAAAGTGGAAACCCTAGAATCATTGCCTATTTCTGTCCTTCTGATTCTCTCTCTCTCTCCCCTCTTTCTCTGATTCTCTCTCTCCTTAACTGTCGGCGAATAAATCATCTCTTTAACTCTCTCTTTCCTCGACGGTGAATCAACTCGGAACCAAAACAGCATCGAAGTTCAACAAAGTTACTATCTCTCTCTTCTAACTAACCACTATCTCACCATCTCCAAAATTTCAACACCGCCAACTATTTCGCCCTTTTTTGTGATCGGTCTATGATTTAATCAATTCAGTCCAGTCCAGACCACACTGTTCCTACTCCGATTTGACTTTCAATCTACAGCTTGAGCCAAGTTCGGTTCTCGGTTCGGTCCGATTTGATGGTATTGGATATATAAAACAACTCTCCACCCAACCCCACTCTCTATAGAAAAGGGACCATAATTAAGTAGCAGCAGAGCTAACCGAACTCGTGTACCTATATAGTTTTTAAGGCGGCCACACTTTTTGTTTGGAGTCTTTAGATTTAATTATGCTCACAACTTTTTCTTTTTAGCTAGCTCACATGCCTTTGCTTCCTCCCACTGCCTACAAAGACATTATTCTGGCTCAAAGTAATTAATCTATTCGAAAAAACAATTTAATATAACGGTGTTTCAGATTCTGAAAGAACTTAAAGCATTTATATTTTTATATCTCTATAATTTAAAAAAAAAATTTTACGTGCCGTTGACTCTGTAAAATAATAAAATTATCTTTTTTTTTAAAAAAAAAAGAACATTTAACTTAATGATAATAGTTTCGATAATCAAGAGATATAAAAAACGTCATTTTGAATTTTTAAAAAAATAAAGATATATCTTATAATTTTAAATTATCAGAAAAAATAAAAACGCAAATAACCGAGGAAGTTATTCCCGATCAAAGTGGTATAGTGAGTGCTGGATTTCTAATCACACTAATCTACTCAGTGTCGGACATGGTTCCAGTAAGAAACAAGCAACCTCATAAATTATAGATAATTTCATAATACATTTTTCAAGGAATATGAACAAACCGACGGCCAATAACTTAAGAAAGAAGCAGTTATGTATTATCTCAAAAAAAAAAAAAACAGCAAATATGAATATATCTTTGATAACAGCTATGTAAAATGGGTTATTTTAAGCTACAGTCAGGAATTGCCTTCAAACTTCCATTTCATTCTTATATCAAAATTTCCATCCGGTAAATCGAAGTATGCTGAACCCACAATAAGAGGCAGTTACAATTAAGAGCTTGAAGATTGAAAAGAAAATAAAAGAAAAGAAAACATAAAAGAAGAATGCAGAACCAAGAAGCCGCAAGATGTGTAGCTGCATGGATCTGGAATAGTATGCAACAGCGAACATTATACGTTCATGGCTCTTGGCAGTTAACACGCCGGTGGAGCTCGAGCATCTCCTGGTGGTTTGGGTCCAAAGAAAGGGCCGCCCTGCAATCACGAAGGGCGCTGGGCACGTCTCCTATGTGCTCATGGAATGCAGCTCGGAGGTGAAGAAGATGGAGATCGGCTTTGAATGCAATTGCTTGTGTTAGCTCCGCTATTGCCTCTTTCTCCTTGTGGTTGTCCATCAATACTATTAAAATTCAAAGAAAATAAAAATATGAAAACTACGAAGAAACGAAAGATTGGATCTTCCTGAGTTGATCACCACTTTGCCTAGTTAAATAAAATTATGGTTAGAAAATAAAAAGGTTCGACTTGGCGTGGTAAGTAAAAGCAGTTCAAAGGTAGCAGATTCACCTTTTAGCTTTCGAAATTGTCAAAACACAAGCTAAATTTGATTTTCAAGCTTCACGGAGGATGCAGATAGACTAAGTGATTCGATTAACTAACCTTTGTTCATAATTACGAACGCACGTTAAGGAAAAGTCGAGTTTTCAACAACTCAATTTTTTGAAGAAAGACCATGAAGAGGTGCAACTTTATTACTTGGAATCTTCAAATATTCTCATATTGAGATCAAAATTTGAAACAGGAACCCAACCTTCTAAGCATGTTCAATTTCTAAAGCTTCTAACAGAATTTAAGGTATGATTTCAAATCCTCTAACAAATATCATCTCACAATCTGTATTAAAATGAGGGGAAATGACAATGATACTTGAAAGACAAAGTCAGAATAGCTGTCCACAAGCAGGTTGAAAATAGTACTAAGCATAACAGAATTGTTTTATACTAAGCATAACGAATTGTTTTATATTCTTGCTTCATATATTCAGTCCTTGTTGAGAATCATGATAATGTTGGGAGTACATACCTAGTTAGACAGAATTTTATATTTAGCAGATTTATTATTTGGTTGGTAGAACTCTAGGTCTATACATATTTGAGGTGATGCCTCCAATTTTACTAAGCAGTTTCAATCAACCAAAATAGTAATAATAATAATTCTATGATGCCTACCTTGCACCAAGCAGTTTCACCAAAAAAAAAAAACACCCAAAGCTGGTTCTACTTGGAGAGAGAAACTGCAGAAAGAATCTAACCTGCAGCTCGATATCTGTAAGGGTAGACGCGCAGAGGATCTAATTGAGTGACCATCTGCAGATCTTCTTTGGTAAGGTCGCGTTCACAGTATTCAGATTTTTCTCGTATGCTGATGCATTGTTTTTAGCCTTCTCAATTAATTTAGTCATTTCTTCATATGCAGCATTGCGATCACTTTTAAGGAAGTGAACTCGTGCGAGTCCCTGATGAGCACGCGTATGACGAATTTTAAGAGCACTAATGTAGCAATCTGCTGCCTGGTCAAGCTTTCCGCAATCAACATACACGCTACCGAGGTTGTTTAATGCCTGAAAAATCAATGTCCAAATTCATTTATATCAAAAAAGCAGCACAACGCAAAAGTCAAATACAAGGTGAACTCAGCATGCAATGCAATGGCCTATCCTACAAAAAAAAAAAAAAAAAAGACCTAGCATTCAGCCACTCGATCTATCAGAAGCTTGAAGTTAAAAGTCATGACTTTTTTACAATGTAATTACTCAACCGTAGAAATAACAACTTGATATGCAGTAAAATGTTCCACTAACCCTAGTTAACACCACTAGAAATATGCGTATCAACTTGTGACTTCTCAGGAAAAAAAAAATTATGAAAAAGCCAACTTGCTGTGTATATCACAACAATATCCAGCTAATGACACAGGCTTATGTAAATCAATCACATATAAGTGTTTTTTTCCTTAACAGCTACATGTTCAAATATTAAATCAGTATACTTGAATAGTTCATAATCAGAGATTGGCCAGTTTAACCTAATCTGCTGAGCGGTACAGTAATAAAGAGCAATGCTGTCTAAAATTTATCTCCAAATTCATCTCTTAACTCATTTTATCATCTATGAACCCCCATCTATCAATCACCATACCATCTAACCCTATTTAGAGATCAAAAGTTAATTAGAAAGTGAGCCAGCTAACAGTTAACACGAAAGAGTGCCCATTAGGATATGTACATATTCCAGTACCTGACCCTTCCGTAACCGATCAGAGGGGCACTTTAGTGCATCTTGAAGAAGCGAGATAACTGTTGCAGAGGAAGATGGATCGGCGCTTGAATCGGCCAATGCATATGCTTTCAGGAAGAATGCCTCGAATGACCTCTGTATAGAGATAGACTCCTCTGCCTTTCTCAAACCTTCTTCACAGTGACCAGTGTCGTACAAAATCCAACCCTCATAAACCAAACGTTCATGTTCGCTTGAAGCATGCTTGCGAGCTAGCTGTAGGCTTCGCATGGCCGCTTCCGGACAGTTCAACCTAAAAACACATATCAAGAGTCAGCAGCTAAATAATACAATAAATATCTCTCTTATTTCCTTTTTAATTTTAGAAGTCGTCCAAGATTCTTAGGCAAAAGATGAAACGTTATTGCTATGGCACTATGCACCTCACAGGTTCCATATGCGCTCCCGACTCAGGCTCCGGGAGGTTTACATGTACACGCCCATACCCGCTAACTCGCGGAGGACGTTTCTCTCCTGGCTTTTGCCAGGATACTAACTCACACCAGTGCGCTGGGAGGAGCAGGCTTCTATTAGTGCGTCCTTGGGTTCACCCCCTTTGAAGTAATAAAGAAGCAATGAACACCGCCGCGCCACCCCCCCCCCCCCCCCCCCCAAAAAAAAAAAAAAAAAAAAAAAAAAACTTGAAGCAATGAAGAAGACAAGCGAAGCAAATGGAAGAAATATCAAACCTCAGGAGAAGCAATGATTGTCTGAAGTACAGGACCCCTTTAGCAGCATCAGATTCCAACATTTGATATATAACTGAAAGGGAACCAATATCGTCGACAGACGACCAACGTTCGTAAAGCTGAAGCCAACAATCTGCAGTTGTCCACTGTTCCACATGCTCCCTAACAAGGGTGCGGAGCTGGGAAGCAGAAACACGTCCTTCAAGCATCCGGTACTCGGGAGCGAGGGTGAGAATTGCTTGGACATCACAGAGTGCAGAATAATAATCCTCTAATGCCAAATAGAAACAAAATCTAAGTTCCAGGCATTCTAAAGCTAATTTGAAGCCCAAAAGACGATTGATCTCCGCTAATGCATGCTTCACGTCCTGATTTCTCATCAGCGATGCTGCACGGTACATGTAAGGGTATATAAGAGTGGGGTCCACCTCTGTTGCCTTGTCGAGATCTTCCCATTTCGATTCTCCTTCACAACACAAAGCTCTCTCTTGGTATATCCAACCGAGGGTCTGGTGCGAAGATATCAAAGAGTTCAGCATTTCATAAGCTACCTGCTGTTGTCCTCGTATACGAGCAATTCTGGCTAGACCTGCGGCAGAATACACGTGGCCAGCAGAAACTGCCGCTTCAAAAAGCCACTCCGCTTCTTTGTATTCCTTACGTAAAAGCCTCACGCATCCCAGCCGATGAAAGGATAATTGTTTTTGCTTATTGTTGTCCGCAGACTCTAACAATTTCTCCAGAAACGAAATTGTTGTATCTGACCTTTGATTAATACTCATAGAAACTTCACTTAGGAAACAGTAAAGTGAGAAAGACGAACGACCGACCATTATCTCTCTCTGTTGCTTATTAACAGTGGAGAAGATTTTGACGACTTGTTCATCATTCAAGCACCCAGGTAGTTCGTGTAAAAACACCTGCAAACAAGAAGATGCAAGAATAGGAGCATTTTCCTCCAACGCACACTCCATTAGGTCGATCGCATCTTGTCTCGTAGAAACCAACGACGCTAATTTCCTATCACAACTGTCTTTTAAATTCTCACAGCAAAATTTATTTGCAAATACTAAAATTTCCAGAAGAACCTCTGCAGATAAATCACTCAATGTATGAGTGATACTGAATTCGCTGATTGATCTCATTCCCAGAGGTGAGATGCCGTTCTCTGACATATCAATGACCTCGAGTAATGATTCGGTGAAACAACCGGTTAGCATGGTTTGAAAAGGAATTGACAGAGCAGCAATTTTTTGCCTATCACATGCTATCATCTCCCCTTTTATGTTGAAGAACACGGCGGACGAAACGCCTGACAAATTAGAACTACAAGTACTGACCATCTCAACATTCCTCGCTGGCATCATGGAAGCAATATCGAGACGCCCGAGCTCCTGAGAGCACTTTCCACACGAAGCAAGGAGATCAGAAATAAGCTCTTCTCCTTGCTTCTCATATTTTAGCCATGCTCCGAATATAAGCTTCTCGTGAACCGTGCTTGCCTTCTGCCAAGCACAATGAAGACTCCGCTGGAGCAATTTCACCTCGCCGAGACCCCGAAACACATGGAATTGTAACAAATAGAGGTTGGACCGTTCGTGAGGCGGGCAAGATTCTAACTCCTCATGGATCTGAGCCAACACTTCAACATAATCTATAGGCTTAAATAGTGGTAGCACTGGTGGCTCAGCAACCTTAATAAGAGACTCTCTACATGAATCCAATCCATTGAATATCACATTAACATCGTGTTCATAAATATTAATATTAACCATGTAGCTATGGAAATTGAATCTATTAAGGCTAGCTAAGAAAATAGTTACTTACATGGAAGAAGGCGTATGAAAGGATGACTTTGAGAACTTGCCTCTCTCTACTTGAAGCCATGATTGTGGATTAAGAGCATGAACTTGTGTTTCCTTGCAAGAGTCTGAGAGGAATAGATTCCTCATGGGGAGAAAGAATGAAAATAGCTCCCAAATCTCCACAATCTCCAAATTACGTGTTTCCAAAATTACCAAATCTCAATCCTTCCACTCACAAATAAAAGTCAATCGCGCAAAATAAATAAATAAATAAATAAAACAAAACAAAGAGATCCCTCTAAGCAACAAAAATAAAAAACACAATTTTTCAGTTTATATATCAACAAAAAACAAGGCCTTTTGTGAAAATTGAGTCTTTTCCACACCAAATGATCCAAAAACAGATTTTTCTGGCTGGGATCTCCTGAAATTTCAGCAGATGAACATTAGAGACGAAAGTGACACTTTTTAGTACAAAGAACCATAGAAATCGAGACCAACATGAACTATATTATCTTCGCAGCTTTTGATATCAATAGATATACAATACAACTCTGGAAAAAGAGAGATCACTGATTATGAAATGAAAGATGAAGCTGAGATCACAAGGAGGTTAAAAAAAAGGTATCCAACGCCGACCCACTACATCGAACTGTTGCAGCTGCTGAACTAATCCCACGGCGAAAGAAGGGGAAAGGGGGATGTCTCGTGGATTTGATTGGTTACTGGATCTGGTGGTTCTCCTGTGTCGTGTTTGGGCTAATACAGCTGATCTTCGTCGAAGAAGGTGACTGCAAATATTTTACATAAAAAGATAATAATAATAAATACTAATGATAATAATAAGAACATACTTTGTGAGTCTTGTACATGGAGAATATTTATATCAACTAGTTGGTTTACGACTTTACGGGGATTGCTGGAAATCCCGCGGCCCAAATTTCATCGATCACTCTAGCACGCATTACGAAAGTTATATAAAAATTTCGTCTATTTATTTCTAAATATTTTTATAAAAATTTATGTTAAAAATTTTGATCATCACAACAAATATTATAAAATTTATATAATATTTAAATTTTAATTATTATTTTGTGTATTATTTAATATTTTTAGAAAAATCATAACTATAAAATTATTAATTACATAATATAATTTTATAATTTAAAAAATTTTAAAAAAATATTTTAAAATTTTGACCGCTCATTATCCTACACATGATTCTTTCGAATCAGGTTAGCTGCGCCCGATTTATTCTATGAAAGTGCTTGCCTTTTAAATTAATCTTAGTAGAGGTATAAACTACTTTAATTTTCTTTTATATTTTGCCTGAAATAATGGTGAATAATACTCAATTTATTCTAGAGAAAGTTGCTGCTGAGTGTAAGTATGAAGCCTACTCCAAGTGATTTTTTAAAAAAAGGCTTAGGGGCTGTTTACTTCGCGCGGAAGTCTGAGAAGTGAGAAGTGAGAAGTGGGAAGTGGGTGAACTGTAAGAACTGAGAAGTGGGTGAGAAGTGGTGTTTTGGGTTTCTATGTTTACTTGAGATTGTGAAGTAGAGGTTGGAAGATAATTTTTTTGTTTACTTGAAATTGGAAGTGAGGGTTGAAAGATAATTTTTTTTGTTTACGTGAATTGGAAGTAAGCTGAGACATAAAAAATATATTATATTTATTTTAAATTTATATTTAAATATTTATATTAAATTATATATTATATCCTATTTTGTATGTATCTCTTATTTAATATCTTAAATTTATATATTATAATATATATATATTATAACACAGTATGTTATATTATATTTTTTATTTTATATGTATTAAATATATATCAAATAAATTTTATATTCTTGAATACTAAAAATTATAAGAGACAAGTTCTAAAATTTGAATACAAAAAGTATTGAATATAAAGACTTTGTATTGAATAAAAATTTACAAAAGATTTATTATTACATATATATGTATTCTAAAAATAAATAAATAAAAAAAAAGTTACACATTGTACAAGTATTTCAACCATTGACTACAGTGGTCGCCAGAGGAAGGAGAAGAAATCGCGAGAACACAACATAACTCACGCGCGGAAGACAAAACGAGTTCGCCCACTTCGCAGCTAAAAGCTGCGAAGTGGGCGAACTCAATTTATTATATACTCGCGGAACTCAGAATTGAGTTCCGCGAGTTCACGCGGCGAAGTAAACAGCGAAACTGTGTTCTGAGTTTCGAGTTCCACGAGATCCACCAGTTCCACGCGAAGTAAACAGCCCCTTAATCTTTATGAGACGAAGCGATGGTAAATTGGTAATTTAACTCGTATCCATCTCTTTTCTGGATCTTTATGTACGGTGGAGATTTTCTTTAATTTGAGACGGCACAAATTTTAGCTGTCAATAACATTATTTATATTGATGTATTTTATAAAATATAGCTTAAATTTTATACAAATATTAAAATGAATCAAATGGATCTTTGAACTCGCAAATTAAATTTTTTTTAATTTTTGAAATATATTTCGTTTGTCTGATAGTTTAATAGATACATATAGATAAGGGTGTCCCGAAACATTATATGATCTGTGTACAATGCGGCTCACTTGGATTATTTTTGTCAAAAAAGTTCTTGCATTGTAAAATATGAAGTAATTAATTTCTCCAATAAAAAAAATCTAAATTAGTTTTCCTGAATATATTTTTAGTTTTGTCCGGAATATTTTCTTTTAACCTATTCGAAATATTTTTAGCTTATTCAGAACATTTTTAGCAATAAAAATATTAAAATAGCTTATTCAAAATATTATAATATAAATGACGGCAACAGGCAACATTATAATAATCGTCTGGATCACTTTGAAGTTCCAATTAAAAAAGTTTTTTTAAAAAGTTGAAAAGCAGGGGTGGAGGTTTAGTTTATTAGTTTTAAAAAGCAAAAAAAAAATTATATTATTCTTTTATACAAAATATGATTAAAAAAAAAAGTTTGGAACAACTTTTTGCAATTTTTGTTGCTGAATAATGCAACCGGAAATCCAATTTGTTTTTCCAAAAGGACCAAAACCAATCAACTTCACTTGCACAACCAAAAATTATATAGTACAGCATCTCAAAGTTTAATAAATTATTATTTATTTATAGTTATAAAATCAGTTCAAATATACTTTTATAAGTATATTTAAAAAAATTTGAATACGACAACAAAGACGGATATGTTATATGATTTTTATATTACAATTTTTTTGGATAATAGTTCAAAATAGATATTTTTAAATTTTCAAATATTTATTATAAAGTTTTGGAGCTTTAAAATATTTTAAAGAATTTTAAAAGTAAAAATTATAAAGCACACCAAATTGTTTTTTATATTTGAAGTTTTTCAAAATTGCTTACATATATTTTGAGTAATTTGTAAATTTTTTGAAAAAGGATTACTTGTTAAGATTGTGAAAAAAAGAAATTTTTAGAACCCTATTTATTATTTTATTTTTATATATTTTTCTGCAATTGTTTAATGTAGAGCTACCGGTGTGATGGGATTCGCTGTAGAAAGATCACTCAAATCTAGTGCTGTCACGATCGTTTGCATCCCCAAACTCCCAATATTGATTTGGACAATTTTTTTTTATTTATTCCCTATAAAATCTTTTCCGAATTTCCAATTATAGCCACTAGATTTTAAAAAAAAAAGTATAAAATTCAAAGAAATACTTAATAATTCTCAGTGTAATTTATCCATCATGCCAACAAAAAAGCAAAAATAATACAAATTATAAGTATATTCCTCATGGAAATTGTTGAGTATTCATTAAATTTGATATAATCTTTCTATTAATTTTTTTTCCAAAGCATTATTATTTTAAAAGGGTAAGCTCCTTTGGATATTTATAAGTCTATTTTCTACAAGATTTTGGGCAGTCCTTTTCGTGCATCATCTTGTTATAATACAATTAATACATTCGAGCTTCGAGGCACGTGTATGGTAGGAATAACCGTAATTCACATATCTCGAGATAGGGGGCAATATAAATAGGTGCACATTATAATTGTAATCCAATTAGAGGACTATCTTCATTAGTTCAAAACCACTTGATTGATGTTTCTAATCACTTCAATTTTGTTTGATTATATAGAAATAGAATGATTTTTTGTTATTATTTTTGCACCAAGTCTAAAGGACGAAGATTAACGATGTAACAGCTGACTATTTGAGAGTCAACAAATTGAAAAGTGGCATATTTTCGGACATAGCCTTTTAGGATCCTTTAGAATTCTTCCGTAAAAAAATTAAATCCAGATATTTTTTCTTTATGGTACCAATTTCTACATGTTATCAATTTGCCCAGCTTTTCTAATTACTATTGAATCTCTATCGTACATCTGCTAGCACCTATTTCGGGGAGAATGAACTGCAGTATGTCCCAACCATGGGACACCTATGACAACATATAAATAAGACGCGAATTTTTATTTTTTTAAGTCCAAGGCATTGCCTCAAAGACAAAAACAAAAAGTTATTTACTATTCAAATAAATATGTGACAATTTCATAATTTTTCTCCATTTTTTTTCTTCTTTTTTCCCCTTTAATCACAAGTCAATGAGTCATTTTCATATATCACTTGGAATGAGAGTAGGATATTGTTTTAGGTCAACTAACTATTAAACGATATTCTATAAAGTGTTCCCTCAAAGGACAGAGACAATAAGAAGTGGCCCAAACTTGACAACACTACATTCACTAAGTATCTCCAAATGTCTCTTCATGATTTAGTCTTATAACTAATCGATATTTGTATTTCTAGAAATCATTTTTGGGTGACCGCAAGAAAAATCTCCGATAACATGTCGTTACAATATTTGTCGCTTTTCTAATCTCATCTATTATTTTCTTGCCTCTTCAAAATTATGGGTTGTGCTCATCCTAATCGTATATTATCGAGAGAGTACTAAATATGACGATTTTTTAAATATGGTGCTCTACAGCACCGTTCCATAACATTATAAATTATGGTACGATACAAATTCGACCAAGAATAGTACCAAGAATTCCCTGTTGAAATTTCGAAACTATAATAAACGTCCTGACCCTAGGGTCACATGAACTCAATTAATTTGGAGGAAAAAAAAATTATATAAATAAAACCTACTTCCTTGTCCTAGGCTATGGTCACAATTTGGAAAAAAAAATAAAGATAAAATAAAAATGTTTATAATTTGCTTGAAAGTTGGCAACCAATTGTCCTTTAATTCTCAAGATTCATGTGTGTGATGAAAGTTAAAGTGGAACTTTAAAAAGTTGGTCAATTAGTTTATAAGTTGGAGTAGCAATTGCATGTAAAGAAGCTCCCATACACATGACTATCATGCATGGTTAGGTGGGGAGTTTGGCCAGCTTTTCATTATCTCAACTTATCTCTTTATACCATAATATATTATTTCATATATCACATAATAACTGATCCCCACAATTGATATAAGCCCAAGTATAGAAACCGAGTAGCCCGATCGAGATACTAAATTCTATGTGTCGTGTTCGTCTGTCGTGATTTATATCACATTTGAGTTACAATCAACTGATAATTGTGTTGGGTTGCTCAATATATAATATATACAAATGAGAAGATAATTGACGCTTATGTGTCATGTGACAATCTAATACGCTTGGTTGTTTACTTTGATTTAGAAATTTTAATGTAGGGTGCTTTAAATTTGTATGATATAGTAAAGCAGAAAATATTCGTCAGTTTTGTGACATGTGATAATCTTATTTGCATTCCTAACTATTGGTTGTGTACTTTAATTAAAAATTTCTAAAAGTTAATTGATATGAATATTAGTTTTACTTTTCTAAATTATATGTCACGATTTTTCTATTCATATGATAGGTCCTACTTAGCGCGTGTTAACGAGTAGTAATTTATTGGTGTTGGTTGTATGCAATTTAGGGCCAAATTGGGCCGATTAATAGTATTTACTCAATCAAGAGAGTGAGCATAGAACATTTATATGAAATTCTAAGGTATTCAAGCAAAACAAGTTAGCCAAAGAAAATAGCATTTAAGAATCGGGTCGGAGTGTTGCGAAAGGATTTTAAAGGTACCTTCGAGTTTGATGCAATTGAAAAGAGCAGAGCTCAGGATGGGTGACCTCCTAAGAAATCATCGTGTTGCACTCTTTTAAGAATGCTGAGCGCAGCTAGCTCGACTGGTTGGAAGGCGCCTCAGAAAGCGTCACCATCCGGGTTCGAGGCCTCGTGGGTAAAATCCTCCGCAAGATTTTTTGAAAGAAAATTCTCTGTACTTCGTGGCAGAAACTCCCATTCATGGAAGGCCTGTATTCGGATCCCAGAACGTCGGTCAGGACTAGGCATAGAGGTTTCCCGTGAGTTTGAGGTTCCTACTGAAACGTGCGCTCGCATTACGGATTCTACTATGATAATCTCTAAAAAAAAAAAGGAGCAGAGCTCCATAAGACTTATTTTTAGAAGAGTAAACCTTAAAAATTCAGGAGAGTTTGGGTATATGATACTTTAAAACTAATATGTCTCAGCCATAAGTTACTAAGCGTGAATTTATTTATTACAACGGTCATCGTAAGAAGCCGATTATCTCACAATAATCTCAACAAAAAAAAAGGTTCGGCAATAACTTACCTCTTTTAAAAAACAAAAACATACAAAAAAAAAAAAAAAAAGCCTACATCCATAGAACGTGATTTTTTTTTTTTTTTAATTTTGGTTGGAAGAGAATTATTACTTTCCAAGGTGTATAATCACCTCTTTAGATTAAAGGGATTTTTTCCCCTTTCTTTTTCTTAATTGGAGGACCAATCAGTCTTGCATTATTTAACGACTCACTACTATGTAAGACAAATAAATCAGATTAGAAAAATATAAGATCATATAGAGTTATAGTATAAATATCATAAACATCTTATTTTCGCTCAAATTTCAAAAGCCTAGCAAATGCACGGATTCGATGTAGTAGACGGATTGTCGTTTGTAAAAAAGTGGATGCGAAAAGCAAATCATATAAGTAGCATTAAAAAAAAAGGAAAGATTTAAAAGATTATAGATGAGAATTCAATGGGATTTGGGTGAAGATCCAGCTGATTTTGTTAAGCTGTTTAGATTTCAATGATATGTACGACAAAACAAATCCACCAAGTCTTAGATTGCAAAAGATACGTTTGTTTTGTTGTGATTCATTGCTTAAAATTGACCCATTTATTTTTAAAATTAGGCCAACCCACTTCGTTATTGGTTTGATTTTGATAGTTGATTAACTCCTATGAAACTACAAATGCTGCATTTTTAAAAGAAAATTTTCAAGTAAGTCCCTCAGTATTATTTTTTTTTTTACAAAATTAAAATGGTAGTCCAACATTATCTATAAATATTGTTTAATTTTTTTTTTTTAAATAGAAGAAATAGATTTTAATGTAATATAAAATATATTCGAATTTATTTTCAAAGTAAGACTCCCTTTTTTTAAACTACTAAAAACTTTGGCATCTCACAACTTTAATACATTTTTATGTGTTGGACTGATTTTCTTTTAGTGTATAATAATGACTATTTGTAAATAAAGTTCGTCTTTTTAATGCAATTATGGCAATTAACCCAATTTATCAAATGTGTAAATCTATAAAATCCAAAATTTATCCCTAAGCCAATGCACCCGGAAGCTATAAATCTTTTACGTTTATCCCACCGTTAAGTTTTTAACAGTTTACCTTGAGTTAGGTTTTAAACAAGACTAAATTCCTCGCTGTCGTTAAGCTTTTTTTTTTTTTTTTTTTTGGCGCCAAATTCATGCTTTTATCAAAGGTGTACAGTAGGGATTTAGGCAAGTTGATTTTGAGCGAGTAAAATATTGAGTTGTGCTCGAATACAACTTGATGGATTCCAAAGCTCATGCTCAAACTCAAATCAATAAAAAATTTTTAAAAAAATAAAAGTAAAAATAAGGCTCAAGTAACTTGATCTCATGCTATATAGTCTTAAAACTTGCCATTCAAAAATCAACTTAACCTAAACTTAGCTCTAACTGGACATAGCTAAAAGAGCGCTGCTAAACGTAACAACAGATCCACCAACAAATTCACACCAAACTCGCAACCTATTTAATTAAAATTAAGAAATAAAAGTTTAGGAACATCTTTTAGAAAAATTTACAATATAAAATATAATGAGATTTACAACTTTTATTTTTAAAAATGTATTTTGAACTCCAACCTTTAATGGATTTATAGCAAATATAAATATTTTTTCAATATCCATTTTAAATTCGTTAAAATTTCAAGTCCAAAATACCCATTTAACTGTAACATAAATTTTTTATCTTTATAAAATTTTCCATATAATAGTTTTGATCACAAAAAATGCATTCCCAATTTTATAAAGAAAACCTGAACCCAAATTTGAACCTAACACCAGACAAACAAACCTGAATCTGAAATCTGAATCCGAATTATAAAAACCGACCCGAATGTGGTCGGATCAGGTTCGAGTGGCCTGAAAGCCTATTGCCATTCCTATTTAAAAGTAGTTTTTAAAAAAACTCGCAACATAAAATTTATAGATCCTGTCAAAATCTATAATAATATTAAAAATTTCTCCAACAAATACTCCTAAATATTTTTTAATCATACAGATAATTGAATTTTGATAAATTTATGAATGGTGGTGTGGGGGTACATTAGCATTTTTCTAGCTAAAAAGCTCAGTTAAAAAAACTGCTAGACTATACCTCGATAATGATATAATGCCATCCTCGGGTCAAGCTTAAACAAATTTGTGCTCGAGCAGCTCATCAGTACCTTAGACTCGCATTTTGTTAACACATCACGGCCACAAACTTTTTTATGTATTTAACAAGGAATGACTTTCACAAATACCATGTGCTAAAAATGAGGACATGTAGTGAATTTGTAACTAAAATTGCTAATCTCTGACATATATAAAGAAAGTTGCTGATTACCAAATATCAAGAGCTAAATTCAATAATACAATTCTAGTGGACTGCCAAAAGAACCTGCTGTGTCACTTAGTCATGAAACTTTGATCAGCACTAATTCATTACATATCTCTTTGCTTGCCAGCCTCTCTATTATTGTTCATGAGAATGCTGTTTGTTACACGCCTCATTCCAAACAATCATTTGTTCTTCCTATTCGCGTTATAGTCGTCGAGCAGCCTCTCGACATCCTTCCAGAAAATACCTTCGACCAGGACACCGTCTTTTGTTAACCTAACGTTGCAGATAAACTCAATCAGTCTCTCTACATCCTTTGCGAATTAAACCATCCCTTTGACTCTCATAGTCATCACACAAAACCAAAAAAAAAAAAAAATTCAACACACTAAAATCTTATGAGAGAGAGCGAGAGAGGTTAAAAAAAAAAAAAAAAAAAAAAAAAAAAAAAAACCAATAACAGGTGCTCATGCATGGGATTCAAAATACCAAACTATTTCGCAGGCGAAAGTTACATGCCACTACAGCACGAAGTAGTTGAAAAGTTTCACAACCAGTTTTGGTTCAACAAAAGAGGACCAGAACTGAATATGAGATCCTATGGGTCTTGGACAAGATAAATCACAAAGTACTGAAATCAAATCACATATTTAATGAGAATGGAATGGGATTCCACAAAATACCAATTATAGAGGAAACTAGGTAATGATTCCAATTCCCAAGGCTAGAAAGCAAATCAAGAATACCAATTGTAATAATATCACATGAGTAATGTTTAAAAGAGAACTTACCATTTAGTGACGCTCTTTGTAAATTGAACAGGTTTGTTAGCGGAAATGGACTTTGGATCGGCGCTAGCAATGGTTAGGGTGTACATGTCAGAAAACCTTGGCAACTTAGAAGACACGACCAACCCGGTGCTAGTGAAGGATCCCTGCATTAAGCATCATCGAACAAATTTCAGAGACACTTCGATGGATCAGACACCTCACCTAACTTTCAACACATGTTAACATAAACAGCAAAAAGACATTCTAATTTGAAAACTAATAATGGACAACGCCAAGTTCCCTAATCTTTAACAGTACTTAAATGGAATTATCAAATTCTTTGATCCAATAAGTTACAGAACTTTTTTGTTTCTAGTTTGCACGGCAGTCTCATCTAATAACGGAGAGTTTGTAAATTCAATTAGAAATAATCAACACCAACAAAACCATCCAGCTTGAACATTTCTGAGCAGACAACTATTTTTAGGGATACAGATGATATCCCTCTGCAATCTCAAGCTAGAAAAATCTCAGTACACATATGCTTTCAAAACATCCATTGATACTTTTATATGCCTTGCTTACAGATTCTCCAAAGCAAAACAAAATTTGCAAGCCCACTTTATGAACATAATGTTTTGCAAGAACGTGCATGTTTGTCAAGCCAATTGTAAGTTTGTAATTTCACATCCTACTTTGGAAACTGCTAATTTCAAGCGGTTTAAGCTAAGATAAAGAAACATAATACTAAGCAACACTTCAAAAAGAAAAGGATAGACAATGCAACAGATCGAAGTTATCATACTACCAGCAAGACATCTCCAAGAGTTACCACGCTACACCCTTCTTGACAGCAGTACAACATCTTAATTTTTGAGGTGGGCTGGTAGCGAGGATATTGATTATTCCAACTGTACACTCTCTGCCACAAATCTCACACCAAAATGAAGCCCAAGGATATAATTGATAGCACAACATGCTTGAATCCACTGTACTACAACACAACGTTGAAACTATGTAGATATTCAAGCTTACAGGAATTATGGACCAAATGACCAACAGTGTTATTAAAAGGCGCCCATGCGCTTGCCTAGGCGCCAACGCGAGGCAAGGCGAGGCCCGGGTGCTTTAACAAGGGCAAGGCGAGGCGGACATTTAAAAGGCGCCGCCTAGGCGCCCGGGCAAGCGCCTGGGCGAGTAGGTAGGATAAAAGTTGGTATGAGTAGAATGTCATATTTACCCTTTTATTGAAGTGTTGAAAAAAAAATAAGTTAAGGGTAAAAAAGTAAAATCAAAGAGAAAAAAGAGGTATTTGTAAAGACTTTGAGACTTTGAGTTTAGGGTTTGCTCATGCTCACCCACTTGTTGCTACTGCTGCCGGCCCCCTTCCTGCCCCATCATCGTCTTCAAGGTTAGTCTTAGTCTTAGTCTCTCTCTCTCTCTCTCTCTCTCTCTCTCTCTCTCTCTCTCTATATATATATATATATATATATATATATATATATACACACTTATGTTTCCTCGACTGCTCTCCTGCAGGTACTGTAGCAGCCACAATGATCCCGCCGGTACTGTAGCAGCTACAGTACCTTCATATGTTTTTACTTTAACATCATAACTTATAGATGTTTATGTTTTCAACTCAATGTAGTAAAAAAAACAAAGAAGTTTCTATTTCCTGGCATATGTTTCTGTTTCCTTGCGTGTGTTTTTGTTTCTATTTCCATTTTAACATTTTAACGGTATCCTGTGTGTGTTTCCTCATAGGGAATATGGCAGATGAACAAGGAAGTTCAACTCAATGTAGTTAAAAATGATCCTGGATGGAAATACAATAAAGAAGATCCGAATGATCCTAATAAGGTGACTTGTAATTTCCGCAAGAAAGGCACTAGAGGTGGTATATGTCGAGCAAAAAAACATCAAGTTGGAGGGTTTAAGGATGCTGCCGCATGCAAAAAGTGCCCCCCGGAAGTAAAGGCTGATTTAGCAAAATATATGGAAGAGAAGATAAAAGACTCTAGATCATTTGGTTCATTGGACTCGTTTCCCGAATTAGATAATGAACCTTTAGGTGATGATGTTGATTTGGATGGGATCGAGGAGGTAAATGAATTTGGGAAGAGGATGGTAATAGTAGATAGCAACAAAAAAAGGCATGTCCGTTATTCTACCCAATAAAAAGGGGCCAATGGACTTGCTGATGTACCAAAAGCCAGGTAAAGATGATCAAAAGAAGGGGAAGACTAAGCAAACCAATATAGGTGCTGCTTGCGACAAGGAGCTTAGAGCTCGAACCATCCAATATATTGCTCGCTTCTTTTACCAAGCTGGAATAGCTTTCAATGTAGCATGTTTGGAGAGTTACAAGAATATGGTGGAAGCAATTGGTAGGTATGGACCAAACCTTAAGCCTCCATCTTATTATGAGTTAAGGGTTCCATTTCTCAACAAGGAATTGGATTACACTCATGAGTTGTTGAAGGGACATAAAGAGTCTTGGGTTAAGTATGGTTGCTCCATAATGTCAGATGGTTGGACGGACAAGCGGCAAAGAACATTGATTAATTTTCTAGTAATTGTCCACTTGGGACAATGTTTGTTGAGTCCATTGATGCTACCTCTTTCACAAAATCTGGAGAACAAAATTTGAAATGCTTGATAGCTTTGTGGAGCGTATTGGTGAAAAGAACGTGGTTCAACTAGTTACCGACAATGGAAGTAATTATGTTTTAGAATGTAAAGAGTTAATTTGATTTATTAAAGGAGATGTTTTTGTGTAATTTTTGATGTTTCATATGATTATTTATTTATCAATAAACTAATGATGTGTATGTGGTTTACTAATTGAATAGGTGAACTTGTCATGGCTAAGAGGAAAATTTTGTATTGGACTCCATGTGCAGCACATTGCTTGGATCTTATTCTTGAAGATATTGGAAAAATTCGACAAGTAAAGAAGACAATGGAAAGGGCAATTTTTCTTATTGGTTTTATTTATAGTCATACAAATACTTCGAACATGATGAGAGGGTTTACAAGTAAAAAAGAATTAGTTAGATATGAGGTGACTCCATTTGCAACAAGCTTTCTTACGTTGCAACGCATTCACAAGCAAACACAATCTCAGAAATATGTTCACATCGGAGAAGTGGACGAAAAGTAAGTGGATAAAAGATACCAAAGGTAAAAGGGCAGCTGATATTGTTCTAATGCCATCATTTTGGAACCTTGTGGTTTATATCCTCAAGGTGATGAGTCCTCTTGTTAGGGTACTTCGACTTGTAGATAATGAAAGAAAGCCGACAATGGGAAACATGCATGAAGCAATGGACAGGGCAAAGGAAGCTATTGCAAAAGCTTTTTATCACAATGGGAATCGCAATGAGAAGAAGTGCAAGAAAGTCCATGAAATCATTGATAAGAGGTGGGATTGTCAAATTCATCGACCATTGCCTAAGAAGTACGAATACGGATTTGCGACACGGATACGATACGATACGGACATGCGGATACGCAATTTTTGAAAAAATCAGGATACGATACATTCAGGATACGACACTTTCAAATATATTAAAATATTTATAAATAAAAATTAACAAAAGAAAAAAAAGTTGCCGTTCGGCAGCTCTTTATTAAAAAGCTACTTGCAAGGCAGCTCAAGGGGCAGCTTTAAAAGAAAAGCTGCCCCACGGGTAGAGCTTTAAAATCCGGCGGCTTCTTCTCCTTCTCCGACGGCCTCTTCTCCTTCTCCGATGCCTCTTCATTCCCGCTCCCATCTTCTCTGGCGTTTCCTGAAGTTCTATAGGATTGTCAAAGCAGTTTTCATGTGAGCTTCTTGTCCAAGTACTTTCTATTTCTCAGGCGAACATAAGATATGGGTCCCCAACGTTTCCTGAAAGTTCCTAAAGTTCTATTTCTCAGCTATTGTGTATCTCCTACGTGTCCAGAACGTATCTTGAGCGTGTCCATATTTATTTAATTATTTATTAAATTCGGATACTTAAATTTGCGTGTCGAACACATGTCCAAGCGTGTCCGCCGCGTGTCTGTGTCCGACACTCCGATACGCTCTTTGGAGAAGTGTCCGTGCTTCCCAGACCATTGCATGCTACTGGCCACTTCTTAAATCCCGAGTACTTCTATGATGATCATTCTATTGAGAACGAAGAAGTTACAACTGGATTGTATGATTGCATAGAAAGGCTTATTGCTAATAAGAAAGAGCAAGAGTTGATATTGGAGCAATTGGCGCTATATAAGAGAGCACAAGGACAATTTGGTGGCAACCTAGCAATTAGAACAAGAAAGACAAAGGTCCCCAAGGATTTAATTTTCTTATATTCAAATGACTTGAAATAGTTGGTTGCTAATATTTGTTGAACTATTCTAGCTGAATGGTGGAGTCTATTTGGAAATTCGATGCCAAATTTGCAGACTTTACCTATCAAGGTTTTGAATTTAACTTGTAGTGCGGCTAACGCAATTGGAGTGTTTTTGAGCATGTAAGTATATCATAGCCAATACATTTAGTAGGAATTGTTGTTTGACGTTGTTTGACGCAACTATTCTTTTTTTTTCTACTAAATATACAACAGATTCATTCTAAGAAGAGAAATAGATTAGAGCATCAGAGATTGCACTACTTGGTCTATGTAAAGTATAATCTAGCACTTAAGGCTCGATATGATTTATGAGATGTAATTGATCCTATTGAATTGTACGATATTGATGATAGTAATGAATGGTTAGT
The DNA here is from genome assembly GCA_002076135.1 of Xerophyta viscosa. Taxonomy (NCBI): domain Eukaryota; kingdom Viridiplantae; phylum Streptophyta; class Magnoliopsida; order Pandanales; family Velloziaceae; genus Xerophyta; species Xerophyta viscosa. The sequence goes on along the minus strand of MJHO01000097.1, from coordinate 537,851 downwards.
TGGAAAAATGGATGCCAATACAGCCAATGCAAAGATGCATTGGTTTTTGAGGATGACAATTTGACTTGAGGAGATGTGGCAAGGGCAAGTGGAGCAGGATTAAGGAGACCAACGAGAGTCGGGCTCTAGCATAATCTAAAAAAAGTAAAAGAAAAGCAAAGTTTTCAAACTTTAGGGATGAGGAGATTGAAGAAGAAACTAACTTGGAAGACTCTGAAGAAGAAATTGAAGGTTATCTATCCAGTGATGGTGAAGATGAATGTTTAGATGATGCAGAAGATACTTCTGATGAAGTCCGCACCTGCTTTTAATTTTTATTTTTATTTTTTAAAACCGCCGTGAAGGGTGGTCAAAAAAAAAATATCCCGCCCTTCACGGGCGGTGAAAAGCCAGCCACGTGGCTGGCTTTTCAATTATTTTTTTCTTTTTCTTTTTTTGGATTGGACCGCCCGTGAAGGGCGGTCAAATCAACCGCCCTTCACGAGCGGTCAAAACATCAAAGGCCAGCCATGCATGCGTGGCTGGCTTTTGTCTTTTTTTTTTTTTTGTGGTTGGCTGCCCTTTTGTCTCTTTTGGTTGTTTTTTTTTTTTTTTTTTTTTTTGGGCCGCCCATGAAGGGACCGCCCTTCACGGGCGGTCATACCTACTTTATACTTTTATAATTTATACTTTATATAAGCCAGCCCACTATGGGCTGGCTTTTGTCATTTGTAACAAAAGCCAGCCCTTATGGGCTGGCTATTTGGCTGCGCGTGCACCGACGGTGCACGCGCAGTCAAATCAAAATTTTAAAATTTAAAAATAAAAAGAATTTTATGTTTCGATGCTTATAAATACGAATCGTTCAAATCATTTTTTATCAAATCTATTAAATCACTGAATCATATATCCATTTCAAATTTCCAATTCAAATAAATGGCGCCACCAAAAATTCAATCAACCAATGATATTGGTTGGTTACACAGTACACCTGTAGGAGACAATAGATTCCACTGGATATGTAATTACCGTCATATTCATGGAACAGGAGGCGGAGTTTCTCGTTTGAAACAACACCTAGCAGGAGGCTTTCCAAATGTTAAACCATGCGAAAAATGCGGGACGAAAGTTCGTGATGCAATAAAAGCACACCTACGTACAGGAAAGGCTGCAAGAGAGCATAAAAAATCGGAAGTACATCGATCGCGTTGTTGCAGAGGAAGGTTATGCCGTTGACGAGGACTATCCCACAGAAGAACATTACGATGATTTTGATCTACATGATCCAAGAATACCACCGGGAGAAAGGGAGGAAATAAGGCGAGCACAAGCTGAAAGTTTAAGAGAAATGGAGCTTGCACAACAAAGAGAGACTATGCGAAGAGGTAGTTTTGCACAAGATTTGTCCTACGCTCCTGGCGAATCTTCTTTAGGTTCTAGACCTTCTGGTTCTTCTGGGAGTCAACGGGGGAGAAGCAGAGGTGGTCTTCCATCGTTATTCGGTAGATTTACGTCCATGAGGTCGACAAATATAAGATCGGTTGATCCACATGCTTCTGAGCCCGTCGAGCTTCGGCAACCAAAAATTGATGATATTGGAAGAGAATCAAAAAAATCAAAATTAGCAAAGGCGATAGCCAAATTTTTTCATTTCAGTCACACAGCTCCTAACGCTGCGTCGAGTCCATATTATCGCAATATGATTGCCGTAGCAGAGGAAGTAGGATCAGGAATTCAACCCCCAACGTCGAGAGAGCTTGCTGGATCTCTCCTAGATGAAAATGTGAAAGAGCTACGCGAGTACATTAAAAGTTTGAAGACTCAAAGAAGAATATGGGGTTACAATTATGTGTGATGGATGGACTGGTCCGACCAGATTAAAAATTACCAACTTCTTAATAAGCTACGACGGGAAGACGGTGTTTCACGAGTCTATAGATGCTTCGCAGCATACCCAGACTTATGTCTATATAAAGGGAAAGCTGGAGAAGATTATTGTTGACGTTGGCGTGCATAACGCAGTACAGATTGTGACCGATAATAGACTAAACTATAAACATGCAGGATTGACTTTGATGAGGGAGTACCGACATTTGTACTGGACACCATGCGCAGCCCATTTTATCGATCTGATGATGGCCGATATCGGTGAACTACCACATGTGGCTAAGTTGGTTAAGAAGGGACAGGCCATCACAAAATTTATATACAACCATGGATCACTTCTGGCTCAAATGAGGGAGCAGATTGATGGCAATCTACTTCGGCCTGGCATCACCCGATTCGCCATAAATTTTATATCTCTCAACAGTATCAAAGAGAAAGAGGGGGCTGAAAGCACTATTTTCCGGAGAGTTGTGGCATGAATTCAGATATCGACAAATGGATAAAGGAAGAAAGGTTGAGAGGATCATATTTGATAGACGGTTTTGGAATAACGTAACTACATTCATTGACAGCGTAGCTCCTCTTTATACTGTGCTTCGAAAAGTTGATACGGAAGCTGTACCACAGATGAGTTACGTATATCATTTGATAAATAATGCGAAGGCACAGATCTAGCGGAATAATGAAAAAAACTACAGAGAGTACTGCAATATTATTGACCAAAGATAGAACAACCAAATGGGCCAAGACATCCATCTTGCAGGTTATTATCTCAATCCTCGCTTTCAGTACCAGTATAGTTTGGGAACCAAAAACGATCTTATTACAGCACTGCGGAATGTTATTGTCCGTTTAGAACCAAATGAAACCGCACAAGCACAAGCTATCGAGGAGGTATAATATTGCATACTTATAATAACGTAAATGATGAAGTTATAAGACGTTAATGCCAGTTTTCCTAACAAAAAAAAATTATTGCAGGGCAAGACATTTAGGTATGCGGAAGGCTCATTTGGAGAACAAGCAGCGCGATCGTCGAGATTAACTATGATGCCTTATAAGTTGCAATCTTGACCAGTTAAAGTACATTAAAAGTAAGCTCTAATTTATGTTATGATCTAATTAATAATTATCTTACAAATTTTCACTTATGCAGCCGAGTGGTGGTTACAGTTTGGAACTTTTGCACCACATTTGAGAAAAGTTGCCGTTAAAGTGCTATCGCAAGCCGTATCATCAAGTGGCTGCGAGAGGAATTGGAGTACATTTGCTCTTATCCATACTAAAACTCGCAACCGTCTTCTTGCTGATCGTGTGAATAAATTGGTCTATGTTTCTTATAATATGCGATTGCGATTAAAGCACATGAAGCAGCAACAGTATACCGTAACCTTTGACCCAACGTTGTACGGGGTGTGGATACTGAAGATATGGAATGGGTTGAGGCGCATGAAGACGAAGAGCTGGAACTTGATCATCCAGGAGATCCGCCGAGACCGAATGAAGACATTGCTCGGGAGCTCAGCGTCGACCCTAATGAATTTGCTGAAAGAGAGTTCGCTCCCATGCAACAAGGCTGACAACCGACGCGTGATGACGATGGAGGCTCAAAGTCTTCGCAGCATTCACGTCGCCGCAACCGGTCTCCTACACCTTCGTCCACATCAAGTTCATCCGATAATAATAATAGCTCAAATAACAATGCTGGAGGTGAACATACAGGAATAGCGCGTGAAGAGGAACACGAAGATACATTCGTTCCCTCTACACAATTTACAGATGTTGATGTTTGTGACGCACGGAGTTCTGACAAGTCATTGAAGAAATACAGTCGACGAGCATCTGGACCCGGAGACTTGGCTGCGAGTGTATCGCGATCGGCATCTGTATCATCTGGTAAATCATCAGCTTTAGAGAACGGCTGGTCCATGCTAAGTGCAGGGTTGAAGTCTTTTAGTCGGTCTTCTGACAACGAACCTTGCATAGACCGTAGAGACTACGATAAAAAAGATGAAGATACAAGTCCCTCCAAGTGAGAGCAACGTCGTGTCGCATCCTCACCTACCGGTGCAACCAAGTGATAATGAGTACTCCATGGACCTCCATATATGCATTATTATCCATATCCGCCTCCAACATACGAGGACTACTCTACCTACCCATCAAATGCAACTGCCTCTAGTGACTGGGATATGCAACAGCAGCAACACACTAATCGTGACAGTGTGTTGACCTCCATATATGAGTACTCCATGGACCTCCATATATGCATTATTATCCATATCCGCCTCCAACATACGAGGACTACTCTACCTACCCATCAAATGCAACTGCCTCTAGTGACTGGGATATGCAACAACAGCAACACACTAATCGTGACAGTGTGCCCAACGACGCCCAGCGCTTTGTTGATGAGTACATCCAGTACTACCATCAACTGTATAGCTGGGACACATTTGTGTATCATATCCACATGACCTATGGGATAGATTTAAATGGTTTGGGTTTTACAGATCCCTTGTATCAGTCACATCGACACTCTATGTGGCAATGAATTTATACTATCTGTTTTGAATGTATTATTGAAGTTTTTATATTTTATTTTAAATTTAATATTTTTATTTTATTAATATCTTTAATTATTTAAATAATTTTTATTTTTTAATTTTTAAATATAAAAAATTGTACGGATCGGCACGGGTCGACACGTGCCCAGTTTCGGACTTACCGATACTCGACTCGGCACGGCACGGAAAACCTTGATTTCATATTTGTTGTATTTTGCTTAGTTGTTCTGTTTTTGGACATTGAATGTTTAGTAGACTAGTGGAGTAGGTAAGTTTATATTTTGGAATGTTTAATTGTTTAGTATGCATAAATGTTTGTTTGGAATGTTTATATTTTGTTCTAGTACGTAAGTTTTATGTTATTTTATATTTGTGCTATAAAACTATTTGACATGCAGCTTATTGGTTGAAACCCTTGAAGAATTTAAGATATGGTGTTATATAAGTTTCATTTTTTTTCTTTGAATAGTTCTATATTCATGATAAACTCGTATTAGCGCCTCATGTCGCCTAGGCGAGCACCTCGCAAGCATCTTGGCACCTTAGAGCGCCTTTCGCCTTTAACAACACTGGTGACCCATGCCAATTTGGTCATCAACTGACAGGATCTATCTATCTAGTCTGAAGCAGTTGAGTTTGATTATAGTGATTACAATAGCATAAGTCTTAATTTGGCAAAGAGTTGTTAGCATGAGTAAGACTTTTGCATTGGAGTTGTGTAATACCAACATGTGCAAAACATTGTATAACATAGATGGGAATATTCCATTTTATGTTAGGAATGTGGATATACACGATTAGAACCAGATTATGAATTAAACAATTCGAGATATAAAAAGAGGTCAATAAAGAGCAAGGTGAGAAATCCCTTGAAGGGGAATGTGAAATGAAGATCCACTAAAGTGCTAGTTAGTAGGCATGAGGTGTTGGAAATGACCCAACCAAGAGGGGTAGGGAAGGCTCAAGAAGAGTTGGGAAAAATATAAACTCATATAGATCACCTCGTTTTGTTTGTTGAATGAAGACATGGCTTTAAATAAATCACCTCGTTTTCTTTGTTGAATGAAGACATGGCTTTAAATAGATCACCTTGTTTTCTTTGTTGCATGAAGACAAGGCTTTAAATAGAGCATACATACAAGGATCAATGTAGGCGGCTCCACCTAGTGTTAAAAGATTTTCTTCTTCTTGATGTTCGTCATGTTATGTATTTTCTTGTTGCCCAAGGATCGCAGAAACCTGTCTATATAATATAGATGGATGCAATCGACTTAAAATATTCAAAACAAAGACGCTCTGAAATATTATTCCCAAAAGTCTCTTCTGAAAATACATGGAGAGTCAGAAAGCATACTACTTCACATGCACTAGAACTGACTTTTGGCATACTTCACGTGCACTAGAACTATCTTTTGGCATGTATTCTATGTACACAAGCATTCTTGGTTTATCCATTTTTTAGCAATTTGTAGTAGATACAACCTAATAAAGCATCCACATGGTACAAAATAACCAAACACCAACAGTAGATACACAGCTTGATTTCGTAAATTTACAATAACCAAACGCCAACTGAATATATCAGTTAAGGCAAAAATGTTTGTAACAGTACCAAGCAAATGCAACTTCTATGTTGAATGAATTCACAGCAGAAAAAAAAATAATAACTGAAACGAAAATGCCTTTAAAATACCTAACAAAGCATTTAAAAGAGCCACTTAAACGATCCAACATATTAATTCAACTCATGCAGTAGCATTACGGACTCAACAGCGAAAACTGCTTATTTACAAGTCATATAATCAATACGGATACCAAACAACCATAAATTTTGAATATGTGAAGTTCACCTGAGGTGGGTTCGTGAATAAGATGGCATTCTTTTCCTTGGTATAGCTGATGAACATGAGCAAACCATTCAATACCACATACTTAACCATCTGTCAAGGCTAAACAATATAAAACTTCCCGAAAGAAAGGGAAACAACAGATGAAAATGAAATAAGAGTGCATTTGGTTCAGATTATTGTGATAGGATTTCCAGGAATTTTACCAGTGGAAATCACATTTCCCAATTGGTTTGCCAAAATCATGGTAATACAACATTCCCATGATCATAATATTTCCAAGTTCGTGGGAACCCGGATTTCCATGGATAATCCGCACTCTCTCAATCTTGTCCACAATATCACTTTGTTATACCAAATATGTCAATATATGCAGGATTCCCGGGAATATAAACATATAAGAACAACAAAAAAAATCAGAAACGGGAGATCAACATTCCTAGGAATCTGGATCCTGGAAAAGTGATCTCAAGGGAATTTTGCAATGGAATGAACCAACCATAGTCTAAAAGTCAAAAATATCATGTGCAAAGGATATGATACGATGCAGATGATAAGAAAGTCCCGATTCTCCGGGAACTTCTTGCGGTAGAACTGCGCCAAGAGCGCGATCCCAATGATGATCGTCCCGATAAGCAGCCTGATGTTGCTGAGCCGGAAATTCTCTTTGTAGCCTCGGCTAGTAACAATCTACATCAACAGAAAAATTTGCATCGAATTTGAAACCCTGGAAATTATAATCGAATAGTAACAAAGAAAGATCAAGTGAACCTCGGTGACGGTTTCATCGAGGAGGTGCTTTATTGAATGCTGGTCCAACAGATTGGCCTTCTTCGGCTTCACGTCCTTCGATTCTGTGCTCGCCATTGATAAGCTTTGAAGCTGGTAGACTGAGGCCTTCGCCGCCGTCGGAGGAAAGATCGGTCAAATATAGGTGACTGGGAGGTGAGGATGGGATAGATTCAGCGTCTTGAGATGGGTGTTTATTAGTAGATGAATGGGATGAGATTGTCGTGAGTTGAAGATTCCTAAGGGCCTGTTTAAATCGGAGGAAAGTGAAAAAAGTGGAAAAAGTGGTTAAGTCATTTTCCTTACTTTCTCCATTTTTTTTGTTTACTTAAAAAAAAAGTGGGACAAGTGACTTTTCTCACTTTCCATTTACTATTCTTTTATATAGGATTGTTACCTTTTCCACTTCTCTCTAAATTGGAGAGAAGTGGGAAAAGTCAATATTATATATATATATATAATATGATATTATTAATAATAATATTATATTAATAAGATAATATTATTAATAATAATAATATACTATTTAAAAATTATATTATTAATTCTTAGTAACTATTAATATATAACATATTTATTAATATATTAATTCATATATACATAATAATATATATTATTATACAACATTTATTTTATTTAATAATAATTAACATATTTTTAATAATATATTATTTGATTTTAATATTTATGCTATTATTCAATATCTTATATCATTTATGTTATTTATTAACATATTTTATTAATATATTCTTATACATATTATTAGCAACCTAGGTTTAATGATATTTTATGTTAATATTAATACTATTATTTACCAATATCTTAATATATGTTTTACAAATAATATTATATTACTAATAATAATAATAATAATCGCAATAAAATAAATTAATTATTAATATATAATATATATATTATTAATGGACCTTTTAATATTATATTAATAATATAATTATATATTAATACTTTATTTATATATTACATTAATATAATAATATTATTATATAATATTAAATTATAGTATTATTAAATTATTATTTTATAATAATATATTTATATTTTAATTATATATTAATAGTATTAATATAATATATAGCATTAATATATTAGTAATATAAAATTATTATTTATAATATATTTAAATTATTTTATTCGCACTTTCTTCTCATTTTCCAATCTCAAGTAAACAATAAAAATCAATCGTACTTTTCTACCACTTTCCTCCCACTTTCCATTCTTCCACTTTCCTCTCACTTTCCTCCCACTCACTTGCCTCACTTGCTCCACTCTCTCCAAAGTAAACAGCCCCAGGTGTAACGGTTATATCTCATTATTTTGTGTAATGGCCTCAAAAATATTTATTAAGAAATCTTTTGGAAAAAAATTTTAATATCAAAATTGTGGATTTTTACAAGACTTATAACTTTTGTTTTTCAAAATTTTTTTAAAAAATACTTCTAAAACTATATTTTTGGGCTCTAAAGTTTAACATATTTGAAACGGGTTTAAAACTGTTTTAAAATCCGTTAAATTAGTTAAATTTTAGAATCCTAAAATATCTATTTGGATGTATTTTTTGAAAAAAATTTGAACATGAAAATTATAAATCTCATCTAAATCTATAAGTTTCTTTTAAGAAATTTTTTTTTAAAAATGATCATAAAATTTATATTTTTTATTTAAACACGAGAAGGATATATGTTGACGTGGCGTAAACGTTTCATTGTATAATTTTTCTCGCGTGAGAGTTACGAAAATTTAGGCAAAAACTACATACCAAATTTTAATTCTAAAATTATTATAAATCGGTATCGATCTCTTCGATTTAAAATTATTTAGAAATATGTTAATAGATTCAAATTATTACAAATCGATTTTTATCTTAAAATTTATACTAAAAATATTTTTATTATTATATAAATATTTTAAAAAATTTTAAATATAGGAAAAATAGGATTGATGTGATTTATAAGTTTTTTAATATTTAATTTTTAAAAAAAATATATTTTAAGTATTTTTTTAAGACTTTAACATGGTACTAGAGTTAAAAACTAATTTACTAAAATTTTAGAATTTCAAAATTTTATTTAAAAATATTAAATATAGAAAATAAATTTTAATATGATCAATATTTTATATTTAAGATATTTTTAAAAAATAATTTAAATTATATTGTTTCAAATATAAAAACTAATGAACTATAGATAAATGGCTTATTTATAACACACCTAATGAGGCATGATACGTACGTTTTCAAAAATTTGTTGGTGAGCGGCGTCTCTGATTGGAGAGTTGAAAGAAAAAATCCGTAGTGACAAATCGCTATTGGCAGAAATGATGCTAAAAAATTGTTAATGCCCTCTATGACTTCCAAAATTACTACGGAATTCTTTTTAAAAATTTGTCAATGCCCTCCATTTGACTTCCAAAATTAACCAAATTTGTATGATGTTCTGTTAAATAAAACCATAATCTACTATCTAGGCATATATATATATATATATATATATATATATATATATATAGAAAATTCGGTATCAAAATAGTTGAGTGCCATGTGACATCTTTTATAACTCATAATATACCACATGACATCTCCATTATCTCACAATTTGATATATGGCATACATAAATATAATAAACATATAATTAGTCATATTATTAATGAAAATTTGATTAATGCATATTTATTATATTGTTAATCATTTATTAGATATAAAAAATAAGTATAATTTATAATAATTTATTTTTACTTTTATTAAACATAAATTATAATAATTTCGAAGAATTTAAAAAGTCATTATCAAATTCTCAATAATTTATATATAGTTATATACAATATATATAAAGGAGTGATCAAAATCGTAATATTCAGTAGGTCTTTATTATTTATTTTTGCTTTATAATATGGATGAATATAATATAATATTTTAATAAAATAATATTAATTTATATAAAATTAATATATTAAAAAAATCTTTTGAATATTATGATATATATATATATATATAAATATATATAACAAAAAATATTTTTTTTTTGAGAAGAATATATAACAAAAAATATTAAAAATATAAAATATTATATTTAACTATATAATAAAAAATATATAAGTATTTATAAATATAAAAAATTGGGTGGTCAAACAGTTACACCATGTGGTATGTCTTTCGGAGTGTCATTGGTATTTCTTTTTTAAAAAAAGTATATGGTATTTTCATTATCTGTTAAGAGTTTAAAAATCACGTAATTAATTTAAAAAATATAAAAAGGCTAAATAAAGTTAAAAAAATAATAATAATTTTTTTAAATAACAATTAGTTTATAAAAAATAATCTACACACATATGTAACTATTAATATAAAAGTGATAATAATACAAATTTCATAATAAGATTCATTTTAATAAAAATTATCTATATTCTAAAATAAATTATATATATAACTGATAATATAATTATTTCACGTTATTCTCAAATAATTTTATTATTTTATATATAACAAATAATAATTGTCTTGATAAATAAAGTCTAAACTTTAATAAAATTAATTATTAAATTTAATAAAAAAATTAATATTATTATTTTATATTAATGACTAATATCCGTGCATTGCACTGGTGCAAACTAGTTTTTATTAAATACGCTGCTATAATCTTAGTTTTTAACTGTATTTGCAATAATTTGAACTTTTAGAAATGGATTGTCGTAATCTTGTCATTAATTTTTTTTTATTTGCTTCAGTAGATAGCTGACGGAGCCGGCTCCCTGGTGCGTTAGCACTAGGGTGTAGGTAAATATACGGTGGAGAGGGCGTTAAGTCAGCATACACGGATCACGAAATATTAGATAAAATTTTCGTTCACTTATTTAATCTATTTTTAGACATTTTTAGAAAAAAAATTGAACTACAAAGTTGTAGATTTGATGTGATCTACAATTTTATAGTTAAAATTTTTCGAAAAAATGTCAAACCTTATTACCAAAAAGATAATTATACTTATGATTATCTTTTCGACATGCTATTTGGTATTTTTTCAAATAAAATTTAACTACAAAATTGTAAATCACATCAAAATCTACAATTTTATAGTTCAAAACTTTTTCTAAAAATAGGTCAAATAAACGAATGAAAATTTTATCTAATATCTCGTGATTCGTGTTCGCTGAGTTGACACGATCTAGATCGTCCAATTTTCTACACCTGGTGCATTAGCACCAAAGGAGCCGGTTCCATAGCTGACAAGGTGTTTGTTAAACTGACAATTATTAATATAATTTTAAGTTTTCAAAGTTATTGCTTTTTCCAAGACAAATTTGTCTAATTTGTCTTCTTACATCCTCAAAATTCGTTTTTTTTTTTTACACTATGATGCATCTAAAAGAAACGAACTCTCTTACGTCCTGTTTAGATTGGAGGTAAAGTATTATTTAGATAGAATATTTCATTGATAAAAGTTTTATCCAGTTAATAGGACGGTGGCGTCTATTCTCATTTGGTTTATCAGTAAAAATTACATAATTAATTATTACCCGCGTTTGGATGAGAGTAATTGTTACCTATATAACTGTAATCCGAGTGGGCGGACGGCGTCGGAGGAGGGGCTGCGATCTGGATGGAGATCAGGATGGAGTGCGGCGGCAAGATATGATGTGTAGGAGCGGGTGGACGACGTCGGAGGCAGTAGGCCTGAGGCTGGCGGACGGCGTCGGAGGAGTGGGTGCGTGCATTAGTGCTCGGCCGTCAAGATGAGAGCGAGATCTGAGCGGCGGTGGTGAGATTTGAGAATTGCACGAGCTTCGAGTGTGTGGCGTGGTGGCAAGGTCTGAGGCGTAGACAGGCGCGCACAGAAGAGCTTGACCGGCACGATCTGGATGAGATCTGAGTAGCGGCAGTGAGATTGCAGATATGCACGATATTGATTAAACATCAATTTTAGACAAAAACATGAAGATCATTGGCAAATGTAATTACACAAACAAAATATCATCAAAGTATATGAAAATATCAAATTACACTAAATTAATATTGATTGACATAATTGACCGGAGAGTTGGACGAACACTCTCGACGCAGGCAGCAACGAGATGCCTATTTACCGGAGAGAGATTTTTCTCATAGGCATTTCGTCGGACAATTTATGTGACACTAGTACACTACTAACCTATATTTTGCTGTATTGTAGTCACATTCACATGAAAGGGAGCACGTAGAACGGACATTGCGCAGAGGGAGTTTGGGGAGTATAGTAGTGTCTACATGGTACCGACGCTACATTTACTGGATATTTGCTCCCCTGCAGTTATCTTTATATTTTGAAAGGCACACAAGATATTTAAGTGGATGTTCTTGCGGAAAACAAAACTACAGGGTGTAATTTTTCTAAATCATAATATAGTAGGTCTGCTTCACTAATACAGGCAAGTTACAAAAATCCAAATAGGAAAAGTTTTAATTACATTATTTTCATATTAAGTATAAAACATATTCTCTTCAATAAGATTATAATCTTCAAAATTCCCTGCAAGTTGGATAATATAATTGAAATGATTGCTTCATTATTGCTTCGATAAGTATATCTGTCTGCTCTTTGCTTGGTATTATATAAGGCATCCAAGTTATATTTTCTTGAACATTCTCTCATAAAATAATAATTATTTTTTTTATTGTTGTGGTTATCTCATGATATACTGGATTTGACACAATATGTGAAGCTACTGCTTATCATAATACATCTTAGTTGGAGTAGTTGTGCTGAAACCCATATGTTCAAACAATGGCTTCATCTAAATTAACTCGCTTATTGTTGATGACATGGCTTTGGACTCGGCTTCTACACGTGACATAACTAAATTCTTCTTTTTACTCTATCAGGTGACAAAATTGCCTCGAGCAAATTTACAATAGACGGTAGTCATGTAAATCTATTATCCAATCAGCATCGCTATAATAAAAAATATCAAGATGTTCACCCCTCTTTATCTATAAGCCTTGGCTTGGAGAACTTTTAAAGTACCGGGATTCGACCAAATATCTCTGTATGTCCAGTCTTCGGTTCACAAATTGATATAACTTCGGGCAAATATAATGTCAAGCCTTGTAACTGTTAAATCGATCAGTAATATCCTTAAGTATCTTCCTGCATGTTTTAGTCGCCTATCATTTTCTGTAGTTCTTTCTTTTCTATTGATAAGAATTTTGCAGGTTTTGACAGTTAATTTCTTGATCTCTTTGAGAAAGTCAAGATGTATTTTCATCGAGAGATAAATATGCTTTTAGTAGAGTGCTCAATTTCTATGTCTAAAAGATTTTATTTTGCCAAAATTCTTGTCAAATGTTTTCTCTCAAGTATTTTTAAGAACAGAATACCTGTGAGATTGCCTACTACAATGATTATGTCATCCTCATAAAGCAGAACAATAATGATTTTGCATGTAGTTTTTTTGGGATAATTGCAAATCAGCTCACCAAAGTTTTATTCTTACATTTCAGCACCCAAAAATACATTTCTGCGCTGACATGGCGTGCTCACGCACCGCCACGTCGCGTGTTTTTATATTTTCGGGGGCTGAAACGCATAACTATTGATTTTAAAAGGGTTGAAATGTAATTATCCTTTTTTTTTATGAATTGAAAATTGAATAAAATAGAACTCATAGTACTATACGAAGCTTCTGATGATTGCTGTTATCCATGTATTATAAAACATTCATTCTTTCTGTTGATCTAAATTTATAAGAAAGTAACATATAGAGAAAAAATTTTATTGTAAGATAGAAAATATATTGAATAGGAAATAATTAAAAAGTTGTACTATTATCTTTTAATACGTTATATTCCATCACCGTCTAATAATAATTAATTTTCCAGTAGTTTTGTATTTAATAATACACGTTTACACTACGACAACATATATCTCCCTGTGCTTAAATAAAAAAAATCTTAAGATCATTTTATGAAAAAACTTTCTAAAAAAATATATATAATTTTGATGAGATTTATAATTTTTATATTCAAAATTTTAAAAAATATTTTAAATAAGTATTTTAGGACTCTAAAGTTTAATAGGTTCAACGGATTTTAAAATAATTTTTAAATCTATTAAAATTTAGAGTCTTGAAATATATTTTCAGAATTATTTTTTAAAAAATTTTGAATATAAAAATTATAAATCTCGTTAATATCTATACGTTGATATTAATTTTTTTTCAAAATATTTTTAAATAAAAATTATTATTATTATACGGAAGAATATAATATAATTATTATACCAAAAATTTTCTTTCAATTTGTTAATACTGCTGATATTGATATTCTAATATTGCCGTGTCATAGATTCCTTTTATGATAGAGATACCAATATTTACGAATCTTGATTTTAAAAAAAAAATTCGACTAATCCTTCGTGACCAAGGTTACATCCTGTTGCATACCAACCTTCAATTTGCTGTCCTTCCAAATACAGAACAGCTTATGCATCCATAAATATCATCATAAATCTCTTTAAGCAAGTAAAAAAGGCTATATTATCCATTCAAATTTTACAATTTTCTGTAGCCCGTTTGTTCTTAACATTCACTCAATAATCACACGTAACGTAACAAAGAACGCCTTTAATCCCACCCTCCATCCGCCACGTGTCATCTCCTCTACTCTTCTCCAGCTGATTCCGCAACTCTCCTCCGATATCGATCTAAATCTATCTTCTCGCTACAAAATAGGCGCCACCGACTTCGCCGCCGTTTGCCGCCGTTCGCCGGTGCAAATTTAGCCACCAAAATTCGCGCGAAGATGTGGGGCACTTCGTCCTTCGCGAAAGATGCTGATCTCGAGGCAGGTGGAAGGATGGCGCAGCCGCTATACCCTGCGATGACGGAGCCGCCGGAACTCCGGTGGGCGTTCATCAGAAAAATATACACGATATTATCTGTTCAGATGGTACTTACCATCGCCGTCGCAGCGGTCGTCGTTAACGTGCGGCCAATTGCGTTCTTCTTTGTGTCTTCTCCCGGTGGCTATGCTCTCTACATCTTTCTCGTCTTCCTCCCATTTTTAGGTAACGATTATTATGTATCTGGTTACGGTTGTTGATTAGCTTCTAGATTGTAGACCGTATCACAAACTAAAGTTAAGTCAGCTGTGTTTTGTAAAATAGTTAGGTTGTGACGGTGATTCCATCTATATTGCTGCTTCTTTATTAATTAACATTGTAAGGATTGATGTATTGATTCTTATTTACTTGTTATGCAGTGATGTGTCCGCTGTATTACTACCACCAGCAACATCCGGTTAATTTGCTCCTGCTTGGTTTATTTACTGTGGCCATCAGCTTCACTCTTGGATTATCATGTGCATTTACAGATGGTAAGTTATTCTGATCTAAACGATGTTGAGGTCTTATTTGCATTATTGTTGTTAGGAAATCAGCAAAGAGGAGTCTCACGTTTCATATGATAACTTCAAGAAAGCATGTACAGGATAGTGCAGACAGGGCCACTGTGGGTGTATCTTTAGTACTTCATTTAAGCTTAATGCATTTATTTTATAGATTGAAACTCTAAATGGAGATTGGCTTCTAGAGTATCAAGAGTTTGCCTTACCACTGCTGACTTGACTTGTGAACTATCTTTTGTTATAATAATCCTCCTGGATCCCTGATCTGTTCATTGGCTGCAATTGTTGCTTCACATACTGCTCAGAAGCATAGTAAAAGGAACAATATTCTATACCATATTTTGCATCTTAATGAGCTGAGTTTGGTTTGCTTTCAAACTTGGAATGCCATAGTTTTACTAAATCAAGCTTCATAGGAGGTGCCCCCATGTTTGGATTTGGCATATTAGTGCCCCTGCGCATGGAGAATGATAAAAATGCCCTTTTTAAAATTTTCAAACCGCTTGATGTGACTTCCTTAACCTTCATATTTTTCTCTATTTTTCTTTCTTCTTTCTCAAGAACCAAGTTGGGAAGAAATTGTTGAGAAACTTATATTGATGTCACGGAGAATCCACCGTCATCATTGACATTTGCAATCTCCCCCGCCATTGTCCCTGCTTTAAACTTGTTGTCGAGCACCAATACTATTGTTACAAAAATGTTGAATGTTAGATGCGGTGCCTTAAAACATATATAGAAGTGTTGAAGTGTTCTAAAACTTTATATGCATCACAAAGTCTTCAATGTTCTAAGACATCTTCAAACACTTTCAAATCACCTAAACTTTGGTTTGTAATATATTAGACATAAAGTTCATAACCTGGAACAACTCAGTACAACTAAGAATACCTTCGTCATAGGTGTTGAGGTGTTTGTATTCATAAAGATGATGTTATGATGTATCACAAATCTAATTTAGGCGTTCTAAGGTGTTTTAAGTGTTCTTTGGCGGACCACATTCGTGGCTAACTCAGGCTAGTCAGCATACTGGCATTGGATCACCACTTGTGTAGGTCGTCACCACGGCGCTTGAGTTTCTTGTTATTTTATTTTACCATGTCAATGTAGGTGATTTTATTAAGTCTCTGTGAGATTTTGTTTTTGCTTTTCAACGTGTCATAACATCCATTTCTTGATTCAGAACCCTTCTAAGAACACATTAGAACATATAGGAAAACCTAAAATATGGTTTGTGATAACATCATTTCGTGATGCAAAACATCTTAGAACAACTCGGAAACACCTGTGATAAAGGCGTTTTAAGGTGTTCTTAGTTGTTCTGATCCTAAAATTGATGTTGTGATGATCACAAATGAAATTTTAGATGTTTTGAATGTTCGAAGATATTTTAGGAGTTGTAGCATAATACTTTCTGACGCATATAAAAAATGTTAAAATGCTTGGAACTTCTTATATATGTTTTAAAATATTGCATATAGCATTCTACAAGTTCATAACAATCGTTTTAGTGCTTGACAACGAGTTCAGAACTGGGACAATGTTGGTGGAGGAGATTGCAAATGTCAATGATAGCGGTGGTTGGCTGTTACGTTGATGTATATTTCTTAACAATGTGGTGAAAGAAGAAAGAATAATAGAGAGTGAATAAGAAGGTTAGAGAAGCAGATCTGGAGAAAAAGAAAGAAGAAGTAAATATGAAGCAATGCAAGAGAAAGAGAGAGAAAGAAAAAGTGCAAAAATATTCACATCAATAAGCTAGAAAACATAAGAGAGGTGCTTTTGGGATTTCCTATGTCCAGGATAACTACCAAACCAAATATGGGGGCACTCTTTCGCAAATAATGCATTATAATAGGCACTCTTTCACAAAATAATGCATTATAATAGGTAGGGCAATTTGCGGATATGTGCCCCCTCTTAATAGGTTTTTGCATATATATGCCCTCCTAATTTGATTTGGCGAATCTGTGCCCCCCTTTAGCACGTGAAATGACCAAAATGCCCCCGTACTTTATTTTGATAAGCACGCACCATTTTATCTCTCTTCTGCCTACAGTTTCCCGTCCAAAAAATCAATTTATTCTATCTCGTTTCTCTCTCCTCGCAGCCCTCTAAATAAAATCGTAAAATTCCAAAAAAAATCAAAAATTTTGAAAAAATCACACCTCATTCGGCAGCAAAAATATAGGTTATTTTAAATATTTTTTCGTAAATTTAGAGCATATCTAGATATATTAGAAAAATGTTCGAACATTTAAAGGCATTTGAGGCACCAGACGACGTTTTTTCGCGATTTTGATGGCGTCGAAGCTGCAACAAACGCTTTGGTTTGAGGCAAAATGCATCTCGAAACGACGATTCCGAAAAGGTAAAGATCGTCCGAATCCGACCACCGAGCGCAAAGTTATGGCATTTTAAATATTGCTATATTTCATAATTATTTTCTTTCACTTGCGAAGTCGGATTCATAATCTGGGGGTGTTCTGGAAAGAGTTTTAAGATTTCTTATTTAATCGAGAATTCATAAGACTACTTTTAAGAACACTCCAGAACACCCCTAGAACACCCCAGAACATACGGTTTTGGGATGTTCTGGGGTGTTCTAAAAAGTAGTTGTCTTATGAATTCTCGATTAAATAAGAAATCTTATAACTCTTTCCAGAACACCCCCATAATATCCAAGAACATTTCAGAATATCCCAAAATATACGATTTGGAGGTGTTTTGTGGTGTTCTCAAAATTAGTTGTCTTTTGAACTCTTTCTTGAACACTCCCATAATATCCCAGAACACACCTAAAACACCTCCAAATCGTATGTTTTGTGGTGTTTTGGAGTATTCTGGGGTGTTCTGTGGGTGTTCTAGGGTGTTCTGAGTCACGCGGCGAAAATAATACCAGTGGCCTGATGGCTGCTCTACTTCTACAAATTAATTAATTTAACACTAATTATTTTTTCCATGATTCAAAATAAGTGATACATTATCTATTTATAGAGAATATCTTTTCAGATTTCTATCATATTTTTCTTCTATATAATCTCTTAATACAATATCCGAATAACACTAACACAAATACTGTCGAATAGATATTCTCAAATAATATTGATAACATAAATTAATTACAACCCTAAACTTTGACTCGACTCCGGACTTGATCTTTGATTCGTGTCTTCCTTCAGCTAGAGCTCTTTCAACCTGGTACATAATATTTTTCTATCACTATCGGGAGCAAAAAATTATCCTACAGGAGGCGAGACTCAAGTACTTGGATTCCGTGCAACACGAAAATGGTGAATAGACAACTATATTTGCCATCAAATCAGAGCATAATGGTGTAAAAGGAGGATGGTGTCACTAAGTCCTGTATGATAAAAAGTTTTATGATATTGAAAGTTCGCCGGCTAAGCGCCAGCATACCTAGCGAATGAAAGTGGTGGAGATGAGGACGCTACAATCGACCAGTGATCACACGATTAAAAAACTAGAATCCAATGAGGTGATCCCTAGAGAAAGCTTGGGTGGCTCTATTGGAGACATGAGAAAGAGGCGGTTGAAATGGTTCAGTCGCGTGAAACGGGGCAATAACGACACTCGTTAGAAAATGTGAATGGTTCAATAACGGGTGGAAGAGAAGACTGGTACACCGAGCAAATGTTGAAGAGAGACCATCCGAGGAGATCTGATCTACTTAAACCTCGACAATAGCCTCATTTTCGATCAAAAACAGAGTGGCGACGAAAATCCATGTTAGCGATACTGTTGCTTAGATGTAGGGATTGTTTTATGTACTTGTCTTCCCCTTGCATTGCCTATTCTTTTTGTTTCTTTTTTTTTGTTTTTTTTTGTCTTTTATATTTTCTTGTTGTGTGCTTCATTTTCTCAGCTTGCGTGAACGTGTGGTGTGAAATTATACTTTGCGGACTTGTGTGCTTGTGTGCATGACTGTTGGTTACCTAGGAGGGTTTTAAGGAATCAAACTCTTTGGGTTTAGCTGCATATATCTTACTTTCTACAGATTCCGCGCAGGCGGAATTTATTACCGGGTGTTTCTGGTTTTTTATGCTCCATCTTGGCGCTCTTTCTATTGTTGTTGCAATAATTTGAAAGATGTAATCAGCGCATCTTTTGCTTTGCTTGCACTATTATATCCAAGACGAGTATAAACCTCTTTCATATGCAGGAAAAGTCGTTCTGGAGGCTGCTGTTCTGACAGCTGTTGTAGTTGTAAGCTTAACCCTCTATACATTTTGGGCTGCAAAACGAGGCCATGACTTTAACTTCCTTGGTCCCTTCCTCTTTGGCGCCATCCTAGTATTGTTGGTGTTTGGTTTTATTCAGGTAAAGAAAAAAAAAAAAAAACCTAACCAGATAGACACTCTTTTTCCTGTTTATATATTTTCTTCTTCCATCATACGTTTCCTGTCTCAGGTCTTTTTCCCGTTGGGAAGGGTATCCTCGATGATATATGGCGCATTGGCTGCAATAATATTCTCTGGCTACATCATCTACGACACGGACAACTTGATCAAGCGCTATTCTTATGATGAATATATCTGGGCTGCTGTTGCTTTATATCTCGACATTATCAACCTCTTCCTGTCCCTTCTCCAAATACTAAGGGCAACAAATAGGTGATCAAATTAGTGAGTGGATTGGTACCATCCGTAGATTTATCTGTCACAATTGTTTATACCCAAAAGTAAGATTTGAACTGTTAGACTAAAAGATGTCTGCACTTTGTAAAATAGATGTAGTAGTTATTTTTCGTCAACTTTTCAGGATGCATTTGCTGATGCTTTTTTTGTTTTTGGGAATTGATGTGTATATTATGGGCAATGCTAAACTGAACCAGGTGAACATAAAGCAAAATTGAAGGAGGTCCCTTCACTGCACTGTATGGGAAACTATATTGTCTTGTGATGTTCAATATTGAATACAATTTTATCTCCTTTATCAATACACAGCAGAGGGAAAATTTTGGTGAATTGGACAAAAGTTTCATATAATTAGGGATTTTGAAAAAATAGGGGGGTTTCTGATATACAAGAATTTGGTGATGTACTCTGTGGTCGATAGATAATAGATTATTACCTTTGTTTTAATTTCCTGGGACTGTGGTTCCTCTCATCGTATTTGCTCTTTTACTAATAATGCAATGTATTCTCCTATGAAAACCGTCTTCGCCACGTATATGACAACGAATATTATATCATTTTCAGATAGAGATGCAAGAAGTGAAGGTTAGGCTTGGCTCGTATTTCTTTGTGCAACGCCGAGCATGAGCTCGGCTCGACCTGGCGGCATGTCGAGCTAGTGCTCGTCACCGGCCCACACTGGCAATTTTTATTAAAAAAAAAAAAAAAAAACGCCGCTACCCATTGGTTGCTAGCAGCTGTTGTCTGAAATTAAGTGTTGGCCATGCAGGCTGGCACGGACTAGTTCGCAGGCGGGTTCGGCCTGCACAAAATCGACGGGCTGATTTCAACCGATTGACCCGCAGGGCTAAGTCCTGCAGACTGTACGGCTATAGCCACGGGCTAAGCGATGGCTCGCACAATTAGTAAGGGTCGCTGTTAGTTTGTAGGTTCGAACTTCTTTTGCATCTATTTTCATCTCGCTCAAACGTGGCTTACAACTTGCTTATTGTTATTGTAAGGACAAAGCAATGCATTCTTTTATTCTTCTTGGCACAAATATAATAATAATTATAATTATTCTTTGAACGTCCTGTACATCACATAGTTCACTTTTGATCTAAGAATTTTAGGCATAAAATAAAACATTCTTCAACTTTATAATTGAGAATTGCACAAAACTTAGCTAAAACTCATTTCTTTAAGGTGTTTTCCCCTAAAGGAAGGGTCGGTCGTTCCGTCTTCTTGCTCGGCCACTTGGGCCTTGGCATTGTTCTGTTCCCTTTCATCATCTATCTTCTGTTGCTCGCTAACATTGGCCTTATAGTTGTTCTTATTCCGTCCATCATCTACATTGAGTAAATACGGATAACAATATCAAGGGTTATAGTATGATGACTCCACGAGCGATTACGTTATGCCATTTTTATACATGGACACAATCACCTTCTCCCTTAAATCTGCTCTCTCTTTCTGAGGACACTTGATTGACAAAAGTGACAGATTTGTGATCTCTTTGCCTTGGATGAATCTGCAAATATTTGTAGTATTTCAAATTTGAACATTTGTTTCTGCAAATGGGGAAAAAGAAAAAGTAAAGAAAGGAAAAAGCAAAAAGAGAGCTGCAGTGTCACTTTGACAATCGTTTGGATGGGTGAGATCAGCATCTCGGGATGCGTGTTAGAGATTTTCCAACCACTAGCAAAAAACAGCTTGACTGCTTTCCTAAACAGTCAAAAGATTCCTTCCTTCCTAGGTAGAAGAAAGTGAAACAAGATTGAGCTGAGATTCAAACATACAACCATTAAACAACCTAAAAGATCTCAACACCAAATACATTCATTGATTCCATTATCTTTTTCTTCTCTTTACAGGAGAGAGAGAGAGTGAGACCACATTCAGAGTCTACATTTCCAACAAAAAAGAAAAACTCTCTTTAGCTCTGTTATTATAGTTAGCAATGAATCAAGTAAGTTGCTTTTTTCTGCAGGCCGTGGCGAGAAGCCGAGCGACGCCCTGAGTCCACATTTCGTATTCTCGCTGACTCCTGCACTCGAACTCAATTACACGGTGCTCGGCAGTTTTCAATCCAAAGTACCTTCGTTCCTCTCCGTTCTCCAGCAAGTGTCGCCCGGGCCATGCTGGGATGTCTTTGCAAACCTCGCACACAACACCTGCCAAAAATGAAAAAGAAATATTATTAAATCTTGATCCTACTGTTCTTTTTTTTTTTCTGACAAGAAGAACGAGCTAGTAAACAAAATTTCTCCCAAACCAACCAAGTTCATTTTGAACACCACCTAATTTCTCCAAACATTTCTCCCAAAATCAAATAGTGCAATTCAAGAATGAAATTGGATGGTCTGGCATTTACTGTTTGAACTATGAAGTAGCAAATTACTAGACAACATTGCTACGGTGTCCGGTCTAGAGTACAATTTCTACCCCGAACACTCATCCAGAGGCCATAGCAAGGGATTGATCAGATGGTGTTCGGGGCACGACTGGTGCCCTATTGTGAGGCATCAAACTTTTTATTATGCACATAAATAATCTTCAAGCTTACTCTTTTTCTTCTTGGTTATAGTCCCTGCAACATGCCTGCTCTTCATCTTAAGCATTACCTGCAACTCATAAAATACAAATCTCCCTTTCAATATCACAAAATTCTACAGAAAATCAATAATCCGAGTAAAAGTAGAAAAATCTCACCAGGCCCATTCTGTTTACGTAAACAGAGACGACCTTCCAGTGGAGCACACCTGCATTTGTTCATAAATTAAGTTAAATGAGAAGATAAAAAACAAGAAATCTCTGTCGTAGTACCTTGGCGTGTGCGTTTGAGAAGCTCGGTTCCGCGAGCTAACAGTTCTTGGCTACAGGTGTTCAGGAAATTTTCATCTCGTACAAACTCATCACACATGCTATCGCCCGTGCTGCTTGGGCTCTTCATCTGCTGCTGCTGATGCTGATCGTGGAGGGGGCGGCCAGTCTGGTGGTGGTGACCACCAAGACTACTCCCCTTATCCACCGGTATAACCGCTGCTATGTTCCACACCTCCTTCAGTGCTCTCGCCTTCAACGTGGCCGCCCCTCTCAAAGCTAACATATTCGAAAGAAACGAATTTCGAAATTGTATATCAGTTCATCCCATGTTCCGAATTTTTTTTCAAATTTACAGTTTAGTTTAGGATTTTAAGATTAAGTTTAAACAGCACCTTTTAAAGGATCATATTCTTAGTATATGATAGTGTCGCCATTACTATTCTAAGATAGTTTTATGTAATCACGTTGCTGTGATTGCCTAACCTGTGGCAGCGGCGGCAGTGAGGGTGACGATGTCGCCGGGAGTTCGAACGTTGACGGCTGAACCAACGACGGCAGCTAAATGATCACGCTCGGCGCCTAATAACTCGGCGGCCTCGACGCACTGCGCGGCTACGAGGGTGGCAGCGGAGGCAACTGCCATGTCTGCGCGCGCGGTACGGTCATCATGACCAGAAGCAGATGAAGCTGCGGCTGTGGCGGCGGCAACAGCTGCGACTGCTGCAGCGACGCCGGCGACGCAGACGGCAGCGTGCAGCTGAGCATTATGCGCGCGCGCCTCCTCCTTCTTGCGTTCCCGGCGATCCTTCAACCACCGGCCCACAGTCCGGCTGCCGGCGGCGGTGGCGGGTCTACCGGTATACTGTGGCTTTGGCGGGTTGCTCGCCCTGAAGTACTGTCATACAGCAAGCAGCTTGGTTAGCTTAGCACGCGTAAGGAATGAACGCGAGCGCAGCGGCGTTGCAGACTGTGTGATGGTATTAAATGACTAGACAACCCTTGTAGAAAGACTAAACAAGATGAATCGCTTGGTAAATTGGGGAAATATTGTGGATAATTTTGGCAAATGATCTACATAGTTTACGTTGCGCAGAGAGGAAGGCGACAGGTCAAATGATGAGGAATCAAAACTTCTAATTTACTAGATCCAAACCCCTCAAAAAAAAAAAACTTGTAAGAAAATATCACTAATTGTTTTTATTTATCATAATAAATTAGAATAAAGATACTTCATTTCTTTATTAATGAATTCTTCACCAAATATGGTTTTTCTTTATGTATCCAGCACCGTTTATTAAAATTAAAAAAAATTTGAATTTAATATTCTAAATAACATTTCATGTGGAAATAAAAAATATCCAATTTCTTTTAACAACATATATGTCGCGGTAAAATGACACTCTTTTTCGGCTAAATTGACAACATCATTTGCAATTTCGTCTACACTATGTTTAGCATGTTCATCACCTTCTTTTGGGTCTTGACATTCTATCCTAATAAATATTGTTCACCATCTATAATACTAATAGTGTTTTTACTTATATATCAGATATTATATTGGAATTTACTCAGAAGTTTTGAAACATGCATTAATTTATTAATTTATCACTGAAACTTATTAGCTAGATAGTAGTGTGGTTGTCTTGATGCAGAAACCCGGAAGAACACAGTGATCCTAGGCTTTGGTGCAGGGAGAATCAAAGTGGACTAAAATTGGGAATCATAGCACGGAAATCACCCTCAGAGGGCTAGTAACAGAGAGGTGTCAGATCGTTGCTTACGGGGAAAAGATAAAGAGAGAGACAGAGACGGAGACGGAGAGTACTCTCCTCCGTCGCTCTTTCTCTCTGGAGATTTCACAAGAAGTTGGGGAACGAGCCAAAGCCTTGAGAAGTTGGTCGCTTTGTCTTCACTGCTACAGTAACACAGATTTCATCACACTATATGACAAATTTATAATAATTAACAAAGAATCAGAAGATGAAGACTAAGAATCACCGTATATTATATTATAATTAAGCAAATGCTACTTTATTCTTAGGTTACTGCATAAATTTGTCCAGTAATTTACTATGTTTTTTTGACAAAATTTATTTATTTATTTTATTTTTTTACTTCGAGACAAAAGTTCATTTTATTACTGACCTTGGTGCTAGCATCTTCGAGTTCAGAAGGGGAAAGAGGAGGGCTGTCGGTGAACGAGCCGGCGCCGTTGAGCGGCCCGCTGCTGTGAGATAATCTCCCTGATGTCAGCGGTGACATTTCCTGCAACTCACAAGTTAACAAACAGCGATGAAGTAGATGTTAATCTCTTGTAGTAAAAACAAAATAAAATCTACGATAAACCAAGTAACAAAAGAATAAAAATACAGATATTCTTGGTTATATCAGAACGAGAAGCATGATGCACTTTGTTATTCCGGAATATTTTCGTCGTAAACTAGAACAGCAAAATCAGTTTTGCAATGTGAAAGCTATAAGGTTTTGAAAAAGTTGGTGGGTTTTTTTTTTTCTTTTTAAAATAACGAGGAAAATTTATCACTAAATCAATTATTTATGGTTAAAAAGAGAACTTCTACTGTTTGTAATTATTAAAAATTAAAAATTCTATAGCTTATATTGTATAATATAATATTGTTTCTAGGAGTCTACATAATTACTGCAAACTAAGTCAGGGAAAGACTTGAATAAGAACAAATCCCAGAAAGAGACAACCAACGAGGAACCGACACAATCAATGACATAGCCGCGAGAAGAAAACAATAAAATCCACTTTAATCCTGTTTTTACTATATTTTCCGATTATTTTGATCAATTTATCGTCATTTGGTGCAACAAAAATTATACAACCTCTACGCTAAGATTTCAAAACAGGACTCACCGACTGCGACATAATACGCTCCATGATTAGCTGGGAGGTGGCGGAGGAGGCGAATGAGAAAGGATTCCCGGTCACAGCCGCCGGAGAGTCGTCGACGACCTCGCCGGCGACGTCCTCCGGTATCGTCATCGCTTCGTTAGGTTGTGGGAGGGCGAGGTTGGGAGCGATAGCTTTCGAGACTTCCAGCGCAGACACGCTCCACGAACGTGCCAGGAACTCCATTGGGTCGCTCGGTAACTCCGGCGGCCGAAGCCCGGCGGCGCCACCGAGGTTCGCCGGTCGCCATGGCTCCCCTGGCTCATCCATAGAAGTAATAATGATAGTAACTAGAGAGAGAGAGAGAGAGAGGAGTCGGTTTGTGGTGGCGGTTGTATAAGAAGATGGGAGGAGTAAGAAGGAAGACAAAGCTGCTCAGAATGTCAGAAGAAGAAGGGTTTAGAATATAAAGAGAGAAATTCATCAATTATGTGTCTTGCAACATTTTGCACTGTATACCTCTGTTATATGTCTCTCTCTCTCTTTCTCTCTCACTCAAAAAAAAAAAAAAAAAAAAAAAAAAAAAAAAAAAAAAAAAAAAAAAAATTCAAAAATCTATGCTCTAGTTGGGGTTCACTCGCAAGTGATTGGTCACTTGTTTGTATTGGGTCAAAATTGCCACTTCCAATATTCACCTACTTGCCAAGTAAATTTAAGCTCTAGACTCCACACATTTCATCTCAATAATAACTGTTATTTTAAAATAAATAATTTCTAATACTTTGAACTCAACACCATAATTTGCATAATTTGCACAAAAATTCTTTAATTTTTTTTTACAAAAATATGATTATACTATATTATTTACGCACTATCCAATTTTCATATATCGGTTGTTGACGCATCGCATTTTATTGGGTCGGACAATTACTGCCATTTCATCATGCTATATATTCCGGAGTCATATCCATGTTGGTGTCCAACGATGGCAATGGCGACAATGACTTTTGAATGTTCTATCCACCTGTGCTTCTAACAAGAACATTTATTCAATGTTCTTGTTAAAACAATAATAGATGTGGATATATTATTTTTTCTTTTCTCTCTCAAAAATGAATATACCCTAAGAATAAGTTTAATGAAGCTACCGTGCATAACAATATTCCATACCTTGAAAACAACTCTATAAATATTATTGACTATTTTACAATACAACTAAAGTATATGTAAGTTATATTTTATGCCATGTTGTACTTTTAGTTATGTGTTATGTGCAAATATTTAATTTTTTAATATTTAAGTTGTTTATCTATTTAAAATTGTTTGTTTATTTATATTAGAATAAATAATTATTATGTAACGTGTTTCTATTCACATAATGTAATTAAAACTAAATATAATTTAAAAAAAAATAAAAGCAAATGAATAAGTCTGAAAAAATATAAAAAGTGATGAAATTACTATTTATAGATTTTATTCATCTATAAGTTTAATTATTATTTATGATATCAATTTTTCAATTTAGCTACATTCATTAGTACAAAAATTATACAATATTATAAAAAATATTAGAAAGATTTATAATATTCAAATAATTTTAAATTATATAATATCTGATTATTTTAAATAATTTGGTTTTTTACGGTATGGGATAAGAACTAGTTTCTTCTTATGAATGAAAGAAGTTGCATTCTTAATTTCTATTTCAGCCATGAAACAACTTGTGCAATGATGTTGATATAGACCTCTCGATCATTAGTTGAGCTATGCAACCAACCACAACCTAAGCCAGTAAGCCTTACATCAAGCTCTAATCGGATAATTCCATATCAGCCCCCTATTTTGAAACCGATTTCATATCAGCCCCTGAAAACGCGTTTTCAGGGGCTGATATGACAGTTTCAAACAAACAGGGACTGATATGAAATTATCCCTATTTCTAAACTCCGAATCTTTCAATGTTCATTGCTTTTATAACTTTCTCCAAAAAAAATAAAAAATAAAAATAAAAAGAAATTTTCATAAACTTTTTCGTCGAACTACATAGACCTACATACTACTTAGCGTATGAGTAATAAATAGTTTGCTTGTAATATTTGCGCCTGTCGTCAATGCATATTTTAGAAAAATATTTTAAGAGTTGTGGCAGATATGTAACTATACTCAACAATTTGTCGGAGGCAAAGTACCTCAGACTTTTACTCTGCGATCATGGTCGAACGATTGTGGTTAGAAAATTATATTCAATAAAATTCCGGTTGTTGCAATAAGGTTTTGTTTTATTATCTCATACAAAAAAGGAGCTAATGTTGGCATCTAATTGATCTAATAACTTCTTGCCGAACCACGCGGCCGCTAATAAAATGGAAAGTTTAAAGTTACTAGTTTTATACCCGTGCGATGCACGGTTATCAGTCATATATATAATCATATAAATATAAATAATGATGTTGAAAATTTTAACTATTTTTTTTATTTTTAATTTTATTTATATTTTATTTTATTAAAATATTATACTTTCGTAATATATTATTAGAGTAAGAAGAAATCTCAAATACCATATATAAAATTATTCGAAGATTGACGTAAAATAGTTTATGTATTTTATTTTAAAAAATTAATATTGCATAATATATAATATAATATAATTATTTTTATACTAATTTTAGATTATTTTTATAAATTATTATTTTAATTAAATATTTATTTGTAATATTAAATTTTTCATATTCTTCAAATAAGTTACATGACCTTATAAATTCCTATCAATTAATACAAATGCCACATGGCTTGTTTAGAATAAGAGTAAATGCCACATGGCATAACAAAAATTATTCAAAATGCCACATGGCATAACGACTTTGATCTCCCAATTTTATATATATGTATATAGATTAGTAGCTACCTACATAGGTTTATAAATCCTTCAAATATGTTAGGTGGAGACGTTACATTATGTCCCCTCCTCTGTTTTCTCCTTGATCACCATCTTTCATTTCTTTGCTTCTTTACATCTATTCTCTCAATCTTATCCAATCCCACCAAATGAAATATAGCAACATAGCATATTAGTGCGGATATTTAATTTTCAGTAATAAATACTAGGTCTAACGGAAATTAGATACAAAATGAGTAAGGATGACGTGCTGTTTTTCTTTTCTTGCCTCTGATGATTAGAGACTGTCCCGTCGGTTGACATCAAGAGACCAGATTTTGTTGGAAAAACTGGCCTAGATCAAGGTTTTCTGTACTGAGCCGAACCGAGTTTCGGTAAACTCAGATCCTGGCACGTGCCGACTGTGCCGATATATATTTATTTATTATTTCTTAAAAAATAAAAATAAAAATAAAAAATTAATTTAAAAATTCAAATATAAGATTTTTTTACATGTGTCATGCCGACAACTACCGGAACAGGCACGAGCTGTGCTGACCGGCACCAAAAATCATGCTAGACCGGCTTATTGATCATATCAAAACCAGTGTCTCATACATAGAGCTACGCATGTATCAACAAAAATAAGATGCTAATAACACTTTAATATGGCATTACGGTTTAAAACTACGATCGTCTGAATTCTTAGCTCTCTGCCATCCACTATGACACCCGCACATCCTCATCATATATCGTCGTCTAAGCAAAACTTTAACAAGCCTAGAGTGGCCATTTTGCAATCCCAATTTCTCCCTTCTTTGTCAATCCCTCTTGCTTTTGTTATTAGTGAGATGTGATGTGCTTGGGTAGATCTCCATACCTCACCAACAGACACAACTGCCTTTCAAGTTTTTATTTTACAATTATCTAATTCAAAATTATATACTTCTTTTTACTATTAACACCACCTTCTTTTAAGGGGGAGATACATATCAGCCCATCTATTGATTCGCGGAGTTATAAGTAAACCTCTTTTTTTACGATCCATTATCTTATAGAAAAAACTATTCACCCCCAATAAACTACCCAACAAATCACATACAACCAAAATATTTATTTAATATACATAAAAATATTTATTTAAACAAGTTTTGGATATAAAAGTTGTAGATGATACTAAAATCTATTTTTTCTTACGATCCATTATTTTATATACCTCAAAATACTTATTTAAAAGTATTTTTTTTAAAAAAAAATTGAATATGAAGTTGTAGATGATACTAAAAATCTATTTTTTCTTATGTTCAAACGATTTTCAAGAAATACTTCTAATTGTGCGTTTTGAGGTTCTAAAGTCCGTACAGGTTAACGGATTAATTTTTAAACCCAGTAAAGTTTTCAAGTATCAAAATATCTATTTAAAAATACAAAAATTATAGATTACGTAGAAAATATTTATATAAATATAAAATTTTTCTAAAAAATACTTATATAATAACAAAAATATTTTCGACACGAATTTCAAGACAGATGCTGATCGTAAAGAGTTTAAAAACAAGAGCAGATTTATAAAAAACTTTAGAAGCGGGAGTGGTATATAGTTACCTATCCTTTTAAATATAACAGTTATATATTTATTTATTTTACAATTTTTTTTAAAAAAATTCTTAAATATGACATGTAATAAAATTTATACCTAGAGTATCTGAAAAATTGTGTAGAACAAGGTGATGTCTTTAACTTTTTTTTCATGTTTCTTTTAATAACCAACCCATCTACCTGCCATTTTATTTTTTCTTTTTCTTTTTCTCCTTTCTTATTTTCTGGTTTAACCATATCCTTCCTTTGTGTTCTGTTCAAGTATACAATGCATGTTATCTGCAAAGCATGCATGTAGTTAACCAACTTGGGTGATAATCTTATCTTTATATCACTCATTAATTGGATGACTTTTGGATCTATGGCACTCTTAGGGGATAAATTAGATAATAATTATAAAATTTGAACTAATTAAGTAAATTTACAAGCTAAATAAGATTAGCTCTTAATAATTAAACTCACTTAACAAGATATTTGATCCACTTAATTTTTCCAAGTTATGTTATATGTTAAACCTGTACGGCTCTAAGCATATATAAAATAAAAATAAATTCTTATGTATGCTACTAGTGAATATAAATATAAAATAAGAATTGAGAGATGACAATGACAAATGCTAAGGAGACCTTCCGTAATTAGGTTCGCATCGTGAAGCGGCTTATGAACGAATCCTTCAAGCACCGTTCTTATACACATGGAAGTATTTATGTTCCTCTTTAAAGGAGAAGACAGACCTTCAAATGTTGAAAATTAAATGTTTCGATTTCTGGAGTATAGATCGATGCCATATATGAATTTAATTATTATGACAATTGCGTAAAATACGTCAAATATAGGGCATGTTTTTTACACAATAATTACAAAAAAAAAGATTTTAGAGGTAAAATTGGTTTTTCCATTGTAATCAATTTATTTTTTAAAAAAAAGAAAAAGAAAACAAAGATCTTAGATTGATGTACCGATGATAAGTACTATGGATTAATATACTCTCCCACAAATGAGCCGCATTAAATTTTCTTGTTTAATGTTTAATTTTCAACGAATCAAAAATAAATAAAATAAAAAATAAGGACTGATCTATAAAGGGAACAATTACCTAGAAACACCATATGTTGACATAATAGATCCTCCTTTCCCTTTCCCTCGATCTCCACCTTTCATCTTCTAACATTCCTTTCTTTCCATTTCCCCATTAATTCCAATAATAATGTCAAGGCAGTCTCTATTTTTCAAGAGTCGGGTTCAAAAAAATTTCTACTTATTTTCTGACAATTTTTTAATTAAACTAAAATATACATATATAAATATTTTTGTTTAAAACAAAATAGATACAAATAAAAATAGATTTGATTTGTCCTACAATTTTTGTATTAGAGGTTTTTTTCAAAATATATATTTAAATAAGTGTTTTAAGGTTACGAAGTTTTAAATACTTATAAAACTTTTGGAATCTTGAAATATATTTGAGAAAACATTAAATACAGAAGTTATAGATTAAATAAATATCTACTATTTTGTATTTAAAGTTGTTTAAAAAAATATTTATACGTGTTTAGCTAGAAATATTTTTATAAATTGTTAAAAAAAAATAAAGATTTTTTTATAATTAATTTTTGCAAAGCAGGAAATTTTGTGACAAAACCGCTGAGTTCTAACCGCACACTTGAAGAGGAGAATAAAAGAAGTGAAATTAGGTACAAAGCATACTATTATTTTTCAACGACATATACTGTAGCATTGGATTAGAATATAAATTAGAGTTTACATTAGAGATTTTGGTGATGAGAAAACGAAGAAGATGTTGAGGGCCATGATTAGCCCCGGAGGCACGAGCTCTTAACCCCACACAACCCCCAAAAACATTGTCCATATTCTCTAAACTCTAAAGCTGCCAAAAAGTAACTTAGGCATGCCCAAAAATAAATTGGATAATTACATATCAGCCCTTTAAAATAACAGTCGCACGTTTCAGCCTTCAAAAAACGTAAAAATGCATGACGTGGCGGTGCGTTAAAATACGTTTCTAGAGACTAAAATACAAGACGTAAATTTTACCGCCACGCTAGCGAAAAAATGCGTTTCTGAAGGCTGAAATACAAGACACAAACTTTGACGGTTGATTTGCAATTATCCAAAAAAAAATTATCCCACTTATATTTTATTCAAACTAAATAAAAAATATCACTATTTACAAGCTAGACACCTAACAATCTAAGTTGGCATATTTGAATCCATCCGTTCATTCTCGCATTGGTTTTTTTTTTTTCTTTTTTTTTTGGAGGGGAAAAATTTCTTGCTTTGAAATCATCAAGTGACCAAAATTATCTTTTTGATTTATCCTTTGATTAGTGCATTTCATGTAGACCTAAAAAAAAAAAAGTGAAGATGTTTCAGGATTCTAATCAATTATAATGTTAATGAAGTACAACTTGGTGGTTGCAAAATGCTTGTTGAAAAGTTTTGATTCAAACTCGTTCAAACACCTATCTCGAAAAATCTTAGTTGACAAATTTGATTCAAATTAGTCCAAACACCTATCCCGAAAAATCTCAGTTGACAAGTTTTAAACCAAAGAGAAATTTTTTGAACGTCCAGTTTGGATATTATGTGTTTAAATAATAATAGAAACCCCATTTTGTAAATTACTTTGAGTTATTTAAATGACGGTAATGCTGGGATGGTGGCCCCCACTGAGCAGACACCGCCACGGCTGCCTCTCTGTCATCCGACGTGGCAACATAAGGTACATTAAGTCATTAACCGTACAACTTCTAAGACATTAATAAAAAGGGCGCGTTCTTTTTCAGACCTAGAGCAAATATGGGCTGAATCAGCCTCTATGATTTATCCTATTTAATTTTTATCTTTTTTTAATTTATGTATAATACTATTTTGATCACTATATTAATATTTTTTTTAAAAAGTTATATAAAAAAAATAGATTTTGATGAAATCTATAATTTTTATATTTAATATATTTTTAAAAATATTTCTAAATAAATATTTTGAGACTTCGAAATTTCAACGGATTAAAGGGTCGAATTCAAAATTTGTTAACTCTTCGAAGTCTTAAAATATCTATTTAAAAGTATTTTTTTAAAAATATTAAATATAAAAGTTGTAGATCTCATCAAAATTTACAAATTTATGTTGAATTTTTTTTTTAAAAATACTGATACAGTGGTGAAAACGATATGACACTTACGAGAGAGGCTAAAAATAAAAAAAAGTAAAGCAGGGGTGCTGAACAATAGAAGTTTTAAAAGGAAGGACTGACGGATCATTATCCCTAATAAAAATACTTATATACCGTTCTTCAAATTAACATTCATATATTTTAATTTTCGAAAATACAAAAATATGCGACAAGATGGCGCACGAGCGCGCCACATCAGCACGCAAATATATTTTTAGAAGCTAAAATATTAGAATAAAATTTTTCGAAGACTGATATGTAATTATCCTAAATTAATAAATACTGATGGGCATGATGTAGATTATTCACCAAAAATAGTACATAAACCATTTTTTATATTTCTACTAAAAATAACCTCTTTTCGAGAGATAGTACATAAACATATTTAAATTACTAAAAATAACCTCTTTTCGAGTTCCAGTGCTACAAGTTTGCGGAGGGAAACAGGAAAAGCAAAAAAAAAAAATTGCATTTTTATATTTCTACTAATTAGATTTAGTATTTTTTTTTATCTATCTAATTAAATTTAGTATTTATACCCTCTCTCTTATGTAAAATGATAAAAATATCATTAATTTTTATTTTAAAAAAAATAAAAATATGTGAACAATCCACGAACAATTACGAAATCTATAAATACCTACGAATATCTGTAAATATTTATTAATTCATACGAACATCCACAAATATTTCATACGAATACCCACGAATACACTACGAGCACTAACAAAACAAAACTGGTACAATGTTCGGGAGTGTTCGCGGATATTAGCAGATATTTGTGGGCATTCATGTGTGTCCCTGGCGTTCGCATATTTTTATATTTTTTATTAGTCCATTTATTCGTATAGAGAAAAAAAATATTAGTTTCAAACTTGATTATGAGAGAACAAATAAATATGAGGCGTTTCTATGAAATTATTTTATTTGAGGTTTCCTTCTTTTTATTTAGAAAAAACACGTAATTCGTTTCCATATTTTTATAAATGAAATAATCCATACTAATGTATTTCTAAGCTTATGATTTATTACTTGTGCTTTGTTTTTGGAT
Source organism: Xerophyta viscosa (assembly GCA_002076135.1). Lineage (NCBI taxonomy): Eukaryota > Viridiplantae > Streptophyta > Magnoliopsida > Pandanales > Velloziaceae > Xerophyta > Xerophyta viscosa. Next base: position 503,348 of record MJHO01000097.1, on the reverse strand, counting down.
ACTTTACGTATCAACCTCCATTTTTCTGTATTATATAAATTAATTTTTAAAAATAAAAATACGTTGATATGGCAGCACGCCATATCAATATATTTTTTATTTTTAGCTGCTGATATGTATAATTTTTTATTTTTGATACCTATCCATAATATTTCTCATGATTTTTCTTTTTAAATTTCAAGTCATGGACACAATTATATTCTGTAAAATTATTTTCTTATGGACCTTAATGCTAAAAAAGAATAATTCTTTATTAGATATTATGGCGGTGGAATACGTAATACGACCGTGCATCCCTTCTTGTAGGGATCTCAAACTCTCATAAAACTCACACATCAATCTGGACCGACATTCTGAAATCCGAATACAGGCCTTCTATAAACTAAAATTTTAAATACCGTTTCGTGCCGTATTTCAGTAAATTTTAAATTCAAGAGGTGCCGAGTGTACCGTGCCGATCGTGTCAATAATAAAATATTATTTTTTATATTTTACTAAATAATTTTATATTTTAATTTTTTTTTTAAAGATATTAATTTTTAAAAATTAAAAAGAAAACAAAAAGATCACACGCTGCCCCGCACAGGCGCGTGATCAGCGGCTGCCGGTCATGCGCATGCGCATTTAAAAAAAAAAAAAAAAAAAGAAAAGGTCGCCCACGCAGGCGACTCCTCGCAAGATCAAAAAAAAAAAATCTAAGAGAGAGAGGGGGCTTGGAACTGTCTCTGGAGGTTCCTGTTACGGATTATAAAAAATTTTTAAATACCTTGCTATAAATGGAGGCTCATATCATGAAACACAAAGAATTTTTTAAAAAATCCTGCCAGAAATTTTATACAATACGAATCCGAACCAGGCAAATTTATTACTTCATGAGCCACCTCATTTTCAGTCGAGTTAATCCCGCTAGGCAAATTTATCAAAACATTATTACTAGTTACAATGTCAAATTAGAAGCAGTCACTTAAGCAACATGATGATGGCACACCTTATCCTTCGTTGCTAGAGGTATAAAATTCACTGATAAAAAGTTGGATATAGAAGAGCTTTTAAAAAAAAAAAAAAAAAAAAAAAAAAAAGCTTAAAAACAAATTGCATATTTATATAACTTATTTTTTATTGGACAGTATATGAATAAAAATTTTATGATTGGGAGATCAATTCCTTTCTGTTCTAAATGTTTGTGGATAAAAAAGGGACTTAATTAAGATGATAAAGGGGAAAATAGCATCATGAGCCTGCAATATAATCCCATATGAACAGACCCTACTTTGTGACTTACTAAGACCAGAAAAGAAGATGCTGCTCCTTTTCTACAGCTTTAACACTTCCCAAAAAACACATCATCAGTGTCCTCACTTAAGTAAAGGGGTAATTGCATATAAGCTCCTGCTAATCGCGTTTTCCCATAATATTTTTTTTTTACTATATCAGTATATTTTTTATTTTCAGAAACTGATATACATAGTGCCTGAAAAAGGGGATTGTATATGGTATTTTACCCTTACTAAAAGTTAAGCATGAACTTTCAATTATTTGCCTTTAATTTTCTAAGTCTCTCTCTCTCTCTCTCTCTCTCTCTCTCTCTCTCTCTCTTTTTTTTTTTCATTTTTTTTGTTGCTTATTAGTTTTTTTTTTTTTGCACTATTTTTAATCAAGACTCTTATTTGGCTTCGGCACCGAAAATTTATAAATTTTTATAAGCATTGCTATAGTACACACTTACTATAGTTGCATGGAAGAAATATGGGTCATTCAGTAGTCTTAAATGGGTTCAAGTCATGGATGAAAGAGATAGAGAGTAAGGCACTTGTTAGGGCGATATTTGGGATTTTGAACTTTGCCAAAGACTTGATTTTTTTTTTTTTGAGAGTATATATATACATATAAATATATATATATATATATATATATATTATATATATATATATATATATATATAACAAAGACTTGGCACGAATTCCAAACTTTTACAACTTCTACCATTTTCTTTGCTCCTGAGCTGCTGCAACTTGCTCCCGTCTAAGGGCCTGTTTGGATTGCCAAAGTTGGGGTTCCAACTGTTGCAAAGTGGGCAGTCAACTCTGCTGTTTGGTTTGCTGAAGTTATGGTTCGAACTACTGCGTTTGCTGCAGTTGATGGATGAAATGCTGCGTTTTGGACTGCGGTGAGGTAGCACCGTAGTTTGAACTCCATGTTGTTGTAACATCAATTTCACTGTTGCTTTTGTTTTTGGCTTGGCGATACCGTCCCTCGCGATCTCTCCGAGGTGCTGCGAGCCTTGCTGATCTCCGGTGATCTGCTTCGATCTGCAATGATAGGCAGAGTTCTCTGAGATCTGGTGCCACCTGCGGCGATTTTGTGCGAGCAGCTCCGATCTGTCGGCGAGAGGAAGCTCGCGAGCTGCTCCAATTTGTTGCGGTCAATGCCGATCTACGGTGATCTGCTCCGATCTACGACGATCGGCTGCGTTCTCCGTAGGATTTGGTGCGAGCTGCTCTGAGATTTTTCGGTGAGAGGAAGCTCGCGAGTTGCCATATCCACCCAAACACCAGATTTTCAACTGCAGCACTCAACTGCATCAAACCAAACATCAGCTTTCCAACTGCAGTAGTTTGAACTGCGGCTATCCAGACGCACCTGCTGCATTACGAAAACAGTAAAATACAACTCCCAGCACTTTCAACTGTTGCATTTACAACTCCGATTTTTAACTGCACCAAACCAAACAGCACCTAACAAAAGCCATAGGAACTGATATAGCATGATATCTGGCCTACCATGTATCAGTCAATGAGACATTGAGCGATTTAGTGGGATGGTCCGAGGCTCCGGTTAGGCCCTTGTACAAGTACGAGACCGCAAGTCAGAGCCAAAGACACCGGGCATGCCGAATGTTCATAGACAATAACCAGTTAACAGTGCTATCACCACGAGAATGTGGAATAGCACGCGGCGTGCAACCCATTATAGTAAGAACTTGAGGTGCCACGTGGCGAGCTGAGGGCGCACTGACTATTCAATCCACAACCTCCTCTTTCATCACTATTTCCGATACAATTGCGGCTCCAGCAACTTACGAGCAACATCTATTAATAGTTACTCTAGCCATCGGCGCTCAAGATCCTAACATTTAAGATTTTACAAGAGCATTAGAGAGAGCGAGATAGATTATGGCATTGTGTGCTAAGGCTGGAATATCGAGATTTTGATAGACAGTGAGAGAGGGTTGCACCTCATACCCTATTACCATATATAGTGTATTTTTTTATCGCTAGTCGTATAAACGTCGGTAATTTACCTCGTACTATTTTGAGGCTTTTACAAGTAAAAATTTGTCCGTCTTTCTACGCTTGTCTTCTATCTTTCATTTTCACTCATTTAAAAACGGTCTGAGGTCAAGCACTATGATAAAGTTAATGGCGGAGATAAGTGTGAGTGATGGATGGGTGAAGAATGATGGTGGGCATGATCGGTGAGATGGAGGGTGCTGACTCGGACATTAAACAGGATGCCCTTCATCATTTTCCTTTCAAATATATCATTAAAAGAATTGCAGATCAGCCCCCTTTATTTCTATTGTCGCAGATCAATCCCTCCCTATTTCTATATCATTATCAAAACTTGACGTGACTTTACTACTGAATTCTTAGCAAGAGCAACAGCACCGAGCACCACCAACTATACCAGCCAGTATATACAATGAATGCCATAAGACCCACCGGATCTACATATTGACAGAGAATTTATATTCCAAGTTTAATAAAAAAAAAGGATAAAATTAATGGGATAAGGATTTTCTAAAGTTTTTTAATAAATTTGATGATCTCGAAGTGGGAGATAATTGGATCGTTATCCATTCAAAGTTTCTTTTATTTGGTAAAGTGATAATAGGATCTAAAGTTTCTTTTATTTATTTTTGTTTTAAGATATGGACTAAGGACGATATAGCTCGAATCCTCTTATTTATATACACAAAATTAACGTAAAATGCGGATTTTGTGCTTTCATAACTCTTATTTAGATCGATTTTGTATTTAGAAGAGGAACTTCGCTCATAAAAAGTGAAAAAAAAAACACGAAGAAGATATTATATTTAATATCTTAATCCTATAAATTGAAAAGGATGCAGATCAGGATAACGGTCCAAGATAATTGCAAAGGACCACATTTTAAAACAATCAAGCTCCATTAAATTTGGTGGAAGCATGAATTGAGAGCTCCTGAATGAGTTGGTCCTCACTGTCTCTGGATTGAGATGGTTTCCAACCCTCCTTTATAACACTGCATGCAGGTGGAGAATGTTCTTGTCCATTTGCATATAAAATATATATATATATATATATATATATATATATATATATATATATATATACACTAAAGTGTAAGAGAAGATTTAGTGGTACCTTATATTTCATATAATTATTTAAAAGTTAAAAAGTTTTAAATTATATACGGTAGTTGTAATAAATATTGTGTGGCTTATATTTCGTAAGTTAAAATCATCCATCTTTTTATCTCTTGTATATTCTCTATATGATTTTCATATTGTATTCTTTTTATTTGTGGATTTGTATTTGTATATTTTTTTATTCTCTTTAAAGAAATATTATATATAATATATTAATATAATTGAGATAATATTTTTTAATTATAAATTTTAAAATAGTTATATATATATGATATTACCACAATCCAAAATGAGAGTATGAAAGCAATTCGGTACTCATTTTTCTCTTTTCACTTTTTATAGAACTAAACGTGTTCTGCATACAAAAAAATAAATAAGAGTTCTAGCATGCCATAGCTCTAGTTTGAAATCACTTTGTGTTCAATTTTGCCTTTATAGGACATAATTTTCTTTCCACTCTTTAGATTCGCGAAATCATTAGACATATAGTTTAACTAATGCAACAGGAATACATGCCGACTTACGCTCAAACCGGTCGAGGAATGCTCAGCAAATGTAAACGCGACAAAGCATTTTTCGATAACAAACCCGACACTAAAGAATAACGGCAATACTATCATAGATTTATGTGAATAGAGTAGATTCACGTATCGTACTAACTAGAAGAAGCATGTTAAATGTAAATCAACCAGCGAATCGACCCACACGGACGTCGGTAGTCGGTGAAGTACATATGAGACCAAAGATGTGTGCTGGCATTTAGCTAATATATTATTTACATTAATTATTAGATGGAGCCATTGATGTTAGGTTTCACAAAAAGAGCCCCATCAACAGCTGCCCGCAGGACTCTTGCATTTATCACCCATCTCTACACTTGATTCTGCAAAACTCATTTCATTCATTCATTCACACTAGATTTAGAGGACAATGGTTATTATATTATCTGCGGACGGTCTTTTGCTGCCTTTTTTTTTTTTTTTTTTTTTTGCTATTTGAACTGCAAGCTGCTCTGGCGGGACTCATGACTGGAATATTTTTTTTGTCGTAACATGATATGAACTGTGATCATTCACGTCGATATTCAAGTCACGCGCTCCCAGCGCGAGCGGCTCGTACGTTGGTCTTACGAAGCAAACGTCTCGAGTTCGACTCCAAGGAGCGTCCCTTTAAAAATGATGTTGGGATCGAAGACCCCCCTGTATCTAGTGGGGAGTATAATGGGCTCTGATTTAAGGTTCTTTTGGAGGCGTGCATCAGGATCTGTCCTACCTGTAAGGATAGAATCCCTCGATTGGTAGAACAGATATCAGTGCCATCTGTAAGTTTACCTGTTACGACGGCGCTGAAAGAGGACCGGTTACGGACAAAAATTTTTCATGCTAATTTCAAAAAAAAAAAATCGATATTCAAGTCAATATCCTCAACTCGCGCCGGTTATTAAGCATTCAAAACTGATGCGCGCAACGGTGAGGCTCCACTTCGAACCCTAAGGAACCTAAGAATGTGTAGTATAATGGTGTTGTTTGTGGAAGTTTTTTAGATACTAGGCATGACATGAGCAAGGAGTTGGATCAAGAAAGAACAAATGACACCGAGAATGGCAGGTTGCTTGTTGGCAGGCCCACTAAATGGACCATGCAAAGCATCTTTCATTTATCTAAAAGACCTAAAAATAAAATGTAATAGTTTTTGAACTACAACTTGGAGCCTGTCAAACCTATTTTTTAGTATTTTTTTTGTAAAAGAAAAAAAAAATTAGAGATCATAAAAAACTATCTAACACTATAGACCATCACTTTCTTAAAAATTATAAGAAAATTGTAAAATTCGATGAACCTTCATTAAATTTCATAGAGACCAATTTTTGAGAATTATTTTTTCTTTCTTTTAACATATAAGTATGATAAGAAAGTTTATCTCGAGTTTACTTTAACTCACTACCATAAGTGATTGTTCCTATTCATGAATGCTAGACCTTTCACATTAGACCCCAAAAGAACACGCAGCCAGCGCAAGTGGCATGGCCGCGCTAGGTGCGTTAGGTTGCGCATTTGAGAACGTATCCTTTCATTTGTGGCGCAATTTTTCCACATTAATAGTGGGGAATGCAAGATAAGTCCTCCGTTTGCAAAGGTGGTAAACTGCCACGTATATTGTAAGACAAAAGCTGCATCTTCTGTTAATTTGTCGTTAGAGCTATCAAAGATTTTATCCATCGCGTGATATTATATACTTCATGGATTAATAGACTAGATCTACGTGTGGCTCAAGAGCCCTAATAGGTCAAGTTCGTGTCCTATGGACTTCGAGGGTTGATGGAATTTCACATCGATATCTCAAAAAGAAAAACACAATTCACCCCAAAATCCACCCAAAGTGGATCTCTCTCTCTCTCTCTCTCTCTCCATCATATTATGGCTGATTTTTGGGGGATAAATTTTGGGGAAATAAGGAGGAAATAAGTCAATAACCCTCAACACAACTGCATCTGTGTTACATATTATCATTAAAAAAAAAAAAAAAAAACTAGAACTGCATCTATGTTACATATTATCATTAAAAAAACTATGTTACAGAGCAAACAGGGGGCAATGATATGTAAGCATTTATTCCCAGACTCACAGTATAACTTTAGCTGTGTTATCAGTCATTAAAACCATAGGACTGGTCATGAAAGCAAAAGGGACACAGGATCCAATAAAGCAAAAGAGACACAAGTAAAGGAAATAGCAAGGACTGCACTGCTTCCCAGTTGTTCTCTCTATATATCTACTACAATTTATTGATCCTGACTTCATTTTTTAAAAACTATATATACACTGCAAATTACATTACAGCCCCTGAAAAATTTTGAATTTACACTGCTGCCCATCTAATACTCTTATAGGAGATTATGGTAGTTTTTTCAAAACTTGCCCAAATAAGCTTCTACTTTACAAATCAGCCGCGGGCCGCCGTTTTCAAAGTAGTTTCTGCTTTGCCGACGTCAGCAAAACAACGGCTGATTTAAAATAGGAGGCTGATTGATCACTTTATCTACTCATGTTTATACTCTTGCACTACTTTGTAATTTATTATAAAGTTGAGATTTTTTTTTTTTTTTCTGAAAAGACAAGTGTAAAACTTGAAGTAATAGGCGACGAGATACGATCAGAAAATAAGGAAGGCAAAATCAATAAGTCTGGACAAATACTGCTCTTCACATGCTTCAGGAGACATAATGTCCCCACTGCAATGGGTTTAGCAATAATGTTATAAGCTTGTAGGGACTTACGTTGAGCTTCGTACGATTAATTGCTAACTATAACGTACACTAAGTGTTTATGAAAAGGACAACCACTTTTGCATGGCTCCACAATCCATGACCTTATTATACATGGTTGAAATTTCCTGGTTGGATCCTAATTTTGATTTTATGTCGGTTCAAATTCATTTCTCTTTCATCCAACATCTTAACTTCATCTTGCTACATTATCAAATAATACTCTGAAGATCGAACAGTTATAGAGGAATCAAGAGTATGAAAGAAATTTACTTGATCAGTACTCCCAATCTTCTGCCTCAAAAGTTTTTCTGCCTTTACAAAAACATTATCTTTCATATCTTCTTGATGCTTGATCACCCTGCCAAGTATCAGACCTAAAGAAACAGTGAGTCACACTCTTTCAATAAAATTCTTACATAAAATGCAAAAGATAATCATCTCAAACCTGCATTTGATGCGTTGCAATTAGCGACAGTTGCAGCAGGGACGCCTTTGGCATCTATAGAGTTAGAAATACAGTGTTAAAATACAGCTATGTTAGCATATATATATATATATATATATATATATATATATTATAATATATATATATATATATAATATATATATAATATATATATATATATATATATATATATATGATAATAAAACAATTAGGAAGCAAGAACTACGTCGAGATCCACTACTTCGGAACAGATTGCCAATATTAAATTTTTTGGGAAAAAAAATCAGTAAGCTGGTATTGGGCTTTCTATGTAGGTTATCCATTTGAGGTGCAAGTATATCATCCCCATATCTAGTACCATATGAAGTTTATCAGAACAATATTTCTTTGAACATGAATCACGAGATACGTATAGGGACATGTAGGTTCTATAATTTCATGTACTGCTTGCCTCTCATAAGACAGACATTTTATTTGAATACATCAACTCCACAAAGCATGTCTTTCATCTATGTACTTCAAGTCGAGGGTATTGGTTATTATCTCATTTTTAAATAGAAGGGTATTGGTTATTATCTCATTTTTAAATAGAACTACCTTTGCTAGTTTTAAATCATCACCAGCCATTAAACTACTAAGCACTCGTTCAGAAAGACAAAAACAAACAGCGCCAAATTAGCACATCTTTGGATAGAGACGGAGAAAAAATAGATACCTGGCCAAACTTGCATCCCGAGCGTCTCTTTTCTTACATGACGCAAAAATTAAACATAATAAGTTATATCGAGAGGAAACTTGACGGAGCGGTAAAAGTTCTTGCCTATCGACCAAAAGGTCGTAGATTTAAGATGTGGAAATCACTTCAGCAAAAGCAGGGTACACGTGTGGGAACACTTGCGGCACCGTATGGCCCCTTAAGTTAGTTTGCTCTGTTTCTCCTCAAAGACTAACCGGGCAAGTGGGCCGCACTGACGGCACCAGCGATGATGACTTGAAGTCCTCTATCCTTTGCAAACTGAGCAAGAGCATACATTCTTTCAGGCTGTCTAATGTGCTAAAACAATTGTCAACTGCAAATGCACGTCAATGAGGGATGCTATATTACATTCCAATCATAAGGAAAAACTTTGGAACAACATATAGTTCATGATAAGTTCATCTGAGTGAGTCAAAATAATCTCATATGGAATGTTCTTCTGCATGATATGTGGACACAAGCTGTGGGAAGGAAAAGTAGTAAAAAAAAAAAAAAAAAAGAGATTGACATTAATGTTATATGAAGAGTTGCACGAATCAACTCCAAGACTTCTAAAAGTTTTTAGATATTTGTTTTATCTTTTTTTTTGTTGCGTAGTCTGTTTTGTTGATTTATCATGTATTGATCCTATTAATTCAATAAAGTTCTAGTATAGTTGTCTTCCACCCGGCATTTCGGGTTTTTATTTTGAAGGCTAAAAAAAAAAAAAAAAACCCTCATATGAATGTCAAATGCCTTCAAACCTCCATTGCATCCTTCATGATGGAGAGGTCTAAATCCGAGCCAATGATAACAGAAACTAATGGAATAGTTGTACCAACAAACCGTCCCAGTGTTACACACAAATGTATAGAATAGTCCGCATTGGTAATCTCCTATTCCGGGAGCAGGTTACGCTTAGGGGTTGTTTACTTCGCGCGGAAGTGGACGAACTCTTGGAACTAGGAACCGAGAACTGAGTTTCGATGTTTACTTTGAGCGACAACTCGGCGAACTCGTGGGCGCTATTTTTTTTTTTTTTTTTATTTGTTTTTATTCAATGTACATTCATAAACAAATGGGTCGTATATACATTATAATTCATGATTATCCAAAAAATTATATTCTATTCCAAAAAATATTATTGTGTGTTTTTTTCCATCCTTATGTAATAGTAAAAAAAAAACAAATTCACATATATAAAATTTTCATACTAGATAATAACATATAATTAGCAATATTAAATTAAATTACACGTCATTTCCATCCCAGTTCATACTCATCAAGTAAATAATAAAACTGTATTGCAGCTTCACTTCCTAAATCAAGTAAACAATAGAACTATCTTAGTTCTAAGTAAACAGAAAAACTTAAAACACCACTTTCCACTGTACATAGTTCACCAAGTTCACTTCTCAATTCTTTCTTCTCAAAGTTCCGCGCGAAGTAAATAGCAATTCGAACGATCATTTCTACGTGCTTCACATTTTCTTTATTTTTCAAACAACAAACATGACAGCAAGATATAACTAGTGCAATACCTTCACGAGTAGCCGCACAAAACATATCAAGAAGGAAGACATGATCATGTCATACTTAGGAGATACATGAGGACTTCACATCTCAGAGAATCACATATAAAAATGCGAACCCTGTATTTTGAATAAGAAGTGAGATAAAACAACAAGGCAGGACCTACGACTATGGCACTTCAATTTTGACAGCACTGTGTAACATTTCTGAACAACTTCAAGAACATCGTATTCATTGTTCTCATTACATGATGCACAAGATAAGAGTTATATATTATCACCAAAATATAAAATCGGTAAGTAAGTTTTGTTCAACAAACCTGGTTTATCATACCAATGAACACTAGCTCCTAGAAAACTCAAAGCCCTTCTGAGAAGCTTACATGCTTTACCCTAATAGAACACAAGAACGGATTATAAGTTATAAACGAAAACTGACCTAGGTAACTAATAGTTTAAAAAAGTTGCATTTTCAAAATAAATCACCGCATGTAGCATCTGACATTATTAGAGGCAAATCTGAACCAGTCAAACAACAGCATATCTAAGCTAAGACAAGACAAAATAATACATATTAGAACAATTATGTAAATCATCAATTTAATTGCCTCCCAAAAAAGTTAAGACGTAAGGTCCTAGGGAAAACAGTTGAGGGACAAACACGATGTATTTAGCAACATGATATGTTAATTACAACGAAAGTTTCTAAGAATTAGACTGCAAAGATGTTGAGAACTAGTGCCTAACAATTTTGAGATTTGTTAGTTCTAAGATGCCTATAACTGGAAACAAAAAACATCTCATTTATGCAACAAAAAAATAAATAAAATAAAAAGAAAAAGAAAAAGAAAGACAAGAAAGAGAGAAACATAGAAACTTAGCTGCAAAACTTGATGTTAATCAACTAGAATAAGAAACCTGCTAGAAGTCTACCAAACATAGGAATCTTGAGAGGAAAGTTCTCACAGCAGTAATATGTAATAGAACCACTTTTTTTTCTTCTTTGTCTTCCTTTTTTGGTAATAGAACCACCTAGCGACCCATAAATGCAAAACTTAACCTATTGCATTGTTCAGTTTCTCTCTTTTTTTCTTTTGAGCACCGCAATTGCCGTCATAACCTGTCCCGGGAGGAGACTACCATGGGGCCGATCCCAAGCGAAACCACCCGTCTCACGTGCGCATACCCGCCAACAGAATTTTTGATACATATTGACAGGACAGATAATCAAACCCATGGTAAGGAGACTTCCTAAGGCCCACCTACCGCTGCAACACTTTGACAGCCGTGTACCTCAATAGTTAAAGCTCATGTTTGCTTTTAGCAACAGCATTTCCATGCCCATCAAAAGCTAGCCTTTACTTTTGATCATTAGAGGGTAACCAAACAAGTCACCAGCTCTATCAGCATTTCATGGCTATCAAACTGCATATTTATACAAGCTCATATATATGTAAACAAGGAAACAAAGACTATCAAGTCAAGCGAAGGGTGCTCAGGTAAATGGCACAGCTTCCGTGATGAAGGGGGGCTTGTTGGGCATTTCCAGAAGGGTGTGAAAATTTATCCTTTCTATATTCTGAGCAGGGTGAAACAAGCCTATAGACTAGCCCATGTTAAAAAGCTAGGACTCTTTAGATGGAGAAACACGGGCCAGTGCCATCTTTAGGTTTACCGCTTTTACAGGTCACCTAAGTAGGCTACTGCGTTTTCCCACGTTAATGTTAAAAAAAAAAAAAAAAAAAAAATAAACATCAACTCAAGAAATCAGAAGGTGCAAACCTGCACGAAATCTGGAGGTGGAAAATCGCATTTGAAAAACATGGACTTTCTGCTATACTTATCATGCAGAAGAATAAGTACGAGAAAGATTAAAAAATAAGTACTTAATAAATATATGCAGCATTATGGTTTATACATACGATGATTATCATCTTTAAACATTTATGTAGAACAATTCCAAAAACATGTCTTCGTTCATTTGTCAAGATATCTTATTATTAAAAATTTTACCCTGTTAAACCGTAGCATGTCAATACCTCAATTCTTTATAGAGTCCACGCACGCAATGCAATTTACAGGTGAATCAGATGATTACTGAAATAACTCAAAGAATTACATGGTATCCTCATACATGCCTGAATTATCCTAAAGGTAGAGGATTGTGGCTGTAAGTCTATTCCTTGCTGCTCAAGTTTCTCCAGAGCAATAGCATCAACATGCTCAATGCCTCAATCTCTACAGTAAGTACACCTACCAAATAAAAAGCTTTACTAGATAATCAAGGAAAAAAAGTAAAATTAACAATTTAAGCTTCAAAATATTTGCATCTTACATTAGTTTTATTAAAACACTAAAAAAAAAATCCCACTTTTTGTAAACTCACTGATGGCATGGCCATCATTTAAATTCACTTTGACATGAATATATGATATGGAGCTTGCAGGGTAATCCTCAAGAGGATCCCGTGTCATCACCTTGATTGCGAGGCATCATGGCATGAAGCAGCTTGCCGAAGCATTTTACCCAACTGACCTCCTTTCACAGTAATTTTGTCATTAACACCATAGATCACTAGATTCTCCCTTCTGCAACAAGAATAACACCCTTAAACAACAGAAACACAAAAAAGAGAGAACATTCATCGAATATCACAATATCTTTTTCTAAGAGCGTTGTGTTCTGCACTTTCTAACAGTTATTTCAATTGGTAAGAGGCAAACCTACTTACAAATAAAAGTGCAAGAAAGCAACAACCACTAAAGACCGTTGTAGATGAAAATGTATGCCTGGAATAAGCAGCATTACACTAGGAACATTCCCAAGCACAACCCCATATTTCATGCAAGTGCACTAAATATAAACTTTATTATATTTAATTTAAATGGGTACTTTATAACAGAAACCGATTTCAAAAACAAAAAAAAAGTCATAAAAACACGAATTCTCGATAAATAACTGGCTTTCACAACCGCTCAGAAATACTGTCCTGTTCCTTGGACGCAAAGCTTGCACAACTAAACCTAACGCAAAGCCCTCGGAAAGAGGCAAGGAAGAGTGGACATAGACCGGAATTTGGCCAAACTACTATACATGGCGGCGTCGTAATAATAGATACATCCCATAAACACAGACACGAAACACGCTCGCGAAAATGCCAGAGAGAGAGAGAGAGAGAGAGAGAGAGAGAGCAAAGCAACTGGCTCACACACACCACTCCTAAGTATATTCCCCTTCGTTGTGCCACGAAAAAGATGATCATGACATGGACGCCGGCGTGGCAACCTTCGCCTTCATAAGCCTGAGCGTCGGTCTATTTAGGCCTATTTTGTCGGAGGATACAAATATTTATATAGGTGGTAGAGGAATTGAGAAGGCAGTGGTTTCATTTGTCTATTTACAATATCTATATTCCTCTCTTTCTCTTATATAATTTTGTGTACAATATATTTTGAGAAATATTATTTTTTATATTTATTTTAACCTAAAGTTATTCTGGGCTAATGTGGCTTTGCCACATCAGCTCTCATTTATTATGTTTTTGTTCTTTCCAATACTAGTATTTATACTCCACAAATACGTATTTACCTAACTGTTATGTCAAGTGCAATTCACATATCCACTAATCTCATAACTGATATCAATATATACATTGCCACATCAGTCCTAAACAACTTCAAAATTATCTTCCTAACTACCGTTATGTCAAGTACAATACATATTATCCACTAGTCTCATAACTGATATCAATATATAACTTAAGGAATATCAAATAAGTAAAATAATTTTATCAATAAATGTTGGTCCACCTTAGTTCAATGAAAAATTGTTACCAGAGGCTGATCCATGCTATAATAAGAGAGATCCTAGAAGTCACTCAATTTTATGTAGAGTTTACATATATACATATGTATATAGTATACCTCTATGATTATAGCTATTTGGGACATAATGATGAGTTGTCTATTGATTAAAGAGTTTATTAAAATTTTAAGGATAGGTTGTGTGAGTTCAATTGTCTATGACAACGTATTATTCTGTTCAATAAATTTTACTTTTTATTAATACATTTTTCTCTTAATTTTATTAATACTTTTTATTATTCCGTTCAATAAATGAATATGATATTCTTTCTCTATGTTTTTCTTGTTTACTTTCTATTAAGACATTTTATTGATGTTTTGGTAAAGTATCATATATTGATGATAAAAAGAAAGTTATGATTAAATACCATGGTTTTGTCAAGTTGTTATATTGTTTTACATCTCTCAACTACAAAAACCAACCTATTTAGTACAATTATACAATATAAATTATATATTATTGAAAAGGTATTTGAGATGTTTTTTGTTGACCCTAATTTGATTTTGATGATGACAAAATAATAATAAAAAAAGTATTACTAATGAGTATGTTTAAGTATTAAATGTGTAGGTGTCCAATAGAGTTAAATATAAATCTTGCCAAGTTGATAGTTATTGATGCAACCAATTGTGCTTCATTTGAATATCGTGTTAAAAAAATATTGCTTTATTAGTGGGTAAATATCGGAATGGACAGTTTTAATCAAACTTGACAAGATTTTTATTTAACTCTATTGGATGCCTACACATTTAATACTTAAACAAACTCATTAATAATACTTTTTCTATTATTTTGTCATCAAAATCAAACTAGGGTAAAAAATGATAACTCAAATACCTTTCCAACAATATATAATTTATATAGTTTGAATAATCGTACAAATTAGGTTGATTGTTGTAGCTGAGAGATGTAAAGCAGTTTGACATCTTGACAGTACTCTAGTGTTTGCATCCTATACCGTAGAAAACTCTAAATAAGATAACTCTAAATAAATAAATAAATTCAATATAAAAATAGATAACTCTAAATAAAATAAATTCAATATAAAAATAGACTGGAAGACATTTCCAACGATATATGGTTTGCCTAAAACGGACAAGATGAGAGAGAACGAGCGGAATGAAATTGACTGAACTT
This sequence comes from Xerophyta viscosa, assembly GCA_002076135.1. NCBI lineage: Eukaryota > Viridiplantae > Streptophyta > Magnoliopsida > Pandanales > Velloziaceae > Xerophyta > Xerophyta viscosa. The sequence goes on along the minus strand of MJHO01000097.1, from coordinate 487,955 downwards.
GAACAAAAATATGCAGTACATCGAGGTATGTCGTCGACCGATAAGTGATATCGGTCGACCGATAATCAGAAACTAGCCATTCGAAGTTGTTTTTAAGGTGTCTATGTATACCCAAGGCATCAAACGGTCGCCAAACTCAAACACTTCATTGGAGACTCATTTTAGAGTTAAACAAGTATTCTTACAGCTCCAAAAATTTCTAGTTCAACCATAGATCTTTTATCTCTAAAGAGTGAATTATTTGAGAGATTGTATCTTGGATTTTTTGTTCTTCTTTTAAGAGAATAATTGTACGTGGCTCTTTTTGCCCGTAAAAGGAGAGGTCTACGAGTTGCTTGCTTAGCCTCGAAAAGTAAGAGCTTACGGTATCCTTAGCTCGTAAAAGCTGATGTAAATGGCTTGATCAACATGTAGAAGTTGGTCACTAGTGATAGCGAAAAGCTCTCAGGAAGAGGCAAGGGAGAGTGGACATTGCCTATAATTTGGCTGAACTACTATATAACGGGGGGTGTCGTATGTTCCTCTTAGATTTTTATTTTGCTTATTACTAGTTGCATCAGTAAGACTTAATTGATTTATCTTGATATCCATAGAGCTTGAACTTGTTAAAGCTAAATTGTCAAATTAACTTGCCAACCCACTGTTCTGACATTGCCCATGTCTGACCTAGTACCTTCTGTGTGCTCATATACTTCTGTCTGTATAAATATCTTAGTTATGCATTACCATATTCTTTGGATTTTGATGTACTCGATGACATAGCAGTGTATCTTTCTAATTTAGGTTAAGTTTAATTACATATTTATTACTAGCAGGTGAATTACAATTGTTGCTGCTATTCTCTTCTGGTGGTTAGTTGCCTGTTTCTGGTTGTTTAATGTTTGTTAATTTGGTTACTGTTTTATTATGTAACTACAAAACCTGTTCTGGAACTTTCGTGGCCATGTGTGACCTAGTTTCTTCAATGGATTTGTATGTTTCTGTGCTATATATGTCTATGCTGTTCTGGGCAAGTAATAATATCGCATCTAATAGTTTATTTTTGTAGCGTTATGTTTTCTAATACCCTATATGCTGGTCAATTAGCGTATAAATGGCTTGTTTTGGACCATATACTACCAATATTGTGTAACTCCATAGAGGTTCCACGGCAAGAAGCTCTTAAACATAGCATAATTGTTCTTTAACAAATCTATGTAGTAGTGGAGTGAGTTGTTTTTTGCAATTGCCTTTGGTACTGAAAGTTCAAAAGAGATACTTGGTTTTAGCCTTTTAGGTAATCAAGATTTCAAATGATGTTAGTTGTAGATAGATACAATTGACATCATGTAGCACGCATAATTATCTGTGTGCTTTGTGAAAAGTCGTCATTATATTTAGTAGGAGCTAAAAATATATTTCTCTACAAGGTCTGTTGGTAACTGTAGGGCTTACAAATCTTGCCAACCTATTAAGAAGATTTATATGTTAAATTAAGGTTCATAATTATGTCTAATCATGTTTTTATGGGGGCAACATAAAAAACCGTCTGAAATTGTGAATTAACTTGTCTTGATCTAAACTTATGAGAAATCTTTTATGCTCTGGTTATCTTGATGTCGCTTAGTTTTTTTTTTTCATTAGAATCAATGATCTTTACTTTTTTTTCAAAGTTTTCAACTTTAGAATGAGATCGTGATATGAATAATTTATGACAAGCATCAAAAAGTTGTTCGATATTCATGACTATTATGACTTGATTAATGCTACAGTGAAGATATTGGACTGGAGAGAAGATGGTTTCGCCACTAAAGCTGAAACTGTAGCTCTTCGAGCATCTTTTTGTCAAGAGGTTGCTGTTTGGCATAAGCTTGAGCATCCAAATGTAACAAAGGTAGGTATCAATGTGGTTTCTACTTCTTTTACAACATAATTTTCCTGATTATGTTATTACTTGCAAATTTTGGTTGTCATCTCATGTTCCATATCTTTTGTGCAATACTTTATTGGAGAAGCAATGGGAACTTCAGAACTACGGATTCCACAAAAGAATCCCAGTAGTAGTGGCCAGACTTCACTACCAGCTAGAGCATGTTGTGTTGTTGTAGAGTACCTACCTGGGGGAACTCTGAAGCAGTATTTGTATAAGAACAGGAAAAAAAAACTTGCTTATAAGGTTGTGACTTAGCTTGCTTTGGATCTCTCTAGAGGGTGAGTGCGCTAGTTAATTGATTATCATGTCTTTTTTACTTGTTGGATGATTAAAGAAAGAAAATTAATATAATTTCCTGATGCAGGCTTAGCTATTTACACTCCAAAAAGATTGTCCACCGTGATGTCAAAACTGAAAATATGTTATTGGGTTCCCAAAGAAATCTTAAGATTGCTGATTTTGGTGTTGCTCGTGTGGAAGCACGGAATCCTAAGGATATGACTGGGGAAACTGGAACTCTTGGATATATGGCTCCAGTATTGAGTTCTTTCAATTAATATGTGCTTACAACAACACAAAAGCCTTTTCATATAATTACTTTGGCTTTCCAAAGTAGTACGAATCATTGGCATCTTAAATAGGTTGCTATAATTTACTTTGCAAAAAGAATAATTCATTTACGCTAGTGGTTTGCAGGTTCTTGATGGTAAGCCATATAATCACAAATGTGATGTCTACAGTTTTGGGATATGCTTATGGGAAATTTACTGCTGCGACATGCCATATCCTGATCTCAGTTTTGCCGACATCTCTTCTGCAGTTGTTAGACAGGTAATCTGCTTTTAGTTAGCAAATCAGCATTAGAGATCCTTTTGGCTCTCTATTTTTTTTTTTAATGTGCTAACAATTACATTGATATCTTTTCTTACAAACTTTATATCTTCTGGTGTATTAAGTGTTTCATCAACATACACCAATTTTGTTGATCATCAATGTTAGAGAAACCTCTACCAAGTTTATTGGTGGAAATTCATTTCTACTAAGCATTTCTCTTTTTTGTTTATGTGTCCTAGCTCAAGGGGGAAATGGTAATAACTAACTGTTTCCTTGTTTCTGGCAGAATTTGCGGCCTGAAATTCCGCGATGTTGCCCTAGTGCGCTCGCAAATATGATGAGAAAATGCTGGGATGCCAATCCGGATAAAAGACCTGAAATGGATGAGGTTGTGAGGCTTTTGGAGGCAGTTGACACTAGCAAAGGAGGCGGTATGATCCCGGAGGACCAGGCAACGAGATGCTTCTGCTTTCGCCCAGCTCGTGGTCCATGAATGGTGCCTTGTTTTCACTGTTATCTCCACCCTTGTAGAGAATACAAAGCTCCTAGTAGCATCTGTTTTACCTTCAGTCAGGTTCATTCTTTGAGAAACTTCGTTCGTAGCAAAGTAATAAAAAGAGTTGTAGCTGGAACAACCACGACATTTTGCTTATAGCATTCAGGTATGCAGATCTTCTTCTTTCCGAAGATTGTATAGTTCTTTGCCTGCTCAGGGTAATAGAGCATTATTTATGGATTTTGTCTGAATTTCATTATTTCGTTACATCTTTTTCATAGTTTGTGGTGGCAGACACTCCTGGTAGCTCTTAAGTCGTAATCGTGTTCTGATTCCTTGTAAGTGTTGCTTTTTTGTATCCATTGGTGCAGGGCTGTGACAATGGCCAGATGCAAGTGACGCATTGGTGGTTATTTGTTTCACAATTCTGCATTTTTCTTTTTTCAACTCCTACCTGGCTTTAAAAGGAATTATTTGTCGGACTGTGCTTAGCATGGGCCTAAATTAAGAAATATAAAAGGCAGAAGTCGTTAAAAAAAAGAGAAATGAAAAATGTTGCAATCTATTTTTTATTTTTATTTGGTATGGAAATATATATATATATATATATATATATATATATATATATATGTTAAGTGGCAATCTGACAAACGTTTATGAAGGGACAGACATTCACAAGCAAGCCAATAAAAAGGGGGTGTTTTTTTTTGGCTATCCATGGCGATCGCTACATCTTCAATTGGAATTTTGTCAAAAAGCGTCTACTTTACAAACCTTCGTTAAAAGCCATTGTTCTTAAAAACTTACAAATTTACTTCAATATATATATATAATATATATATAATATATATATATTAAAGAGGTCCTTCAAACTAAAGAAAATATTTGTAGATGATAGGTTGATTGGTAATTGCACTCTTAAAAGGGAGTAGTATTCTAATTTTAAATTTTGTTTCGTACAAAGGTAGAAAAAGTTTACGATTATTATTGATGGTTTGCAGTGAACAAACAAACCACATGCATGATTCGTACTCTACTATCTTGGTAAAATCTTCACCAAACAAGAATTTATATACCTAGATAGGCTAATAACTGACTTACGGTAGATTTTTTTTGTTATCTCAAAAAAAAAAAAAAAAAAAAAAAAAAATCAATGTTGTAGTATTAAATTACAAGTGCTTTTAGAAGCTTAGACCATTTTTTAATATCTTTTAAGTGTACACAGACCAATGAGAAAATGACACGTGGAAATTAAAAGTTAAGGGTCGTGATCGAGTCAGGAGAATCCCGTTAATAAAAAGAGAGATATGTTGGCTCGAAAAGTAAAAGAAAAAAAAATCTGATTAGATGATGAAATATAGCTTGCTCAAAGTACGGACACAGATATCACTTTTTTGGCTATTGTTCCTTGGTAAAACCGCAAATTAGCCCCGTTAAAATTTTTAAAACTCAAATATTTATTTATAAATATTTTTTAATAACTTTAAAACTTTTGGACTCTCACCATCAATGGGCTCCCTGGTTCTTTCTCCTTCTTTTACCCTCGTCATCAAAATTTTGGGCTTTCAAGAATTTTTTTTTTTTTTTTTTTTTAAATGACGAGGTAACAATTCTTCAGGTTATTTTATAAAAAAATTCTTTAGCCGTGACCCTTAGACTTTGGTTATGGAGTAAAATTTCGCACATATGTAGTTCCCGACAATACCGTTGAGTGTGTGTGTGTGTGTATATATATATATATATATATATATATATATATTAACCCAATAATAAGTCCCGCATAGCATGGTCTAGGGATCCTCAAATTGAGAAAGTAAATTCCGTACCAGCATACAAGCATAAAAGTTTGTAAAATAAGAAATCAAATTGATTATGCCCAAATTAGTATCAACCATGCATATAATATGTATATATATATATATATATATATATATATATATATATATATATATATATTATATATAATGTAAATTCTTAAAATAAAAGCACTATATTTCCTAAATTACGATAAGAACTATGCAAACACATACCTGTCATAACTTTTAAAATTAAACTAAAAATTTGAAAAAGTTCTTATTTTGATATTGTAGGGACGAGGCTCAAACTTATAAATGATAGTTTAAGAGTCATCTACCCCACTGATTGAGCAGCCATCTAGGGCCGGCTTTCAACACTTTCTAATGGAACACTGTTTGAAATATTAAGGATTCAAAACATCCCACATATGATGAGCACAAGACCAAAAATGCAATTGGGCCAATAAACTAGCCCAAAAATAATATGACTATTTGTGGGGTTAAATATTCGGGCCCAATAGTCGCACAAGATTTGGTTTAGCATAGCTGGTTTTCATGGTGGATTCTCAATTCTATTTTAGATTTGGTTTGTAATCATTTATATTGTTGATTAATGTTGTTGAATGTATTGGCTTGGACTCGGTAAGTTAAAATTTGGGATTTGTTAAAAAAATCCTGCTTTTGAAATATGTTACAAATAGTCTTCATTTTTTCGAAAAATTTATAAAATCATTCCAAATTATATATGTATAATTTTTAAAAAAAAAAAAAAATCTAAGTACAAAAGAAGTAGAATTTTTTTTATGTGCTATTCTACAAGTTTTGTATTCAAAATTTTTACATAAACATATACCAGATAGTATATGTTTATTTTAACAGTTATCGACATAGTATGAACTATTATGATACGTACTGAGAAATCTTATATAAATTATTATTAATTCAAAATTTTGAATTTTATTTTAGAAAAAAAATAGCAATAGATATATTACAACTGTCGGCAAGGCACTATCGACACATTCCAGAGCTCATGTTTTACCTAGCAAATGTAGAAGATTTGACTCGGAACGAATCCAAATCACTTTCTATTGATGTAACTAAATATCTAATAAAGTATCTAAATATCAATTAGATAATTAGATCGACATATAATCCAAAATTTGGAGATATGCAGACCAAATTTAACGTGATAAACACCGGCAGAATCTACTTGATTTTCTTGTACAACGTGTGAATTGTATTTTTTTTAATTAGTGATCTAGTTATATCAAGGCACATATCTTCCAACTTTTTGATTTATAGTATATATTTAACATATTTATGCAGTAAAACCCTAATTAGCTTCCATGTGTTTACACGATGAGATTTTGGAGATCTTTGATTATGAAAACATTAGGGTATGTGGATAGAACTCAAAAATTTTTTATTAGAAAGTGATTTTCCCATGATGGTTTTATTTCAAAATATATATAACTAAATTTATATTGTTTCATTGGTACTTTTGATACTAACATGTTTCTTTTCAAGCATTTATTATGTTATATTTATCTACTTCAAGTATAATATTATATATTCTTTTTCCTCTTACATATGACATATCACTATAGGATATTTTAGAATATTGTATTTGAGACGGGAATGAAACCAATCAATAATTATGTGCGCAAAAGAATAATGGCTGTTACGCGGATTGTCGATATGGTACACCTATGCAAGTGATTGTGGAGTTGTTAAAGCCGGAAAAGAAGACTGATATTCAGTAGGCGAACAATCTATTATGGTCAGCAAATGGTACATGAGCGTACGATTAAATGACACGATTGTTATACCTGTTTGCTCGCTATCTTTGCTTAAACTTGTTGATTTTTTTTTTACTATTATCTATTTCTATCACCGCCACACTCCACTCCGAATGTTGAAAGTCGTTTAGGTTGGATTTTGATTTTAGATCCATGATGCCTTCCAACACGGGAAGATTTATTATATGGTGAGAAAATATATCTGACCGAAAACTATAATATTGGACGTTACCCCACATAGTAGACATCAAATAGAAGTCACCAAGATCTAGTTTGAGTTTATATATGTCCGAGAGATGAAGCCGAAAGTGATTCGCCTTTTAGAGCGCAACAACTACTACAGCCAAAGATAGGACCGATAATATATATGATCTGTTTGCTTAGAAAAGAAAGTGGAAAAATAGGAAATTGAGAAAGTTGAAAAGTCAGTTTCTTTATTTACTTTAAATTATCCAAAGATAGGCCACCTACTAAGGCGTTGCGCTAGCTGAGTCTTTTTTATTTGTCTTGATCATGGATGAGTTAAAAAATTCATTATAACGTTTACTGGTGCTTGCTATTTGCAAATGACATTATGCTTGTGGATGCCACAAAGCAAGGGGCTTGTGCTAAGCTAGAGCAATGAAGAGCGACTATAGAATCTTTAGGTTAAACAAGGATTGAATTGAGTATGTGGAATCTAATTTAACCTTGTTAAAGCACATGACAGGCTTGTGCCAGAGTCGGAGACAGAATGTACCTCACAGAAGATGAGTTTTAAGTACTTGGGTTCCATTCTATAAAAAATGGAAAATATGACATATGTATTAACTATTTGAGTTAAAGTAGTGCGGTACAACTGAAAATAGCATTAGAAAATTTACTACTTAAAACTTTTGCACTAAATTGAAGAGGATGTATTACTGTACTACTATAAGGCGGGATATGTTGTACGACACTGGATCTTGGCCTGTTAAACATTGAGATATCGAGCGGATAAGAGTGGAAGAGATAAGAGTGGTTCGATATATTTGTGTTCAGTCTATCAAAGAGAATTTGGAAGGAGATAATTATATGAAAATTCAATGTGGTTTCTATAAATGACAAGATGCGCGAAAGACGATTGCAACAGTTTGGTCATATAAAACGAAGACCAATAGTTGCATTCATTAAAGATATGAACATACTGAAAAGAAGATGTAGGCTGAAAAAAAAAAGTTGGAAAAAAAATAATATGACATAATATTGCATATTTAGAACTTATGAAAAGACTTAGCTGTCGACCTAGCTGATTAGGGCGGAGAAATCGGATTAGAGATACTATTGCTTAATTAGATGCTCTTGGATTTTTGTGTACTTTGGTGTTTTTTTTTCATTCTTTTATTCACGTATGTAGTATTATCCTATCTGATAGAAATCGAGATCCTAAGGCATGAAAATCCTATCTGATGGAAATCGTGTACTTTGGTATTTTTTTTTCATTCTTTTATTCACGTATGTAGTATTATCCTATCTGATGGAAATCGAGATCCTAAGGCATGAAATTTTAGTCTCATGGACGGCTACCAATGTTGCTCTTATGCCATACACTTCAAATCTTATGGTTATGTGACGGGTAAACGCTCATATGTATAAGTGGTTGCCCCATATGGACTTTGGACTAATGCTTCTATCTTGGGGGCTTGGCGCATTGGCTTACCCCATGGCCAACATTGTCATATTGCTTATTTGTTTTATACTATGCATCCTTGCTTATTTTAGACATATCCGGTATTATAATTTTGCTATCTGGATTTTGTATTTGTGTGCTCGTATGCTTGGATGTAAAAATTTTCAGGCTATGGATCAAGAGCCAGCTATATAAATCTTACCGCTTCGGACCTTGTTTGGACGATGTTTTTTATTAGGTCGTTGGAAAAACAGCTAAGGATAATTTAAAAAAAAAAAAAAAAAAATTATGAGTTGATATTTGTGAGTTGATGTATACCACATTTGACGTCCCTCCATTTGGATGGAGTAATCATGATTGATGTTATCCTTTTTTCATCAGAAGAAATAGCCACATTGTCATACTTAACGGGTCGAAGTTAAAGTAGTAATTAAGGGTGTTCATATATCAATTCGGACCAAAAAATATTAGATCAGACCGTCGGTTTGGTCATACACGGTCTAGATCGGTATATAAACAATCCGGTCCGTAGCCCCATTATAAATTGTTATTCAGTCTTCAGTCCGGTCCAGTTTAAGACCGAAAAATTCGTGGACCAAACCTATGAACATTTAAGAGTTCGGTCCAATAAATTTACGAATCAAACTAATAAATAATTTACGGTCAAACGGTTAGAAATTCATTGTCCAAATCAATTTGCGGCCCAAGTATTATAAGGAATGCAATTTGCGGTCCAATCGGTCTAGTCCGATTCGGTCCAATTATTTTACGGTCTGATTTTTGGTCCATTGATGTTATTCGGTCTCCGTCTGGACTGATCCGGTCCGAGTCGGTCCGGTCTGACCCGGTTGAACACCCCTAATAATAAGTATAACATTTTATGAATATTATTTTTGCCTCGTAGAAATGTAAATTTTTAGCGTAATAATCCATTCTCCTATGAATCTAATTCTCATGATTTTATCTATCAATTTCGTGCACAAAACGGGACTTTTACACACACATTTGTCACTATATAAGTTTTACAAAAATTAAAATATATAAATAATCCATATATCTAAACATAATATTTCTGAGAAAACAGAAATTTGAATTTTTGGAGATTGTGGTTGTCATGAAAATTGTGAGTGGGAATGAAAAACAAAGGAATAATGTCAAAAACAAATTCATGTTTATAAAACTCATACAAATAAAAAAAAAAATCTAGAATAAATAAGATATTAGATAAATAAATGAGGTGTTGAACTAAACAAGATATTCTGGACAACAAATAAAATATTCAAGATAGATAAATAAAATATTAGATAAATAAATGAAGTGTTAAACTAAACAAGCAGAATATATCAAATGAGTAACTTAAATATTTGTTGACAAGTTATAAAAAGAGTAAATTAAATAATTTTTGACAAGTTCTAAAAATAAGATGTTTGATCGAATAAATAAAATATTTAATTTGCTAGAATGATTTGTTAAATTTTCATAAAGTAGGAGTTTTGTCGGACGAGTTCCCAAAAACAAAAATGGAGTGATTGAACGCGTGAGGTCTCTCCACCTCGGCATTTGGGCATAACAGAGAACCGCACCCAACAGTAGTGGCCGGCCTGAGATGGTCTAAGTTAGGTCATTTGGAAATTGGGTGGGACCCAAAATTAAGGTTAGTGAATTTTTTTTTTTTAAAAAAAAGGCTTCAACATAGTCAACAATGAAGAACGCAAAAAAAAAAAAAAAAAAAAAGAACACGATGCTAACAAGGATTAATAAGTACCGTGACCAATTGAGTAATAACAGTGCTCTTTTTACAAAAATACTAAATAATATGTCACAAAAATAATTTAAAATTTTAATTATTTTTTTGGCATATTATTTTATATTTTTGAAAAAAATTTTAATTACAAAGTTATAAACTACATCAATATCTATAACTTTGTAATTGAAATTTTTTTAAAAAAAATACTTAAAAATAGGTCAAATAAATGGACGAAAATTTTATACAATTATTCGATATCCGTGCTAATTGTGATCGACGGCGGAGGTGGAGATGGCGAGGTCTTTCCTGCTTGGTCCAAAGTCCGCGCGCTATAATAAACAGTTGTCTAAATAGTAAAATTTTAAATTTTTTTCATTTGTTTCTTTTTTTTTTTTATTTTAAATCTGTTAAGATTTTTAAGTTCCAAAATATCTATTTAAAAGTATTTTTGAAAACAATTTCAACATCAATATTACAGATATCATTAAAATTTATAATTTTTATATTAATTTTTTTTTTAAAAAAAACCACTAAATATATATTTGGCATGCTCATCCGTATTAATATGTTTTTTTCATTTTTAAAACTACTAAGATTTCAAAACCTCAAAATACCTATTTAAAAAATATTTACTATAAAATATCAACATTAAAAAAACAATGCTTATAAAAGATTTATAATTGAAACTATTCTTAAAAAATATATCTAAATATATGTTTAGTACGCTTGTGCGTATTATAATGCAATTTTTGTTGTTTTTAAATATATTAAAATTTTAGAGTCTCAGAACACTAATTTAGAAATATTATTTTTTTTAAAAAAAACATTCAACGTAAAACTGTTATTTTCATCAAAATTTATAATTTTTGTAGAGAGATCTTAACGTCATTTTTGTAGTTTTGGCATAGCTATAAAGTTGTGTCCGATCAAATACTGTGTTAACCCTAGCACGAGCCTTGAATACAGACGATGAAACATGCAGATGTTTTTTCGTGAAGAGGCGGAATATCGCATGCGATATATATCAAATTATTTTGTTGAATATTTTTTCAATCACATTCCAAAAAAATCAGAAAGTCAAATTTTAAGTTATTGTTGTCCAAACACGCAATGAGTATAGAAAATTATGTGGCACAGTCTGCCAAAAAAAAAAAAAAGTTTTTTTAAAAAAAAACTGAGAAAATTTAATTATTTTGTATTGCAGCGGATGTAACTAGAACTTATACGTGATTGTTTATGAACTATCCGTCCCACTGGCCGAGCTATCCCGCCAGGATTTGGAAATTTTTGCAACGTTTTATTTCTATGGGATTTTTGTCATAACATCATATTGTCTAGGCTTTTTTTTTATCCCAACTAACCCTCAACTGATAAGACTAAATTATCCCTTCACAATACTAACTTTACTTCGTAATAATACAAATTTAAATTTTATAACACTATTATTATTTATATAAGATAACCAATATAACTCGCTAAGAACACTAATATAGCTCGTCTAGAATACTCTAATCCAAACAATATGATGAGATTTATAACTTTTATGTTAAAATTTTTTCACAAAATATTTTTAAATATATGTTTTGAGACTCGAAGAATTAACGGATTTGAAATGAGTTTTAAAACTTTCTTCTTAAAAAAAAAAGTTTTAAAACTGTTTTTAATACCCGTTAATCTTTGGAGTCCTAAGACATTTATTTAGAAGTATTTTTTAGAAAAAATTTTAACATAAAAGTCATAAATCTTATCAAAATCTATAATATTACTATCTACTAATCTAGGTTCAAGTCCATGTGAAGTGAAATTTCTCATAGATTTTTTTAAAAAATTATTTGTATTTCGTAGTAAGAGCTTTTCGTTAATAAAAAGCCTATGCTTGATCCCAGAGTCTCAATCAGGACTGGATGTATGAGTTTTCTCCGAGTTTTAAATCCATACGGAAGTATGTATTCGCATACGGGTTCAACTACGATAATTCCAAAAAAAAGATAGGGACATATAAGAAACATGTAATGTGGATCACGATGTTGGGGTCGTAGTATGTGTGATTAGACCTGTTTTGCTTGTTAATACATGTAATAACACATTACATGTTAATTACCTTATGAATTATAAATATAAATTATAATAGATATTAGTAAAAAGATAAAAGAAATAATTTAGTTATTTCGAATGCATTTGCTATTTAGAAAGTTGTATGCATAATATAATAATTTACGTCAATAGTCTAATTACATAAAAAAAATGAAGAAATAGAGAGCTAATCTGGTACTTTTAAAATCTTGGGAGGCTGATATGGTATAAGCCCAATATATAATGTTCAAGTACATCATTATATTATATTATCTAATCGCTATAAGATGCTAGTACTATATAATATTTCATTTTTTCAAAAAAAATAAAATAGATGTTTTAGAAAAATAAAAAATAACAGCATAAATATGGATAAGCGTGTCGGACACTCTTATTTGGTGTGTCTGACACTGCATGTATGAATTTTTTTTTTAATTTTGTAGATATTTTTCTGATATGTCCGACAGTTATACGCAGAGTGCAATATTGAACACTCTCCGTGATGAAATTTTATTGTGTCCATACCTTTTAGAAAATTATTATGCATACGGATCTCAGAATATCTACATTTTCTCAGCAAATTATTAAAGCATCGAACTGTTATTGGAGTAATAATATCGTAATAAACAGGCTCTGCCAAATAGTTGGTGACTATTTTAATTGGAAGTGCTCCATTAATCTTGTTGGCATATGCAGCCCTGCCAAATCCCCAGTATAATAATAACAGATTTAAAAAAAAAAGAAAGAACAATATATTGCCAATATCCATAGTCCCTTTCTCTAAAGAGAGAGACAACTGTCATTCTAATTACTATATAATATTCTAATTTTATTGATTAGATAATTGCTGTAAGTAATTGTTCCAGCACATCTTGTCCCTCAATATGACTTTGATTATGTTATTTATTTTATTTTACTCCGGACTTATTTAGATAATAATCGATCTGAATTTTCTTATATTCTGTATAAAATTGGGTGAGTTTGTTATCCTCTTAACAATAAATAGTTGTATTATTTAATTATCATTAGTAAGATATGGAGGGGTTAGCCTTTATCCTCGATCCGAATTCGGATTTACAAACCAATATATAGCTAAAACAATTATGGTTACTATTTATTTAGAAATTAAATAATTTTTAATCAAACATTAGATCATTCTATAAGTTTGATTTAAATTATTATATTTAATATTACTATGAATTTTGATTATTTTACTATAAAGTTGTTCCAAATATTTAAGTACATACTATTCATTAAGTAGGTACTATTATTTTTATTTTTTTAATTTCTCCTCTTTATTTATTATGTATTTGATTATTTACAAACTTATTAATTATATTTAATTTAGATATTATAGATAGATTCTATAATTCCACACTTAGTACGGACACCAGTAGTAAAATAAAAAAAATACATATCAGTCTTGATTTTGTTCCATTCTCTTGAATAATTTTTTTTTCTAATAATAGCAAAATAAAGATAGATATATATATATTATATATATATATAGAAAAATTGAATATGAAAAAAAGTAGATTACGTGTACTCCAATTCTTGTTTTAAGTTTTTTATTCAAAAATAAATATTTAAAAATTTATTTTGAGATTCTAATATTTTTAGTAGTTGAAAAACTTTGGAGCTTCAAAATATCTGGTTAGAAATTTTTGGAAAAATTTTAAAGACAAAAATTGTAAAACACGCGAAAGTTAAATTTTTGTAATATTCAATTTTTTTACTTAAAATGCTTTATATATATATATATATATATATATATATATATATATATATATATATATATGCATATATGCTAGTCTTGAATAATTTTGTAATTTTAAAAAAAAAAAAAAAGAGAAAGGAGACTGACAATGAATAGCTACAAACAAAGCATGGAATGCTCGATATTTACTTTGAGGTATTTTGATCTGATAAATAGTGTTTTTGTGCAGGTTGGGATAAATTGAAAATCCTCCTTATTGTTGTACTTCCCAATTATATTATTGACTAAAATATTTTGCCACCTCATGAACCTAAAAGAAATTCATAATATTTTGGTCATTTATATTGTTTTAACATAACATTACAGTCCTCGCAATTTTTTTTTTTTAATATTTTGATCATTTGACATATTTTAATACATTTATAATATTTTTTAATGAATTTCTGAAACCTTCGATATTTTGATATTACGATATCTTTGGTGTTACTTTCGACATCTTAGTGTGAACTTTTGACACATTTGTGTTGAAAAATAACACTATAAAATTTTCTTGATAGCTTATGACACTCTCTTGATAACTTTTGACATATTCTTCTAAAGGATTTAAGTGCAAAATTTTTTGATATAAGTGCAAAAATATTTGACAGATGAACTGTGGAAGTCTTACAAAGACTAAAACAAATGTGGTACATCAATTTCGTAGGCTCATTATTTATTTATCATTATAATGATCCAAAATTAAAGGTACATGGCAAATAAGATTTCAAGTCTATTAAGTGCGCTAGTTTTAGAATTTAGTCCTATATTCCGATATTAAAATAGAAAGGAATGAAAAAGATGTTATATAAAATAAGGCTTCTGGCTGCTAATTTCTACCTGAATTACTGAAAAACCTAGTCATTGACTCATTAAGTGGCCTCTGGATGGAATCCATGCAAATATTATCACAATAGTGGATTCTTAGACGTGATGATAAATCGAAGGGTGCCATCTGAGAAAGAAATTGAAAGGAAGTAACCAAGATAATTAGTTGATAGAGGAAGCCAGAAAAGAATTGAAAGAGGAAGGCGTCGTTGCAATTGTAGTGCTCTGCGAAAGTTAACTTACCGTGCAGCCAATACATGTAACTGTAGACGGCGATATCGGCGTTACAGTGCTCCTCCAAGAGAGAGACCTAGCGTAAAGTCACAACCGTCCAAAGTAGCCGTGAAGTGATGTTGTTCGGACCGGTGCTCGATTTAAAATACGACGCCGCAATCTAAGTAGTCGTCTCTTCACATATGAACCGAACACAAGTTCAGTCCCAGCTGGTGTGGGACAATCTGCGCTCGCGGTATTACCCGCATAAACCAGGGCCCAATCAGCCAGCCCAGATAATATTGCTGGCCCAACAAACGTGACCTACCATGCATGAGTCAGTTCTAACCTGCCGAATTGGCTCGCAAGCCTCCGCCGCGTAGGCTCGACCTGCCAGGCGCACGCGCTGGCACTCAATAGATGTAAATCCGAATATCTATTACAATGTGAATTCAGACCTTACAAAATAGTTGTCAAGATGTCGGTGCTTAAGGAGGATGAAATATAAAGATCCTAAACAGATTTAAGGCTCCACAAGATCATAAGTAATGTGTTAGCTCTACAAATTATTTCCATATTAAAATAAAAAAAATTAAAAATAAACTTAAATAAAGGGAAATGCTTTATTAGCAACTTAAGCTCAATTTTAGAAAAAAAAAATTACTGGAAAAAAAAAAACTACAGTTATAATAATCTTATTTTGAGAGAGTGTAATGTTATAGTGACCCTTTAAAATTAAAAAATTTTTCTCTCACAACTGTTTCTTTCTTTTTAACTGCTTTTGTTGGTTTTGGTAGCATGGGAAGACCAGATGGAAGAGGGGAAGGGGTCTGAAAGTGAAGGGTACACCAAACTGTCCAAAGGTAGCAGAGCCTGCAGTGTGAAGTGGGGCCATGAACAAATGCTATGCAATGGATCGCCAGCAGCTAGCTCCTCTTCCCAATTTACATCCTATTTTTGCTCTTATTTTCATACTCCATTTTCACCTATTTTATTAGACATATTCTTAAACAAATCTTTTTTAAGCTTTGCCCTTGTTTTGGGGTTGTCTTTGGTTTTGGGGATAAAAGGCCTCGAGAGCAGCGAAGAAGAGAGAGAGAAAGCACGACTGTAACTTACACTCAGATAAAGAAGAGAAGAACAGGAGAGAAAGGGAAGAGAGAGAGAGAGAGAGAGAGAGATTAAACTCGGTCTGGAAGCACTTTATTCTCTTCAAATTTGATACCTTGCTGTTCCACACAGAGCTAGAAGTTCACGAAGAAAGAACTTAGCTCTTATCTAAGTTCCTCCATCTCCCACATTGTCTTCTATAAGCCCAAAATCAGATCTTTCTTCACTTTCCCTAGCTTCCACTTGAGTTCATGGAATTCTCTGATGTGAATAGCTAGGTACATGACACTCTTCTGTTAGAGATCAAAGTTCCTCTTGCCTAATCTAAATCCAGACAAGTATTGTTTTCTTTTTTTTTGAAAGTTTTTCTGATCAAATTTTCAAGGATATAAGAAACCAGTGGGTGGAAATCTTAGTCTTTTGCCTCTAACTAATAGAGGATTAGGATTTGGTTTGTTGTCTGTATGAAGGATCACTGAAACAATGAGAGATGAGAACTCGAAGAAAAGCAAGGTACTTTCTGGCAGACAATTTTTCTCTATTAATATGTTTTTGCTAGTTGTTGTTGATCTTCTGTTTGCTTTGAATGAAGCTGTCATGGTCCAAGAGCTTAATGAAGAAATGGTTCAATATCAAGAGTAAAGATCACAATTTTCACTCGGATGATTTTGCATCTAGAGGTGAGTGAGTCTCCATTCTACACTGTTCATTTACAGTAATTTTCTGGATTTGAGCTCAGTCTTTGGCTGCTACTCTATTTCCCCTGACATCTTGTTTGGAATCTCTGCTGCTTTACTTGTTATAATCTGTTTTAGTTATTCCCCCCCTTCCTTTTACCTTCTCCAATTGCAATTTTCCTCCTGCTTGATCTAAGTTTTAAGGTGAAAAAAAAAAACTTTTTTAGTTTAGCCTGACAAGGGTTGTTATTCATTTTTCATTTACAGTCGAATTTTACAGTTTGGTATCATGCTCAATTCACAGCCTTATCTTTGTTATTTTGTCTTCTTTTCAGGATATGATGAAGAGGTGAGGACCAGCTTCTCAGAGAGGGAGCCATGTACAATGAAGAAAAGCAAGACAGGTGACCACAACTGTCCTGTGTGTGTCATTTAGCTTTGGACCATATAGCATATAGGCTCAACTATATCCGTTTATCGCTTATGTTTTCTCTTCTACCTAATGTTCTTGAATAGAGCACTTATATTAGCTGTAATTTTCTTGATACATACTTATAGATCTATGTTAAATATGATTTTCTAGAGAGATTATCCAAGAAGCATCATGATCGACTTCGGCGAGGAAAGACCTATCTCGATCCATGTCAAGTTATCGACGTTCAGGAATATAGGTACTTGGAAATCATTAATAGCAGTCTGTTAACTATCTCAGATGATAACTCTTTAGTTCTCATATGGCGTTTTTTTTTTTTTTTTTTTAATACGGTGAGCAGCATGTTTGTTTCAACATGGAATGTAGGCGGCAAATCACCACCAAGTCATTTGAAACTTGACGATTGGCTCCATGCATCACCTCCTGCTGATATTTATGTTTTGGGGTAGGCTTACTCATTACATTATTCATCCCGCTTATAGTTTTCATTACTACTGTTTCAAAAAAAAAATTCAAAATTGCATTTTTATAAGATGCATTTGTAAGTCCTTTGATTTGTATTACTTAGGTTCCAAGAAATTGTTCCTTTGAATGCTGGAAATGTTCTGGGCACTGAAGACAATGCCCCCGCGAAGAAATGGGTGGCACTTATTAGAAGAACTCTTAATAATTTCCCCGGTGCAAATAATGGTGACAGCTACCACACACCTTCTTCCCCTTTACCAGGCCCAATCCCTGAGCTCGATGCTGATTTTGAAGGGTCTTCTAGGCGGAAGAGTTCATCCTTCTTTCATCGTCGTTCTTTTCATTCTCAGTGTCATAGTTTCAGAACGGATAGAGACATCTTTGTTTCACAGCCTAAGCTTGATAGGCGATTCAGTGTATGTGATAGGGTTACCTTTGCTAGTAGACCCAGCGATTACGATCCTAACTACAGGTGGGTCGGATCCTCTGATGATGAGAACATTGATGAAGATTCACCTTGCAATGTATACTACTCGCCTATGTCTTATGGGTATGGTGGTGCTTCAATGGTAGAGGAAAGAGAGGGGCCATTAGCGAACTCTAGGTACTGAATCTTTTATTTTGTCTCTGTACCTAATATTCAATCAGAGTAAATTTTTAATATATATTAGTTGAGCTAATTTTGGTATATAATTTGTAAAAATTCCAGATACTGCTTGGTTGCAAGTAAGCAGATGGTAGGGATTTTTCTGACAATTTGGGTGAAGAGTGAAATCAGAAATGATGTGAAGAATTTAAAGGTTTCATGTGTTGGTAGAGGACTAATGGGTTATCTCGGCAACAAGGTAAGATAGCATCAGCTCATATTTAAAAAGTCTCATATGCTTATATTTTATTTTCTCATAGAAGATTGATAATTATTAATTTGTTAATATATACTAATAATTTTTTTTTTGTTCCTATAGGGCTCAATTTCAATAAGCATGTCTTTACATCGAACAAGTTTCTGCTTCATCTGTAGTCACTTAACCTCTGGAGAGAAAGAGGGAGACGAACTGAGGAGGAATTCTGATGTGATGGAAATACTTAGGAAGACTAGATTTCCAAGATTTCATGGTGAAGGCAATGAAAAGTCACCCGAAACAATCCTGGAACACAAGTAAGACAGAATCTGTGGTGGAGTATATATAAACGAAAACCTTCTTCCTTGTTAATTTACTTTTCTCTTTTTCTATTTGCAGTCGTATCATATGGCTTGGAGATTTGAATTACCGAATAGCCCTTTCATACCGCTCAGCAAAGGCGTTAGTGGAAATGCGCAACTGGAAACCGTTATTAGAGAAGGACCAGGTAATTCAGCAGCCTTAATTTTGGAAATTGATATCGTCGGTAGCTTTTTCTTCTAGCAAAATTGATACGTTCACGCAAATAACTTTAACATTAGTGGCCATTTACTAATAAGATATTCCTCTGTAACAGCTTCGGATAGAGCAAAGATGTGGTCGAGTATTCCACGGTTGGAAAGAAGGAAAATATATTTTCCGCCGACTTACAAGTATTCGAACAACTCAGATCGATATGCTGGCGATGATATGCATCCCAAAGAAAAAAGGCGAACTCCTGCATGGTACTGGTTACAAAACATCATCTTACAAATAAATGGGGTTATTGATATTCTGCAAAATTTAATTTAACGAAACTAATTTAGTTATCATAATATTATGAGTGAAGGTGTGACCGGATATTATGGCATGGAAGAGGCCTGAGTCAACTATCATATGTTCGTGGTGAATCTAGATTCTCAGACCACAGACCAGTATATAGTATTTTTTCTGCAGAGGTTGAATCGATTAACTGTCACAAAACCAAGCCAAATACGGGATATTATAGCTCTAGAGTGGAGGTGGAAGAGCTGCTACCATACTCTCATGGATATGCAGAACTCAATTTCCTGTGAAAACCAAGGTTAGAAGGATCGAAATCTTTGCTCACAAAGACCTTTGATGATAATAACGTTCAAACAAATTGTAATAACTAGTATGATCTTCATCAAAAAGCAGGTTTTGATGCAACTCCTGGCCTGTATGAAGGTTCACCAATCGCGATGTTATTCTACAAACTGAATGATAGCAACTGTAAGGATATTTTATCCTATACCTTTTGTAAAATTTACATTCTATGAGTTCAACGCAACAAATGTTATGAGTAATATGTTCATAACTAACAAGATTGTTTCTTTTGCTGCACAGAAGCTTGAGAAGGAAGAAAAGAAGCTCCAAAGCTACTGAAAGCAGGCGGTATATCTTCAAACTTGTGCTTTGTTTTCATATTCTTTCAACTGTCATCTTACTAGTATTTATTTCTTACTTGTTTCAGCGGCGAACAGTGCGTACGAAGTTATCTCCAGCCAAGTTTTTCACAATAAGTCTCTAAAAGCGTCGCATGAATCAATCCAACGATACTGAGCAATAAACAAGATCAGCTTCTCATGGTCGTCGGACTCTTTTTTTTTTTTGGATCTATTAACCAATACGATAACTAATTTAATACAAAGTAAAATCATTCTAGAGGGGTAAAGGTGGCAGCAACCGAAATGTATAGCCTGTTCTACTTGTTCTTCGATTTTTATTGTTCTGAAGAGATTTAATGAGTTTTTTTTTTTTTTTTTCATTAATTCAAATATGACTTTATGAGACAAGCACCTAATCATGCACACTATTCTTTTCTGTTTGTGTAACAATATCAGCTATTCGTTTGATCATAATAAAAGAATCTAGCTGTTTAGCCTGTTTCACTGTTGATCTGATCCATTCTGTAATAGCTGAAAAAGGCTATTCTACTGTTCATCTCTGGGTTGGTTGTTCTCTGTGAGCTTCTTTATTGTGAAGCACCTAAAAAGCAAGAATACAACAGTGTCTGATGGACAGATTTGAGAACTTATAAAAAACTGATATATATATATATATATATATATATATATAAAACTGCAGGAACAATGCAGATATTTAATATCTTCATTTATTGAGAAAGTTGGAGCTTCGTGGTGACGGTCTTAATGACCACGCTAGGTGACTTTATAATTTAGAACATTCTAGTTTTAATTTAGATAGCAGATCCAGTGAGCGCCTTAGTACATTTTTTTCTAGAAATGGGATTTTATTTTTATAAGGCGCATCTAGTCGCGCCTAAGCACTTTGCTTATGAAAAGAGTCTCGTCTAGATTTGAGAGGGACGCAATTTTATAAGGCGAGATGTACGTAGACATGCCCGGGACGACCAATAAGTCTCACGTACTTTGTCATAATGCTTGTTAAATTATAGGGGAAATTGCGTTTCAGCCCCCCCGTTTTCCCAAAATTGACTTTTCAGCCCCTCGAAACGCGTTTTCCCGCCGACGTGGCGGGCGCGCGCGCGCCGCCACGTGGCGTTTCGGGGGGCTGAATCGTGCGACCCCAAAATTGGGGGGGCTGAAACGCAATTTTCCTTAAATTATATAACCTTGCTATTCCTGGTGAAATGCTTGACTAATTATGGGAAATCTATACCTAATAATTGTGTTGATACACGAAGGAAGCACTCATGATCATAAAAGCTATCGGTCAATAAAAGCAGTGTGTTACATTGACGTGACTAATATTTATATAATATATGTAAAAATAAAAATATTTTTTATTTTTTATTTGTTATTTTTAATTATGTTATATTAAATATTTAAGATTTTTAGTATTTAAGATGATTTTTTATATGCTTTAATTACTTATATTAGAGTATATAAATGTTTAAATCAAATATATCTTTTAAATATTCTAATTAAAATTAGATAAAAACTAAAATAAAAATATAAAAAATAGTAAATTATTATTTCATTATTGTTTCTTAGTTATATTTATTTAAAATAAAAGTTATACTATACTTAAATTATATAAATACTCATTTAGTTATTATACTATTTCAATCTTTTTAATTTTAATTATATAATTTAATTATTTTAAATTTATTGTTTTGTGCTTAACTAGGAATTAAGAATTAATTATAAAATGAAAACCTTTGATAACAGGTTACCATAAAGGTGGTTCATGCATATGTAGCCATCAAGATCCGACACGTTGTTTTCTTAGCCCTAGGAGTTAATTGTTGAAGAATGCTAGCCCCTTCACTGATTCATATATAACGAAAAATCTACCTATTTATATTATTAAAAATAAAAATATTTTTAAAATTTTTTTAATATTGAAATGATAATATTAAGATCTATAATTTTAATGCTGAAATTTTAAAAAATATTTTTAATTTTGTGTTTTGAACTCCAAAATTTAATAATTTTTAAAATTATTTTTAAAATTCATTGCAAACTTATTAAAATTGAAGTTCCAAAATATTTATTAGAAAAATTTTCAACAAAAAGTTATAAAATTTTATTAAAGTTTAAAATTTTTTATTAATAAAAATTTTATTTTTTAATTTATTTAAATTGATGAATTGTTGGTGGAATTCTGGGAGGAACTAACAGTACAATTAATTGTATTCCTTCTGGTTTAAGTTTATTTACTGCAGTAGCTTTTATTTACTGCAGTAGCTTATATTTACTGTTTTTCTAGCCTAATATTTAATAACTGTTTTTATCACCGGCCACCAGGAGACCCTGTCCCCTAGAAGATGATATGATTGTTTTAGGGTTTCTGTCGCTGTAACAGTGGAGCCTCCCCCGTTTGGGTTAATTTGTTTTCATACCCTCCTCTTCAAACCTTTTTCGTTATTCAGCCCCCTCATTTTTTCAATCATCACTTTTGCCCCTCTCTCTCGTAATATAAACCAATTTATTTTATATTAGTATTATTTGTAAAAAAATTTAACATAAAAACATAAATTTAATAAGATTTATAATTTTTTATTTTAAAATTTTTTTTAAAATTTTTTTTAAATAGATATTTTGAGTCTAAAATGTTAATAAATTTTAAATTTTATCCGTTAATCTACTAACATTTTAAAGTGTCAAAATACTATAGGACAGACCCGAAATACTTTTATGCAACGCAGGGTCAATAGGCAATTTGCCCCTTTTTTAAGTTTAAGAGAAGAAAATTTACTTGTTTATCTGATAATGATTACTTGCTTATGATATACTGTACAAATTAGTCGGTCCTCTCTCTCTCTCTCTCTCTCTCTCTCTCTCTCTCTTCTCTCTCTCAATTTAATAATGTTGTAGAAGTAAGTTTTCATCGTAGTTTGTGAAGAAAAATTTTACTGTGTGAAGCATATTTTTGAGGGAAAACTTGCTCTGCAGTCCAAAAATGTCTTTGTTTTTGCACTGTGGTCCACCCAAAACTTACATTTGCAGTTACATCCAACCCAATCAATTTAATTGCAGTTCAGTCCAAATAGAGTTAAAAAGACATATATGCCCTCATCATATCTTTTAACCCAGCAGCCCACCTTCCCCTCATTCCTCACGCAGTCCATCTCGAGATTGCTGCCCCTCTTCCTGCCATCCCTCTTCCCGCCATCCCTCATCCCCTTCCTCTCCTCCTGCTGCGGTCTCCTCCCTTCCATCAACTCTCACAATCCCTATCCTCTCTTCCATCAACTCTCACAATCCCTCTCCTCCCTTCCGTGACCTTTCTATCACGAGCTTTCATCCCGCTAACACCCATACATATCACAATTCAACTAATCAATACATCTCACCATCCTCAATCCTTCCTAATTGAAAAGTTTGTGCTGCGGCAACGATATGATAGAATGGACACTTGTATTTTGGGCATTTGTGCTTTCGGAGAGGAATACCATATTGTTGACTTCGACGGGAATACAAAGCTGAAAAATTTGATTGAGCAAGTGGTTAGTAGATGGAATACATTGGCTCCAGATACGTTCATGTTGAAGTTCTACACTCCGGATGACACGCGCAACCTCGTCACTCTCACATCGGATCGAGATGTTGCGAATATGTACTACATTCATAAACAAAACGGGACTACTCAGGCTAAACTTATTGTGGAAAGGTGTGCAATGCCGGCGCGAGCAATTCCTGATCCAGATGGGGGAGCTCGATCACAACGACATGCTGTATTTAATGAAAGGTAAAAGCATGTTCTGGGTGTGTTCTGGGTGTGTTCTGGATATCTTTATAAAAATTAGCTAAGTGTGTGTCTTTCCATGTAGTTTTGCTCCATCTACCACTCAATGGGAGGATAGACCAAGCTCCAGGGACCTATTTTGCTGCCCAAGCATAGGTGACATGTCATCTGAGGTTGAACATCATGCTATAAATGCATGGCAGAGGTGTATTAGAGGTGTGGGACAAGAATTTAGAAATGTCGCCATATTTTCGTCGTGCTTTGGATAATCATTGCATCGGAATCGGATTCAATTATGTGTTTCTAAAGAATGATTCTAAGCGTGTTACAGTCGTTTGCAAGGATGATAAGTGCAATTGGCGCATCCACGCCTCCTTTTGCAAGCTCGATGAGAAATTTTATATTAAGAAAGCAACGCTCACACACACTTGTGGTGTGGGTGTAGATCAGATAGGTCATCCAAGAAATACAAGAAAGTGGGTTGCTGGTTTGATTAAAGAGAAGCTGCGAGATATGCCCCTGACTAAGCCTCTTGACATAATTAATACTTTTCACAAAGAGTATGGGGTGAAAATTTCTTACAACAAAGCCTGGCGTGCAAAAGAACGTGCAAGGGAGGAGATACATGGAAAGGATTCATTGTCTTTTGGCTATCTTAAATGGTATTGCGATAGTCTCATTAGTAGCAATCCTGGAAGTGTGGTCTATCTTGAAGTTAACGAAGCCACCAAGAGGTTTACTAGATTGTTTATTTCATTAGGTGCATCTATTGAGGGCTTTAGGAAGGCATGCAGGCCATTGGTATTTATTGATGGTACATTCTTAAAGCATAAATATAAAGGATGTTTATTTGCTGCCACATCATTGGATGCGAATAATAACATATTTGTGATGCTTGGGAAGTTGCTATACAAGTCTATTTTTGGTCCTCGATATTTTGTGCAGTTAGCCCACAAGTTGCTATACAAGTCTGTATATACATATATGTACATAACAGTTATTTTGTCTTTTTGGTGTTTGATCATGTGTAAAGGTTGTTAAAGTGGTCGTGCAAAGAGGAAGTGCTAAATCTTTTGATGTTATCTAAAGATGTTATTTCATGCAGTTCCTGGAATGTGTTCATGCTGATGTAGTGCTTTGTTTCGTTAATGCAAAGATGTTGTTTACTGTAGTTCCTGGGTGTTCTGGGTATGTTCTGGATGTGTTCTGGGTGTGTTCTGGGAATGTTCTGGCTGTTCTTTCTGTTCTGAATGTGTTCTGAGTGTATTTTGGATATATTATGGATGTTCTGGGTGTTCTGGGGTGTGTTCTGGATATGTACTGGGTGTTCTGGCTATTCTAGGTGTGCTCTAGTGGTAACAAACATACCAAGAACACCCAGAACATAATAATAAACATAAAATGCATTTAAATTCATAATAGTAATAATAAATAAATAGATTAGAAAAAAAATCCATAATAATAATAATAATAATAATAATTCATAATATGAATGATATCCATAAAGATTGCTGGGAACACTTTTTATGTAATGACTGGCACTTATATCAAAGGGCTAGTATGTTAAGTAAAGGGAATTGTTGGCAGCACTTATATCAAAGGGCCAGAACATACCCAGAACACCCAGAACATAATAATAAACATAAAATGCATTTAAATTCATAATAATAATAATAATAAATAGATTAGAAAAAAATCCATAATAATAATAATAATAATAATAATAATAATAATTCATAATCTGAATGATATCCATAAAGATTGCTGGGAACACTTTTTATGTAATGACTGGCACTTATATCAAAGGGCTAGTATGTAAAGTAAAGGGAATTGTTGGCAGCACTTATATCAAAGGGCCAGAACACCCAGAACATACCCAGAACACACAGAACATAATAGTAAACAAAATACATTTAAATTCATAATAATAATAATAAATAAATAGATAAGAAAAAATCCATAATAATAAAATAATAATAATAATAATAATAATAATAATAATTCATAATCTGAATGATATCCATAAAGATTGCTGGGAACACTTTTTATGTAATGACTGGCACTTATATCAAAGGGCTAGTATGTAAAGTAAAGGGAATTGTTGGCAGCACTTATATCAAAGGGCCAGAACACCCAGAACATACCCAGAACATACCCAGAACACCCAGAACATAATAGTAAACATAAAATACATTTAAATTCATAATAATAATAATAAATAAATAGATAAGAAACAAATCCATAATAATAATAATAATAATAATAATAATAATAATAATAGTAATAATAATGCATTATTATTACTATTATGTTCTGAATGATATCCATAATAGTAATAATAATGCATTATTATTATTATTATTATTAATATTATTATTATTATTATGGATTTTTTTCTTATCTATTTATTTATTATTATTATTATGAATTTAAATGCATTTTTTGTTTACTATTATGTTCTGGGTATGTTCTGAGTATGTTCTGGGTATGTTCTGGCCTTTGATATATAAGTGCTGCCAACAATTCCCTTTTACTTTACATACTAGCCCTTTGATATAAGTGCCAGTAATTACATAAAAAGTGTTCCCAGCAATCTTTATGGGTGTTCTGGGTGTGTTCTGGGTATGTTCTGGCTGTTCTGTGTGTGTTCTGGGTATGTTCTGGGTATGTTCTGGGTGTACTGGGTGTTGTGGGTATTCCATTGAGTACGTTTCATTGAAAAAGTTTTAGGAAGAGGTTACATAAACAGAGTTGCCACATAGTGGATAAAGGAGAACTCAACAACACGGAGCCCTAAGCGCTGGGATCAGTACGTCTCTCCTATAGCTCCAGCATGCGTAGCTCTTCCTCCAGCTCCGCGCAAGAACGCTCACACTCCTGAACGACGGCATGTGTCCATTGCAGATCCGAAGCCAGGTCTCTCCGTTCAGCCGCATAACGGGCCGTCCAAAGTCAGGTCCACCAAGAGTTATCCAACCTCTCTATCCTGCGAGATATCGCGGCATAACGCGCCTCCCACTCGTCTCGTTCCTTCATTTGCCTCTCCAAATGCCACAGGAGAGAAATAAGAGAAGGCATGATGTAGTATGGAGTGACAAACACTGCCTAGTCCTCACTTATATAAACGCTTAAAGGATAGCGCAAGCATTAATGCCATTAATGCGATTTTCAGGCTAGGCGGTTCAACAACCTTCCTCGGAAACAAAATGCATTAATGACTTTTATTTATGGCTGTAACATATTTTGTATGGCTGTAACATATTTCTGCCATAAATATATTCTTGCAATCTACTATTATAGTTCTGAATTGTGAAAATTGAATATAAATGAAATTTTAAAGTCCATTAGCTTCTTCGTAGGCACCTTCATCTCCAGCATCCTGAGAATGCTGTACCAACTCAAGTTCCCTCTTTGTGAGATCATACTCTGCCCGATAGGACTTAATGCTAAGACGTTTACATTGCATTTCAAAGTCAGCAGCCTGAATCACACCAACCCCAGACCACTTAAAAAGACGTGGTGTAGCACCACTGTTTTGAGGAGTCATGGTAATCAACTTTTCATAAAACCAAGCCTGCATGCAAATTACAAGAGAGACATCATCAACAGATAGCAAGAGAGATACCAAGAACACACCAATAACACCTATAAGATACCCAGAACGCACCCAGAACACATTCACAACACCCAGAACATACCCACAAAACCCAGAACACCCATAAGAAACCAAAACACACCCAGAACACCAATATGATACCCAGAACACACTCAGAACACCCATAAGATACCCAGAACACACCCAGAACACCCATAAGATACCCAGAACACCAATATGATACACAGAACACACTCAGAACACCCATAAGCTACCCAGAACACACCCAAAACACCTCTAAGAGTGCCCAGAACACATCAACAACAACCAGAACACACCTAAAGCATACCCAGAACATCCAGAACACAACCAGAAGACATCTAAAATAAATCCACAATACCAAGAATACCAATAACTCCCAAAGAACACACTAAAAAAATAGCAGATCACTAAGTTATTTGCTTACCGTCAGCAGAATCGGACAGCCACATAAATAGTTCTTTACACCACGGCGATAACAGAAAACTCCCTCTATAGTGTGTTTGTGTATTGCAGAGGGCCAATTGTAGTTCTTCAAATTCTCCAAATTATCCACGAGGGCGACGAGACTTTTCGATACCCTTTGGCTAGGTTCGGTGAAAAGTAGACCAGCAAATATATAAAGTACCCATAACTTCACATAATCTACAGCTCTTGTTTCGTCATCCCTGAGCTTCCGCATTTCACTTACTATGTTGTCAATGTGCGGGGAAAACCGGGCGTTGAAATAAGATTTCAGTAGGGGTGTTTCAGGCGCACTCAGAGACGCTTCTAAATCAACTGGCTCACCGGCCATCGGGAGTCCAAGCAATATCGCCACATCTTGAGGGCTGAAAATAAGCTTCGTCCCTCCCAAAGCAAATGTTGATCCCCCTACCCACCGGCTGCAAATTACGGTGAGTCTTGGACGATCGCCGCCAATAGGTGGGATTTCAGACAAATGGGAGAAAGGAGTCGTCTTCACGATCGGAACATGGAAATTTTTCAGCGACAACGACCCCGTGGCACGGAAGTTGTCAGACAAATTCTTCGGGAAACATCTTGTTTTCACATTGCCGCGCTTATCCTTACCCATTTCGAGCGGATTTGATAGATGAATTTGGAAGAGTGAGGGAAGAACGGGGATTGAGAACGGCGAGAAACGGTGATTAGAGATTTACTGCGAGAAACGGTGATTAGGGATTTACTGCTACAGTTACAAGGGAAGAAGAAAGCTTATGGAAAGGGTAGACAGGTAATTTCAGCCAAATGTGGAGTGCAGTGCAAATGTTAGTTAAAATAATAGATTAAAATGAACTTTTAAGTTGAACGTAGACTGGAGTGATGTTGAAAGTAAATAGGAGGACTGCAGAGCAAATTTCCGTATTTTATTTTTGATAGTATATCAAGTCTCCTCAATAATTTTCTTTTTTCAAATCATCTATATGTTATAATTCTTCGTATTTCACAACATTTTAAGGTTCTAAAAATCACATAGTCCTTTAGGGATTAAGAATTTTTAAACCTAAATGACTGTAATATTGTAACTGTTAGTCTTAAGTTAATTCAATTACTCTTACTTAAAAAAAAAAATTCATCAAAGTTATTAAAATCAATATAAAATATGTTAAAAAAGTTTATAAAAAGTTGTACTGTAGATATTGATTTATTTATATATTTAATTTTAAAAAAAATAAAAATAAATGATAAAATTATATATTTTATTTTTCTGAATAATATTATAGTTTATTTTTTAAAAAAATAAGAATTAAATATGAATTTTAAATTTTAAATATGAATGATATATAATATAATATTCGTTTTGAAAAGCAACTAAAATGGTTGATGGTCTTGTATTTTTTATCAAATGTCTGAGCAGATTAAGTTATTAGAAAAAATTGATCATACAGATAAGAATTTGACAAATATAAATAACATATTTTGTGATCAACACGATGGTTATTGGCCTACAGACCTTAGAATGACTTGCAATAGGAATCATTTCTAGGAAGCTAGATTCCATTAGATTGAATTTCAGAATAGTATAGGAAGGGTAGTTGCTTTCAAAACCCGTACAAATCAGCACTTTTTTAGGGCTAATTGTGTATCAACCCTCTTATTTTTGGAGGCAAGTAAATCACCCTCCTAAATAGGGATAATTGCGTATCAGCCTTCTATTTTTGAGGGCTCTCTGATTTGAAAAAAAAAAGAGCAAATCAGCAACTGAAAATGTGTTTTTAGGAACTTAAACGTGCGAAAAACGAAAATGAGGGCTGATACGCAAAAACCCCTCTTGTTTACTCATTCGTAAAAATTTATGATGTAAAATTTAAAAGTATTCTAAATAGCTACTTTATTATTTTAGACGGTTAGTATAAAATTATATACATTTGTATTATAATATTCTAACTAAAATTTTTCGGATGATCTATTTTAGTGTTTCTACGGAATAAAAAAGTTTTCTGGGCAAGTAAAAAATTTTTTTGTTAGGAGCTAAAGAAATGTTCAAGAAAGTTACATATGTTTTGGTTTGTTCATCTTTGGAATAATTGCATATCAGCTATTTATTTTTAAACTTTTGACAAATCATCTACACATTGCAAATACGTAAAAAATGAGCCACTATTTTAAAATTTGTGTCAGAGGCACTTTGAGGCTCCAAATGTTATAGCGGGTGTAAAATCTAATCCGCTAACCTACTATAAGTTTAGAATATCAAAACACCTACTTCAAATACTTTTTGTAAAAATTTAAAATACAAAGAAAAGATATTTTGATTTGATCTATTTGTATTCAATAGTTTTCACAAAATATTTTCGAATAGTATTTTAAAATATAAAAATTAATAAAGTTAAAATGAGGAGTTTATTTGTAATGTTCTAAACATTAGTATGCAACTTGAGTATGGCTCCATACGTTTGAGCGTATGGGATTACCATAGCACGAGTTTATGGTAAAAAAGAAAAAAAAAATTGTTATTAATATTTAGAAAAACTTTTAATAGGAAAGTTACAAACTACTTATTATAAATTTTGATAAGATCTATAAATTTTATACTGAAAGAAATTACCATATGCACGAATTTATGATAAAAAGAAAAAAAAAATTGTGACTATTGTTTAGAAAAACTTTCAAAAAAAAAATTGTAGACTTCTTATTGTAGATTTTAATTATATTTGTAGTTTTTATACCCGAAAGGATTACAATATGCACGAACTTATGTTTAAAAAAAAACTGTGATTATTGTTTAGAAAAATTTTCAATAAAATTTTTTTTGACTTCTTACTGTAGATTTTTTATTAGATTTTAATTTTTATATTAGAAATTTTTCTAGTATATATTCTAAATAGGTGTTTTATGATTTCAAAGTTTAACGAGTTTCAAACGGGTCTCAAAATAATTTTAAAATATTAAATATAGCGAATTGTAAATAATAAATTGTATATAAAATTTGAAGGATAGGCTGATATGCAAGTCATCTTATAAACAAAGCATGGAATCACTGTCCGAGGGGGCGTTCGGGTAAGGCCACCGACCACAGTCACCGGAGAGATGCATGTGCCTCCGGTCGCCGCCGACTCCCGCCCCCCGGTCGAGGAGTTGTTTTTGTGTAATGCTTTGATTCCCGATGTGTCAATATCTATGCTTTTCTTTTGGTATTTGTGCCTTTCTAATTCATGCTTTTTCTTTTGGAGGACTTCCACATCAGAACCTCAAAGTTTAAAGTTTGATAGATAAATATTTTATTTTATTCGTTAATATTGATGTATTTTAAAATATTTATTTATAAATATTTATAAAAAATATTTAATATAAAAATTATAAATTTTGATAAAATCTATAATTTTATATATTAAATTTTTTTTTACAAAAAATATTTCTAAATATACATTTTAAGTCTTCAAAGTCCAGTAAGTTAATAGATTAATTTTAAAATTCACTAAAATTTTAAAAACTCAAAACACCTTGTTGAAAGTATTTTTTAAAAAAATATGGGATAATTGCAGATCAGCCCCCCCTATTTCGGGGGTGCGCAGATCAGCCCCCCGAAACGCGTTTCTGAGGGGCTGATTTGCAAAAAAAAAAAAAGTTTCGGGGGCTGATTTGCCCAAAAGAGAGAAACGGGGGGCTGATCTGCAAGAACCCCAGTTTTCGGGGGCTGATTTGTCCAAAAGAGAGAAACGGAGGGCTGATCTACAAGAACCCCAAAAAATATTGAATATAAAAATTATAAATCTTATCGAAATCTATAATTTTTCTATTAAATTTTTTTTTTTTCAAATTAAAATACTTATCCAATGATTAAAATAATTTTGGCATGACATAAAGGGATTTTTTTTTTTGGAAATTCAAACAATAACTAAAAAATATAGGGATTGATTTGTACGAATAGAAAGAATTAGGGGCTAATATGGGATTTGCCCTTTTTCTTTTAGACAGTAATTGGAATATAGAATTTAGTCCACTAACGACTCAAATATGCCGACGCAGTTTCATTTGTATGACTGTTATAATTTAATATTATTAAAATATATTTTTAATTTAAAATAATATATCATTGATCATGTCAAATAATAGAAATATTCTTTTAATTATATGAAAATATAATAAAAAAAATATTTAGCAGTATTTTTTTTTAACAAAAATTTCTCTAAAAAATATTTTAAATTTTGGAGCTCCAAAATCTTAACAAATTTTCACTTGTTAATACCTATTTAAAGTTAGTTTTTGAAAATTTTGAATAATAAAATTATAAATATTATAAAATTTACAATTTTAATATTACTTTTTCAAAAAATATATGTAGATATTTTTTAGTATACTCATTCGTACCGTACCCGATCAAATTTTATTAACTAAATAAAAATAATTTTATCATTTTACAGGATCATGAATATATTTTTGCTATTTTAAAATAGATGGTATATTTTGATAATTTTGAATTATAAGGAGGCATAGGAAGACAAATATCTAGTTCAATATAAAAATACATATTTTTTAGATTCAATGATAATTTACAAAATCATAAATTCAAGTAGATTATATAACCTTCTAAATCAATATTTTCCCTCAAGTCCCTTACTAAAGAGAAGGAAAAAAAACATATTTAGTATACAGTTATTTAAATGATAATTCAAAACATATTTACCATACAATTATTTTCAGCAACATTTTAAAGGTTTCATTATAGGGTTTTATAGAACAGCGCCCGCTTTTTGAGACTACACCATTTTAGCCATTAAATTTTTAAATCATAGCGTCACTGATTTGTTGATATCAGTAAGGAGGTGATTATTTGTTAGAACACGGAAATTACTTGGAACACTTTGTAAAAGAGGAGTTGATTTGTTATTTCTTCTTCATTATATATTTCATTAATTTTTTAAATTTTGAACTAAAAATTTATAATATGATTTTGTTGGTAATTTTGTCGTTTGACATTTCCTAAACGTATCTCTAAAGTCCACCTTTAATGCTTCTTTATGTGAACTTTCGTCAACATTATATATATATATATATATATATATAATATATATATATATATATATATATATAGCCTGTGTGAATCTACATACATGCCCAACCAATGTATTGCACTGCAACAGTGCTGTCGAATTTTACCGGCTTCTATAGGCCCGTGATCGATGTCTTACGTATTCTAAGATAGAGGTAGCTAAAAAAAGTTTGCAAGCAGCCCGCACAGACACAAGACTTTTTATATGAAAACTCAACCGAGATAAACTATATGTCATATGCAATCAACAAGAGAATGATGACTAAGAGTTGGTTGGAAATGAGATATAGTAATCTCTCAGCGTTTTAAGTCCGAGATCTTTGAATAGTTTGGACACACTCACGGTCTCTTTTAGTATGTTTAAAAAAAAAAAAACTAGAACGCTTTACACTGACAACCGTCGATTATTTGTATGTCTGATTGAGCCTTTAGGGAGAGTAGATAAAATCGGATAGAGGTGATCTGCAATGCTCGGTCAACGCATCTTTTACTCGCTACTTGTTGTCAGTGGCATTGTTGCTGAATGATTATTTCGCTCAAAGTAACCGTTCTTTCATCCGTTAGATCGATCAAGGGATCTCGGTTAGATTCGTTGTCCGAGATGTCAGCCTTAATGTTTAACATCGACGTCTTATGGTCCGCCGCGTGTAAGTCTAGTCAAGCGGCTATATTAACCCATTCAGTTTATAATGTGATTATGTGACAAGAAACTGTTGGCAATGATTGTAATACAAGGCAAGATCCTTCGGCAGCCAGTTGGTTCGAAAATTTATTACGAGGCTGTCAAGAAAATCCATGCTTTATAAAATGTATAAATTAATTTGTCAAATCCAATATTTTATTTATTTCGATCCAACATCTTTTTGGCTCATCCCATCTTATTTGCTCAATTAAACACTCCATTTGTCGCCAAACATCTAATTTGTTTGTCAGGAATAACGTATTTGCTCATACAAAATATTGTGATATAAGCTGATAATACCGTGTTGGTTGGATCCAACGCCATATTTAATCGTGTGAACACCAAAATTTATTTCCATTTGCTTAATTTCTTTATGGTTTTTGTAAAGGATTGGTTAGGCTAGATTCCATAACATATCCTACTCAAAAGAAAGGCTAGATGCTATTTCTTTTGAGTTTTCTTACTGTTCGTTTGTTTATGTAGTGAAATTCGACTTGATTTTTCTCTTTTTTTTTTTTTTTTTTTTTTTTTTTTTTTTTTTTGGGAAAGATAGGACTTGATTTGTTATAAATTAGTTTAAGGCTTATCTGATGTATCTCAACTATATATTTTGCTAAGAATAATTGAAAGTCTTTGTTTTTACCTTCCACCAGACTGATCGGGTTTGCTTTAAAGGTTAAAAAAACCAACACAACAAGACAAGTTGCTTGGAGCCATCTCCCTAATCCTACCATAGATGTGGCCCATAAATTCGGAAGCTATCCTCAACACCTCCTCGGCACATATATTGTGCATCGGATTATACATTTTTATTATATATTAATCATAATTGATTATTAGCATTATATTCTGCTTGAATAAACTTAATTCACCATTGCTATTTATTGGTGTATTTTGATTAAAACTAGTCCTACGATCCATACATTGCATAGATATTAATCATAAATAATAATAATAACAATATATTTAATATCTTATTTTTTTTAATTTTTAATTTTCTATAAATTGATATTTATTCTATATAAATATTATATCTTATTCGTTATATATTTTTAAACTAAAAAGAAATGTCATATAACATATATAATAGTATGCCACGTGACTGTTTTAGAATAAAGACAAATATCATAAGGCACACAAAACATTATTTAAAAATTATATAATTTAACAATTTTTATCTTCTAATTATATATTTATATATAATAATAATAAAATTATTATTATTATGTCTTCATTTTTCCACATAAGGTTATGCACAAATAGTGTTTAAGTTTGTGATGCAGAAAGTGTGGACTGGCCACGGGCCGTGGGCTGGCCTTCACGAATGTGCGTATGGGCCGACAAGCGTTTGTGACGCCTTGCAATTTGGGTCGCCATGAAAATGCATTCACAAAAATTCAAAAATTAACAGATTTAAAATACTAATTTGATATCCATTAATCTTTGAAGTTCCAAAATATTTATTTAAAAATATTTTTAATATTAAAATTATAAATTATATTTCAAAATTTATAAAATTCAAGTTAAATTTTATTTTAAAAAAATCAAATTTTTTTTTTAAAATAATTATTATTTTTTTTTTTACTGCACGCCGACGAGATAAACTAATTTGTGCGGCACATACCTAATAACCAAAATAATGGTGTTCTTGCGGTATTCATCACTATAAATTGCTACTACGGATTTCAATCAGTTTCTATATATGTCTTAACAATAACTTGTAAACGCATTTTATATATTTTATTTTTATGTGGTAATGTACACATTATCAAACTCAAATTACAGACTAGCTAAGCTCTGCCATAGAGAGCTTGCACAACCCACCTCAACATCTGATGAACACCAGCCTTCTCTTCTTCTTCAAGCTTCCGCCGCTCCTCCCAGTACTGCTCCTCGCACTTACTCCTGCATTCCTTCTTCTCGCGCTCGTCGAGCTGCGCGACGCGGCACTGATGATTGCACCTCTCTCGCTGCCGCTCGATCTCCTCCCAGGCGGGCCCACCGCCCTCTTCCTGACGCTCCGCCTTCTCCCTCCCGTACTCGTCGCACAACCAGTAGCACACCCTCTTCTCCTCCCGACTGAACTCCCACTGCCGCGAGCACTGCTGCCGGCAAAGCTGCACCTCCGGATCTTCTTTCTCACCTTGATCAGAGGAGAAAACCGCCGACGCCAGCGCCTTCCACTTCGAAGCAGCCAAAGATGGAATCGAGCTTGCGACAAGGATCAAAAGAAGCAAGATAATTGGTATCGGCCTCGTCGTCGTCATATTTGTCAGCCAAGTTTTTTGAAATTCACTGCAAATAGAGATGAGTTGCATTGGCGATCAAGATCGTGGAATTTATAACACGAGGAAGGTGGTAAAGGCGGCGGGTGGAAACAGGAATTCATGCCATGCAGATGAACACGTATAGCAGGCTCCAGAAAGTTTGTCCACTATCTGTCACGTTTATGATTGATTTCGATATACAAAATTGAGTTTGTATGAGCAATTCCAGGAAATAGATCGTCTTACGTGGCAGACAAACCTGCTTAGGCTACCATTTTGACCAGAGTTTAATAACTGACGAGGCCATTAAGCTGGCTTACAAGTCGATTTTGGTCAGTTTACTAATAATGACGTGGCTGAGATATTACTATGGACTATAACATTTTTATTTGGGATAATTATATATTAGCCTCTAAAATTTTACTCTATATTTCAGCCTGAAAAGAACCTTTTTACATTGACATGGCGTGCTTTTACGCCGCCATATCGTACATTTCTGCGTTTTTTATGGCTGAAACGTGCGACTACTGATTTTAGAGGGACTGATATACAATTATCTTTTTTTATTTTAGGATTTTATACTTTGTGATGGATTTATTGAGTCTAAATAGTAGAAATACAAAAAATAAACTTCTGAAATTACAAATAAATACAAAAAATTCTGTACAAAATAATGACTAAACAAGAATTATCAATAACTATCACAACTTCAAGATATTCCAAATAAACTACAAGACAACAACTCAAATAAAAGTAAGGTTGAAAATTTCACCGTTCGAGGCGTGCGTAGCACTTGTCCTAATCTAATATTTACCGCCGCGTGCGAGGGTCTCTCTAGCAGATTCGATGGAGATACAATAACCCTTCGGTCTCCGATTTGTACGTTCGGAGTCGAGTGAGACACCACTGAATTTTTCTTTGAGAATGAGCTTGAAAAATGCTTGACAATGAAGCTTAGAGAATGATCAAGTAAAGCTTAAAAGAGGATAAAGTTCATCCAGAGAGCACAGCAAAATATTGAGTTAATGTAGTGAGGGAAAGAAGATGGCTCGGTTGAAAGGAATTCCAAAAGACCCCCTTTATTCTCTGCACACACCACCTTCTAAATCTCTCTCATTTCCATCGGTTAAGGTCTGACAAAAAGTCACACCTTAAGCTCTCTTGAAAGTATGCTATTTTATTTTGTAAGCTAAAATAATGAGATTTTATGGAAAAGATGAAGAGATTCCAGCAAAATTTTTGATGGAATTTTTTAACTTGGTAAAATATTCAAAATATCCTTCTTGACAATTAAAATAAAATAATATATATAATAAAATAAATTTTAAATTTGATTTATAAATCAACACTTTGAGCTATCTCACACTACAGCTTCGACCAGGCTCTTCTTTGGTGCCCAGTCACACACGATGAGATGCAGCGTATGCGTCGGCCATCATTTACGAATACGCAGCAAGGCGTGAAAATTAAACCCCAAAGAACGAACGTTCCGGAGGTCCTCTGTGACATCCCACCTCGCCGGACTAATCAGTATCTTTAAATGGGCCTTCTAATGAGACTAACTGGCTTCGACCCGTTGCATCGTGAACCTGGGCCTTCTAACAAAGCTAAGCCGTATGATTCTGGAGGACTTGTATCGATTTTTAACTTTGTGTTTTTACTTTTTTGTGTCCGCTTAAGCTGATGAAATGACATAATTGTATTTTTTCCATCTTCTTAAAAAATAGGAATAATTAACGTGGTAGAGTATTTTCATCATATTATTTCAAATTAAGAGGCATCTTTTGAAAATTTCAGATTATGAAAGTTTAAAAAGACAAATACCCATTTTAATTATCTATATCTATAATATTTAAGCGCAAGAGTTGGATTTGATGGTGTCTTAGATCCTAATATAAATTGTCATAATATTTAAGTGATTGTATTCTATAGAAAATTATAAAATTGTCCACATTTTTCTTCCTCTCACCTTCTTCTCTATCTCTCTCTCTCTCTCTCTCTCTCTCTCTCTTTCATCCGTTACTATTTTGTTTTCTCAATTAATATATTTATGTGATCGTAAAATTTTGACTTTTATAGTTATGATTTTTGTGCTCAAAACCAGTTTTACTTTTGTTATTTTTATTTTTAGCACAAGCATCATGCATACACCGTCTGCTAGTATTTATTTAATCATCATTATATGAATAGATGTTTAGGTAAGAATAATAAAGATGTAACGTAACATATCCGA
This sequence comes from Xerophyta viscosa, assembly GCA_002076135.1. NCBI lineage: Eukaryota > Viridiplantae > Streptophyta > Magnoliopsida > Pandanales > Velloziaceae > Xerophyta > Xerophyta viscosa. The sequence goes on along the minus strand of MJHO01000097.1, from coordinate 449,784 downwards.
ATATTAAAATTAAAATAATCATTAACGAGCTTACTAAATTCACTTAGCATGACACAGTCATCTATATTAGGGGAATATACTTGAATTTGCTTTCTCTCTTAAAAACAATCATAATAGACAACTTAATAACATGATATGAACATGTATGTATAGTGTATACAAGGGCATAAATATAGAGTACTCGTCACATGAGTTACCATATGTTCCAGTAATTATAGCTCCCAAAACTACACCATCTTACGAGTTACAAGCTCAGCTAACACATGCTTTTTGGGTGAAAAGTTGGGATACAGAAGAGCACAAGGATTTTACCTGTATTTATAATACATAAATATAATTGGTCCTGATAAAACGGTCCGAAAATAGTCCGAACAGTATTTTTTCGTACCTCATAATCGATAAATCGTAAATTTATCGATCCCAAGACAGAAACACTAAGGCTAATAACATTACTCTTTATAGTAAGATAATAACATCAACTGCCATATATACAAAAACTCAAACACTAAGGCTTATACATTTCCAAGCTTGCAAACAGAAACACAGATGCACTACTCTGCAGCTCTTCCGTAAGTAACGCTATATATATATATAGCTCATATCGTCTCTGCCATCCAACGCGTCCCGCGCGCCACCACCCTCTTCAACATCTTACGAGTACGTAAACGCTCATCTTCATCAAGTTTCTCTCGCTCCTCCCAGTACTGCTCCTCACAGCGATCCTCGCACCGCCGCTCTTCGGCGTCGCTGAGCAGGGAGACGCTGCACTGGTGCTTGCAGTTCGTTCTCTGCCTTTCTATCTCCTCCCTGGACGGCCCGCCTTCTCTCCGCTGCCGGTCTGCCTTCTCTTTTCCATACTCTTCGCACATATACTTGCAGACCTCCTTCTCCTCGGTCGTGAATTGCGGTTGCCGGCCGCACTGCTGCCGGCATAGCTCCACCTCAGGGTCCTTCTTCTCCTCGGAAGTGTAACGAAGAGCACATGTTGTTGTATACAGAAGAGAAAGATGGAGGAGGAAGAAGAGAAGAGTGTGCTTCGTCATTTATGAACTATGGAAAGTACAACCTATGTGAGATTCTAACTTAAAGGCTAGGGGAATATTTATAGCTACGATATTTAAGAGAATAGTGTTATGGGTAGAGAAAATTTTGAATTACGCGACATTGCATTATTGCATGGGACAGTAATTGGTTGCTTATATTTCATCGAACAGCTAGCAGAAAATATCGAGAAGGTTGGGTAAGTGGAGACACCACCGCTATGATTGAGGTTTGTATTTTTTTAGTTAGGTTATTCGAACGCCGCCCATTTGTTCTTTCTTCATAGGCGCATGAACAATCCAAGCTTTTTTATAGTAGGGGAAAAAAAGAGAAATATCTTTGAAATTACTAAATCTTCTCTTATTACTAGTTTTATACCCGTGCGATGTACGGTTATAAGTCATATATATAATTATATAAATATAAATAATGATGTTGAAATTTTAACTATTTTTTTAATTTTTAATTTTATATATATTTTATTTTATTAAAATATTATATTTTCGCAATATGTTATTAGAGTAAAAAGAAATCTCAAATACCATATATAAAATTATTCGAAAATTGATGTAAAATAGTTTATGTATAGGATTAAAAAAAATTTTACATGATAAATTTTATTTTAAAAAATTAATATTGCATAATATATAATATATAATATAATTATTTTTATACTAATTTTTAGATTATTTTTATAAATTATTATTTTAATTAAATATTTATTTGTAATATTAAACCTTTCATATTCTTCAAAATAAGTTACATGACCTTATAAATTCCTATCAATTAATACAAATGCCACATGACTTGTTTAGAATAAGAGTAAATGCTACATGGCATAACAAAAATTATTCAAAATGCCACATGACATAACGACTTTGATCTTCCAATTTTATATATATGTATATAGATTATTCAGGAAACCATAGAGCTCATGCTTCCATCATCCCTAGCTACCATTTTATTAGTTGCTATCATGATCGTTTTCTTTATTTCTTGGGATTAATTTCAGACCGTCAATTTGTTCAGCAATTTGCTTGAAATTAAGATATAATAATAAACTGAGAGACCAAGGATATGATTAAAAAAAAGCTCTATTGATTAAAACAGAGTTGGCTACATTCCCATTCTCAAATAGAGATTGTCCCGCACGGCTGAACGCCGGCCCGCTCGGCTGTAAGGCCTGCTCGGCTGAACGCGGGCCGGCCGCCCAAAAAAAAAGAACACATAAAATTAATAAAAGAATGATTTTTTTTATATGCTAACGCAATTATTACAATTAAAATTAAAGAACAAAAAATTTGATAAGAAAATAAAATTTTAATTTTCTACTTCTTCCGTCAATTCATCGCCATCTACTGTTTCTTCTTTTAGCAGTGTCGATCCAGTCCTTCATACATACGTACATTTCAAGTATTTCGGCTCCTACAAAAGTACCGAGGCCTCTAGAAGTACCACTTGCTGCTATAGAAGTACCAACGATAGCGGTTGATTGATCGGTAGGAGTAGCACTAGGAATAGCAGTAACGTTCTCATCCATATGGAAAGAATTAGTACCGTAAATTTCATAATTATATAGATTGTATGGCTCCATTTTGATTATAAAAAAATATAAAACTAATATTTTACTTTAATAAAAATAACTAGTATACCGAAAAAGAAATTAGTAAAGAGTAGATAACTATAGTGTATGTCTTGAAAATATTAAATTTAGCAATGAGATTAAGAGTTGAGAATTAAGAAGTTGTGTGTGAGAATTAGAAGATATGAGAGGTATTTAAAATGCTTAGTTTAGAATTTAGTTATTTTTATATAATAAAAAAAAGCTGGCATGCAAGCAGTTTCCTGCCAGCAATTTGCAAGCCGTTGCAAAAGCAACGGCCGCGCGGGCCGGCCCGCACGGTTACGGCGGGCTTGCTTCTTGGGATTGGCCCTCGTGGCGTTCAGCACGGGCCAACTCGCGCCCAGCACATCTGTTTGCGTGGACCGTACCACGAACTTTTTTGACATCTCTATTCTCAAACCCAGGCCAGAAAACCAAAGGCTCATGAGCCTTCAGTCAGAAGCCTACGAAGTCTAGCCTTGAGGAGAGCTTGCTTCGTCTGCACTCACGCTCTTTGTCCAGGCAGAGAGCATCTCTCTTTCTGGGCCGTGAGAAGCTGATCCACCTTGCATAAGTCGACGTTGAATGCGTGCTCCTTGGCTTGCCCTCTTCTTTTTTGGTCTAAAATGGACTCAATCCTCTAGTGCTTTATTAATTTCAGAGTACTCAAATCACCTGCATTAATATATTAAAATAATATAAATTTCTTAAGATGGTGTTACAATGTGATATATAAAGAAACGGTAAAGGAAAAGCCACCTCCACTGTCGGATGCCCGGATGGAATGATGAAGACAGTTCCGCCATGGACCTCGGCTTTCATGGCCTTCTGGTATCAATGGCCGCGTGATCATCGTGTTCTTCTTCATCCTTCCTCGCCACGTGTCTGCCGTTGGTCTTCCCTTCCTCCTCTAAGGTGAGGGCAGCACATTCCAATGTAGCCTTGTCCTCTTTTACAAACGCAACATTTGTTGAGTTAGAGGCTGTTTATTTCGGCTAGAAAATATGCAAATAAAAACAAGGTGGAAAGCGTTGAAAAAATAATAAAAAATGGAGTTTATGTTTTTTTGTTCAGGGTAGATTATAGAATGGAATGAAAGTAAAATGGTGAAAAAATTTTCTACATTAAAATATGAAATAAAGTAGAAATACCCTAAAAAATATTTTTCTTAATTATTTGAATTATAAAGGTGGAATTGAAATATAATAATTAAAATTTTTGTGTATTTAAAAATATAGTGGAATTAAAGTAGTTTATTTATTTATTATTAATTAATAACATTTATTTAAGATTTTTTTGAAAGATAAATTTATTAATAATCATTTATTTAGAAATTCATAAAATAAGTTTACTACATTTTTAGTTTATTTATTTTTTAAAATAAAATTCTTAACATTTGCTAATGTAATTATAAAGTTATAAACTTATTAGAAATAATATATTAATATTTGATAATATTAATATAATAACTATAAGAATTACTATTGAATATTAATGGTGATCACTTTCCTCCCACTTTCTTTTTTGGTGAGAAAATAGAGAGCTTAAAAATTATGTAGAGAACTAAAAGTAAAAGAAAAGTAATAAAGTAATTTTTTATTTTTCTTTTAAAACAACTCTCCTACTTTATCTGTTTCTCACTTTTCTGTTTTTCCGATCAAATAAACAAACCCTTAAAGTTGTAAATTTGCGACATCATCGATCCCTACACGATATAGTTATGTACATAATTAGCGTCAAAGTATAGATTAAGTAAAGGTTTTTGTTGAGTTTTGGTAAACTCACATATTAGTATGTATCAATCGTGCCGATTATATAGTGCATGACCATTTTAAAATATATTTATTTGTGATTTTAAGAGTAAAAGTCAATTTTTGCAAAGTTTTGTACCGGTTCTTGCCATGACGACATTTATGGGTTGCCGTCTGGCATAAGCTATGCTATCGGCATGTAAATCTGTGGATTAACTAAAAGTTTACTGAAAGTTAATTTCCACTTAATAGACATGGTGCCTGCTGAATCCAAATGATACTATCCTCACGAATCTCGTGCGAGTCGCAGTTCTGCCGCCTTAGCAAGTTGTGCTTCCGACAAGTCTTAAGGAGAAAATGAGCTTTCACAACCAGTAAACATATCACTGCTTTAAAAAATAGTTTTTTTGAACTACAGATCCTATGTTTGTAAAAAAAATTGGTTTAGAAAATGGTCACCAAAACACAGAAAACTTTGAAGGTTTTTTCCATTTAAAGACTATCTTTTTGTGTAAGTCTTTTTGAACTAACTTTGAAGGTTTTTTCGAAAACTATAAACTATAAAATTCTAGATTGTAACAAAAATATAATATTTTAGCTCATCTTAGTTTTCAAAGAATTATCAAAAAATTTATAAAATTGAAGAGTTTCCATTTTTTTTTTTTTTTTTGAGATTGGTCTCTAAAAAATTATTATTTTTATGTTAAGTAGATAATGATGAATGAGTGAGATGAAAGGAATTGTGAAAAAACAAGTGTTGGATGCATGCAAGTGAAACAAACGAGATCGACGGAGTCCATTTAATATTAACCAGTTAATTGCATAGAAGATTAAGTTTGTGCAATTAAAAATTGTTTAATTTCCATTTGAGAATGAGTTGGAATAATCGGATTAGTCATTTGCAAATTGGACCGAAAGCTTTTATTAAAAACAAGAATTGGGCCTTAATGGGGACCGAATAAACAAAACCGCCGACGGCACGGCGTTTACTTATTAATAATTCTCTCTTCCTCTCAGCGTTTCGGCATCTCTCTCTCTCTCTCTCTCTCTCTCTCTCTTCAGCCTGTAGTCTCGGCGCCTCCGGCTTCGGAAGGTATTTTTCACCGCCTTTTGCATCGACGCGGTGATAATTCATCTCATTTATTATTTCAAATTCTTCTTCAAAAGTTATCGAGTGGGGTGAATCGACCCCGCAGGCTATCTAACGGATCCGCCCATGGCTGCGGATCCTCAGAACTCAGAGCGCAAAGGTAAGACTATCATTCAAAATGCTCTAAAAAAATTCACGAAATTAACCCTAATTATCTCCTTTTTTGTTGTTGTTGCAGTGGTGGTGCATCTAAGGGCGACTGGAGACGCACCAATTCTAAAGCAAGCTAAGTTCAAGGTAATTATCTATTCGTACTATTTATGAGTTCTTTTGCTTCTTTCATATGTACCTTTGTTACGGTGCTTTGGTAATTGAAATATATACATTTTTTTGATCCATTAGAATTGCACTTCGGCCGAATTGAGCCTATCTTAAGTGTCAAGCACCAGCCCCTGGGTGTTGGTGTTGGTAATTTGAAATTTTATGATGGATGGAAGCTGCTCCATTTTTATAGGAAGTTTCAGTTATGTGATTTAAGCGGCTTGAATGGAAACTTCTTTCCTAGAAATGAGATTATCAGTTTTTTTTTTTTTTTTTTTTTTTTTAGAAAGAGACTATCAGGTTTTTTTTTTAAATAATCTGAAACAGAGCCTACTTAGTGGATCAAGCTCACAGATGCACCGGCCACTGTTTATTAACTGATGAGTCTCAGCCTTTTTTAGCAAAGGCATTCTCATACCTCTACTGGATACAAAGGGGATATTTCAACAAGGGAGAGGTGCTTGCGGAATCTTGAAATCTGGCTTCATGTAATGCATTCTGCACTGTTTGCCCTAAGCGCCCTGAGTTTTTAGAGATTGTTGTTAAGTTTGTCCTCTTCATTTTTTCTTGGTAAATATTCTGAACTAGGTTTTTTGACAATTATAAGCAGTTGGACATGCAGTTCTTTTTTGATTCTTAGATAGCAACAACAGCGCCACCACCGCCGCCACCACCACCAACCCAGTGATAAATCCCGCTTGGATGGGGTCTGGAGAAGGTAAGATGTATGCAACTATGTGTCGGAAAGGTTGTTTCTGTAGAACGTATGGCCTGGAGAAGCAAAATTCAAGATACACAAGTATAAGAGTACAAAAGTTCGCAAAACATGGAATTAAACTGAGCATGGCCAAAAAAGCATGAATCATGCATATACAAAAACTCTACGTAACATAACCCATGGTGTCACTAACACGAATTTAATGCCGCTACTTTGCTCAATCGCTAGCTAAGTCTTCGCCTAGTTCTAGAAAGGTAAGGTTTGCCGATGGTTTCTTTCCAGCTCTGTTGGTCCTATCTCTTTTTTTCACTTATTTGTTAAACCTTCACATCTCCTATGTATGCAGTTGTTGGTCTTCTTTTTGACATGACCAAATCATTGGAACTATATTTCATTCATCTCGCTTGAATAGAGACCACCTAGCGTCTTAATCGTCTTATTCTAGGTTCCGTCTTTGAGAGAGTGATTGTAATTCAACGCAGGATACTCATATCTATCACTTCCATTCGATGGGTATTGACGTTTAACTGAACACCAATCGCGGCCATATAACATATCGGTTGTATAGCTGTGCTATATATATATGTGCTATATATATATATATAAGAAAATAGGTACTCACAATTATGAACTGCAGTCCTGGTCCTGAATTTGTAATCCTTTATTCCCTTCTAAATTGTATACAATTTTTTTTTTAAAATTATTATTATTTTAAAAAAAAAATTTCTTTGCCCCCTTTGTTGTTGGTTGACATATAATAATGCTTTATAGGTGAAGTCTAGTGGTGAACTTCTACATGCTGAAAATCATAGGTGGTATTGCAGCAATGCAGCAAACACTTGCATATGTTGCTGCTTTATATTTAGTCACTTTTTCATTGTTGCAAAAGTAGAGGTGGAAGCGCAGCCTCAGTTGTTACATGTTAAGGATGTTTACCTGAACTTTTGTGATTCTGTAAAGCAAAGGATTTGGAATGTTCATTTTGAAGCATCATTTGTTGCACGACTACTTTTGTCATACTTTAATCTTATACGCCCCCCGCACTTGGGTTGCCTGGGTGGGGCGTTGTGCCTCGGGACGCGTGCGTCCCACCCGGGTTCGAATCATGCGCGACACATTTGTGGGTGCGTACCCCGTGGAGTGCCTCCATGCGCTCCTCGGTTGGCGGAGTTGGGGACGGGACCGCCCGTGGGGGTTTACCTGCGAGTTTGAGGTCCCTTCGGGGGTGTGCGCTCGCGTTTCAGGTTCCACCACGATAATCTCAAAAAAATACTTTAATCTTATACATTTCCTATCCTTGTATGAAAAGCATAAATAGTTAGTTTTTTTTTTTGGGCAGATTGGTGGAAGTGAGAATTTCTCAAAGGTCATTGATTTTCTTCGCCGTCAACTTCACAGGGATACACTGGTATAAATTCATGAAACCTCTAAAATTCGACATTCTATATTATGAAGTTCTCATGGGCTTTTTCTTTTCCGCTCTAGTTTGTTTATGTCAACAGTGCATTTTCTCCTAATCCAGATGAGCTGGTGATTGATTTGTACAATGTAAGCATGCTTCCATATTTCCTTTCCTCTCTACTACTATGCAGTTACTTTTAATCTCTAACAATTATTCTGTCTACATCTGAATATCTCCGTTATTACTTAGGAAAGCCAACTTTTATTATTATAGCAAAAGATTTATTTAAAAGTTGTTATTCAACTTTCTAATGAGAAATATTCAAGAGCATTCTTCTTAGAACTGATACTTTTTTCTATATACATGGCAATTGAAATGTTTCCTCTTTTAATTAGTGAAATGAGTTCACTTTACATTTTTGTAGCTGTAAGTGCCGTGGTTTGCCAGACTAATTTACAATACAATGCCCAAGCACTTAGAGAAGCTTAGGATGGAAGATAAGCTATAGGATGCTTCACTTACTTTTTTTTTTTAAAATTCTTTCCTTTTCCTTTTACCTTTTTTTCCCCTCAAAGGAAGGAAAATTTTCTTCCATAACCATGAAACTTCATCCATATGATGTTTACATGTCTCATCTTAAAGTTGGAAACTGTTCTAATTTTCTCATCTGTTGATAACTTTGAGTCTTCATCTGGATCAGATTCATTAGCTTGCGCACTTTAGTAGAGCTCCCCACTTTGGTTCAAGGTTTGACACATAAATGAGATAAGGTGTTGATTAATTGTACATAATTCTACCATTCTATCTTTAGTTACTTAGGTAAATGTACCTAATCATTCAAGCTAATTGTCAATTAGTCTGTAATTCATGCTTTTTTTGGGTTTCTGCTATGCGTTTTGTATGTATTGAGAATTCTTATCCTTAGATTAGCTGCTGTTTTAACATGTCTTGGCTTTTTTGAAAAGAAAGAGGTACATGTTTCTGAATTTGCAGAATTTCGGGTTTGATGGAAAGCTTGTGGTTAACTATGCTTACTCAATGGCGTGGGGCTGAACCGAGAGAGAATGACCTTGGTCAATTCGGTTTGATTTCCTTTTTTGTTCATAATGTACATAAATTCTTGAATTATGTGCTTCCTTGAAAAAACTGTACAGTATGCTCTCTTATTTGGTGGTGTCTTCTCACGCTAAGGCTCTTCGTTGTAGAATGAGCAATGATTCAATTTAAATATTGATGCCAGCTAGAGAGAGAGAGAGAGAGAGAACACTTTATACAGAAATAATATCACATCCATTTGCTGTTGATGACCTACCTCGCGGTGAGGCGGAAAAAGAATTTTGGAGTTTCATCTAAATATTTATGAAAATATGAAAATTAGATAAGGTATATTTGAGATTTTGAGGCTCAGCGTCCCTTGTAATGAGGTTGTTTTTAATTAAGTGGTTTAATTTTATTTAAAATCAGACTCGTAGTAACTTACTAAATTTGAACGTGAACCGGTATAAAACTTTTAGAAACCGGTATAAAACTTTTAGAAATAGGTAACCGTCTCATTCTTGCCTTATACTAATTAACAGTATTTTGGTCAGTATAGAAGTATTAATATAACATACAATCATAAATTAATTACAAGGTGTATTTGGGTAGTCGACTTGTCTTAACCTTAAAAGTATTATGATTTTTATTTGTCGAAGTTCGACGCATTTCGTTTTCTCTTCGTCGCTCTAAAAGTGAGCTAATTTCGAGGTATAGAATTTGAATAACCACATCACCTTAACCTCATTTTTATAAATATATATAATTTGAGTTTAGTGCAGTAGCTTTACATGATAAACTGTTGCAAAATTCACTGTTTCAGATAATTTAGGACTGAAAATCGGAGTTAATACTGGTTAATGGTGCCTATAACTCAATCAAAATCAATAAAAGAAGGATTTGGGCCCTAAATGGATTAGGTAGGACCAAATTGGTACAGTCTGAGCCAAAATGGCTCAGCCTAGACGCGAAACGCGTTTGGGCGCGGACCATTCAGGCTTGCAATCGGCTTGGACGGTCATAACCGGCCAGGCTGGTTATCTTCTTCGTCGAGAGGAGCAAGCTCGCGACTGAACTCGCTGCTCCCGTTAGCTTTGGCAGCTGCTAGTGGATGCGTCTCGAAATTAACCCCTGAAGGGTTTGAATTCTTGTGGATCCAAGGAGATATTAAAAATTACGTTTGGAGTTCCTTTCAACGTGCTTTTGAATTTGTGACTTTTGGCTTCTTCTCAAAAAAAAAAAAAAAAAAAAAGAATTTGTGACTTTTGGCGACGTTTCAGTGATCATCGATTTTCGCCACTGTAATAGGTGTTTTAGGGATTATCAAGTGTGCTGAGCTTAACGTTGAAGTCTTAATTTTATTTTGACACTTGTATAATTAAATAATGTAGGGTGTAATTTTTGATAACTTTCGACCAAAATTTGGTTCTTGCTGGCAGTAAGGTCTTAGATTGCGTAGTTCATTTTGTTACGTCTTATCTCGTCTAGAGAACTAGTTTAGTCGTTAATGGTGTGAGTTTTCATCGTCGTTCTAGATTGTGCGAGTTTTTTATTTTATTTTATTTTATTTTTGAAGTTTTCGCCCAAAGGCTTTGCCCAGGGGTGAGCATTACCCTAATTTAGACCCTGAACCCGACCCGAAAAAAACCAAATTTTTGGGTTTGAGGTCGGGTTTGGGTCTTATTTTTACGAATTCCGGATCTAAATGATTCTGCTCGGGTTCAATGATCAAAATACGGGTCGGGTCAAGTTGGACCCAACAATAAAAGAACCGCAGGCTCGCAACTTCCGTTGATCGCGTGACCTAAGCCCATGTCTGAAGCCCACCCCAAATCGAATTTCTCAGTTTCTAAACCTAATTCTTGCGTTCTCATAGGATTATGTGATCCCCTCCCCTGCCTCAAGCTCGTGGTGGTGGCGGAGTGGCGCCGCCGCCGCAACCCTAGACGTTGAAGAGGAAGAGGTGATCTTCATCGTGGCTCCGTCTCTATAGAAGCACGAAGAAGATGAAGTGCCGATTGCTATAATACTCGACAAAAAAGAAGAAGAGAAGGTAAAGAAGAGTGATCAGAGCTATGTTGGATCGCTCTGCTCCATCTCACCTCCACCAAGTTGCCAGCCATCATTGAGTTGTTAGCCATTGTCAGCATCATTCTATCTCTCCCCCGCTAAGTTATGTTGGATCTCTTCTTCAAGAAACCTTGCGAGCCGCCGACAGCATAGTGTTTCACAGTGAAGCCGCTAGACATAATGATGGTGCCAACGCTGATCTCCGCCCTTTCCTTGGTATTCGTCGAATCGAAGCAGCAGTGAACTCTTCTCTCTCAGCCGGCGAATTGAGCATCGGCTTCTCTCTCGCTGCGATTTTCTTTTCTGGGAGGTACGAATTCGGGTTGACCTGAATTCGACCAGAACATATCCGAATTTTTTCGGATCGGGACGGTTCAGGTTGAATACTGATTCGGGTCTGTTCTGGTTAGTGTAATTTCGGGTCAGGCCAGTGTTATTAAATTCGGATCCGGTCGGATCGGCTTGGGTTGACCCGAATGTTCAGCCCTAGCTTTGCATGCGGTATAAGCTTTGTTACCGAGTAGTTTTATGAGTTTTCAAAATGTATAGAGTGCATTGAAAGTCTGCGGCATGGTTTATGCGAGGATATCGAAATTTTTTTTTTTTGGCCGATCGGTGCACATTCCGGCGACGCGACAGCGAGTTTTTGGGAAGTTGTCGTACCCTGTTATTGCAATCTCTGTGAGTCCAGCAAGAGGGCGCTGGTAGTGTTGGCTGGCTTGGTGTTTCTCTCTCTCTCCTCTCCCTCTCTCGTCTCCAGCCTCCCTGTGGCCTGCCTCTCCTACCCCTTTTGAACGAGTTAGAGGGCTATATATAGGGCTGAGCATTCGGGTCAACCCGAACCAACCCGATCCCACCCGAAATTAGAAGGCTCACCTGAACCGAATAATTATAGACCTGAACCGACCCGAATTACCTTCCGACCCGAATCGACAAAAATTCGGGTCGATTCGGGTCTATTCGGGTTGACCCAAATTATCAGTATAAGTCTTTTTCACAGAAGATAATTCTTTTGAATATTTAAATAATAAAAATGATCATTTTTTTTCTAAAAAAAAAGAAACAAATAACAAATGCTGAATTTTGATAATTCATCAAAAAAAAATCAAATAAGTGATGATTCAAATGAAGAATTTAAAATAATAAATTTGGAGATGAATTTATTTTTGAAGAAGAATGTAAAATGATAATAAACCAAATATAAATCAAAATCAAGAGCTTGGATTGTTAATGAAAGTAACTTAACTCAAATAAAGAATAAAAAAAAAAATATTCATCCATAAAATTTAGAGACCTCTAAATTTGATATTGCCTCTAATGCAGATTTGAAATTGAGACGATGAATCTCTGAACTCGAGTGATTAGTCATTCATGGAATAAAATGGAAAAAAAATGAGAGAGAGAGAGAGAGAGAGAGAGAGAGAGAGAGAGAGAGAGAGGGTTAGGGAAAGAGAAGAGTTGCGGCTGTGTGAAGAGGGGGAGAAAAAGATTTTTATTAACCCTAGGAGTAAAATGATGTGTAGTGGGCTTTGGGTAGTTATTGTCCATTAGACCTAAGCCCAATCATATTTTCTTTTGACAAGAGATAATTCGGGTAGAATCCGACCCGACCCGAAATGTAAAATTCTAACCCGAACTGAATTTATTTTACCCAAATAGCTGAAAATTTAACCTGAACCGAACCTGATCTGACCCAAACCCAAATTTTTGATTTAGTTCGGGTCGGATTTTCGGGTCATTTCTGCTAATGCTCACGCCTAGCTATATGTAGGTTCGAGGAGGCAAATGGGTGGGAATAGGGCTGAGCATTCGGGTCAACCCGACCCAAACCGACCCGAAATTTTTAAGGCCGACCCGAACCGAATACATTCAGATCCGAACCGACCAGAATTTCATTTCAACCCGAACTGACCCAAACCGACTAAAATTCGGGTCAGTTCGAGTTGGTTCGGGTTGACCCGAATAACATCACAAATTACTTTTATTCAGCACCAATTCGAATTCGGGTCGGTTCGGATTGACCCGAATAGTTATAATATGAATGTTTAAAAAAAAAGAATTAGCACATAAAAATCAACGAAAACTAATTAATACATGACTCATGAGGATAATTCGGGTCCAACCCGAACCAACCCGAAATTTGACTACTGAATCCGAACCAAATTATATAGACCCGAACTATTAAAATGCCGACCCGAACTGAACCCGAAATTTTGGCTTTGTTCGGGTCAGTTCGGTTCGGTTTTTCGGGTAGGTTCGGATAATGCTCAGCCCTAGGTGGGAATGCATTTACTGCGGTGATGGTGGCGTACGGCATGGAAGGGAGTGGGTGGGAATGCTTATCATCATCTTCTTCTTCTTAATTCTATTATTATTATTATTATTATATTTATATATATATTATAATTTGTGTGTGTGTGTGTTGGATAGACGCTATTATTATTGATAATAGTTCCAAGCATTATACGAAATGCAAATCGCGTTATGCACCATCAGAATTCTAGTTAACCGTTTAATTGTCTCAAAACAGATCATGTAGACTGATCAAGCCAAATTAAGTTTAACTGTATGAGCTGGATTTTATTAGGCTTAATCGGACTAATTAAATTTGATTAGACTAATCGGACTTAACCGAGTTTAAAAGGATCTGATTAGGCCGATCGAGTATAATCAAATTTAAATGCGCTCTATAGTCTCTAATGATACATTTTAGTCATATGTACTGACAGTCTAGATATAATGAAGTGTTAGACACTTGGTTGTCGCTTTGATTACGTGGTGAGGGAACTATGCTTCTTTTTTTTTTTTTTTTTTTTTTTTTTTTCTTTCTCTCAGCCCCCGTCGAGGGGAGGGGATCTATGCTTTTTGGGTCAACCCTTTTTTACAGTAACGTACGGATGGAAGTGACGTGTACTCGTGGGATGTGTTATAGTTCGTCTACATAATTTTATAGTGCAAAAATTGGTATTTACCTGTTGTCACGTTCCGAAAATCCAATGCTATTGATTTGTTGTCGCTCCTGTAGATGCTCGTTAGGTTACACCTTTTTTTATTAGGAAAATGTTTTTCCTGTGCCTTTGGTAGTAATAGATTTGCTCCAACTCTCACCCTACCTTAAGGTTCAATAACCATTGAATCTTCTTTTTTTTTGAATAATATAGAAGAATTATATCTTTTTCATCTAAAGAGTGTCTATATGCACGGATCTAGTTTCAAATATTATGATTTTATCAGCTAATGTCAAATAGATACTAATAAATAGAAGGGCCAGTAAGAGTCCGGTTTGTAATTAGGACGTGTCAATTTGGCTACGTAGGTTTGGATTCTTTTTAGATGTATGGTTTTGGCCTAGAAATCTCAAAATTACCATTTGCGACATTGAATAGGTATATACGCAAATAAAAAGATTGATATGAATGCGGCTCAATAATCAAGACATGACAATTTGTGCTCTGTAGGTTTGGATCATTGCTTTGGGCTGAATAGATTGGTGCAGAGGTGGCTTAGTAATCATCTCTTGTGTACGTTCGTGCTCCTTAGTTTGGATTCGATGGATGGTTTTGACCCTACAAATCTCAAAAATATTCAAACATACAATTTGCTCACCATATCTCCAAGATCCGACACTGTACTTATTTATGCTGTACAACGGATCTCGTGGAGCAATTTGGTGGTGGAAAACGACGATATATCTAGTGTCAGTACCAGCAAATCATCATTGAATTCGAGTTTGGCAATAGAAAAAATATAAAAAAAAAATGCTAATCACACTTCTAATTCTATGTTCACGTAATTCAATTTTTAAAAATAAAAAATACACTGACGTGGCATACAAACGTATGTATCATATCAGCATATTTTTCCATTTCGAGGGTTGAATCCGCAAACGGAAAATAGAGTGGGCTGATTAGCAAATTTTCAAAAATAAAAGGTTATTTGTTTATTAATCTTGTATTTATTTTTTTAACCGTATAAATCATTCTTTCAAAATTAAAAAAAAATTATTTATATAACGGCTTGAGGTCTGATATGCTGCATATGCAATTAACTTAGAAATAAAAGCGTTGTGTCACAAATTATAACCAGTATCAATGGAAAAATTGTAACAATTGATATCTCAATATCTGTAAAGATATATAAGTAGTGACAAAATTAATTATTCTTTAAATAAGAAAATAAAAACTAAATTGTCAAAAAATAGTGAAGTTTATAAAAATTATAGAAAATTTAATGGTATCATCTCTATAATACAAGCCATATGAGTTCGAACATTGGCAAAAGTTTAGAGATTGAATCGGTATTGATAGGCACACGCACAGAGATACGTATCGGCAACATCCAATTTTGCAGGCATTCCTGTGCAAAATTCTCAGAAGAAATTATAATTATGTGCTACATACAATGTAAAATATTAAGCCCTCTGTTATTCGTTGTAGCACCTTTTCATGTTTCCGGCTAGGGCTGAGCATTCAGGTCAATCCGATCCGAACCGATCCGAACCAAAATTCTTAAGACCGACCCGAACTGAATACCTTCAGACCCGAACCGACCCGAATTTCATTTCAACCTGAACCGACTAAAATTTGGGTCAGTTCAGGTTAGTTCGGGTTGACCCGAATAATATCACAAATTACTTTTATTTAACATCAATTCGGATTCGGTTAGGTTTGGGTCGGTTCGGATCGACCTGAATAGTTGTAACATGAATATTTTATTTTTAAAAAAAAGAATTAGCACATAAAATGAAAACTAATTAATGCATGATTCGTGAGGATAATTCGGGTCCAACCCGAACTGACCCGAAATTTGACCACCGAATCCGAACCGAATTATATAGACCCGAACTATTAAAATGCCGACCTGAACCGAACCCGACCCGAACTGAACCTGAAATTTTGGCTTTATTCGGGTCGGTTCGGTTCGATTTTTCGGGTAAGTTCGGATAATGCTCAGCCCTATTTCCGGCTACATTATCGGCTTAAAAAGTTAAGAGTAGTTTTGCATCTTCTCCACTTTTGAATTCAAGTCTTCCCATCTGTTATTTCTAATTACTTCCTCAAAATATTTAAACCGTATTTAATACGGAATAAACACTAACTCCTCGATCAGGTCTTCAAGTCTTCCCATCTGTTATTTCTAATTACTTCCTCAAAATATTTAAACCGTATTTAATACGGAATAAACACTAACTCCTCGATCAGTTCCTCATCAGGCAAGTCACCATATACGCCCTGTGAAGCCCATTCAACGGTCTGAGTTGGCTGACGCTTCAGAATCATTTGTATTACTAGTAATACAAATTACGTCAGTACATGAATTGTTCATTTTCTTGCCTGCAGCTTTTGCTTATATATATATATATATATAGTGGCGGAGCCAGGATTTTTAACTCGGGGGGGGAACGATTTATGCAAAGAACAATTTTTAAAATACTATTTGGTAATATAGTTATAATACAAAGTAAGAATTAAATTTTAACTCTAATATAATTTCTGAAATTCGACAATCGATTGTAGAATATAGCAAAATTATATAATTTGTGTTCAAAATATATATTGATTTTAATGATCATTATAATAAAAATTTATACACTGATTTAATAATTACAATAAATATTTAAATTAAAAAAAATATATAGCATAGTATAATTCACTATTTCTAAATAGGTATTTAAAAAAAAAAAAAAAAAAAAAGGGCGAACCTGGGAGTAAAACCCTGGTTAGTAAATTTATAGCCCAAACACCCAACCACTAGACTATGAGGCCGTTGGGTATTTCTTTGTTTAGCATAGTTATATATAGAAACAACAGGCTTTTAGTCTTCCTATCCAAATATGTCGCCGGAGTTGTATATATATATATATATACAACATAAATTATCAGTAGATATAAGTACGAGGGTTACCACCTGTCATGCTCATAAATCGCTATGTTGGTGTACTTTTATGTGGGATAGATAGCTTCGCATGAGAACCGTTTTCAGAGTAGTATTCTTTTGGATTGAGTCAGATGAACGGATAATGACGACAATGCTGGCATAATAAAAAAAATTAATCGCTGCATTATATAGATACAAGTGTTTTTTTTAAGGGTAATCAAGATAGAAATATAATAAAATATAAAATAAATATTATGATAAGAATAATCTTACTCTAAAGATATTGGAAGCTTTTTTTTTGGTAAACTGCATATCAGGCCCCCTACTTCGGGGCCGAGCAAATCAGCCCCTGAAAACGTTTTTTCAAGGGCTGATTTGTTAGGTTCGAAACCTATGGGGCTGATATGCAAAAACCCCCTTTTTTTCCTCAAAGACTAAATGATGGTTTAAGCATAATTTATGAAAAATAATATTTGGATGATGATTTAAGTCATCCGAAAAAAAATTATAAACATAGTCTATAGATTCTATAAAAAATTATAACCTTTTGACATTATTTATATTGGAAAAGATAAATATGATCAAAATATAATATGATTACATCGTTAATAGATACTCGTATAAAAATATGGAACCATCACCTTTTATATAGAGGTTTATAATATTCTAAATGAAAAACAACCTAGGTGGAAGATTAGACAATTTTCTATAAATACCTAATACACAATATTTCAATACTACTTTAACATTTCTCCTTAAACTCAAGGTAGTCTTAAGTTTGGAAAAAAATAGTTATCGAATGCCAATGTTATGCAGTATTATGACCGAAGCTTGCAAAGAAATTTGTGGACAATGTGGAATATTGTGACTGTTGGAGATCCCAATTGAAGATTGTTTGATTAGAGATGAATTTTATTGACAATTGTTGATTGGAGGTGACTGTAATAATCTCGGTTAAAGATAAATATGGATCAAAATATAATACGACTAAATTGTTAACAGATGCTTATATAAAAATATGGAATCTATCACCTTTTATATAGAGATTTATAATATTCTAAATGAGAAACAATCTAGTTGGAAGATTAGCCAATTTTCTATAAGAATCTAATACACGATATTCCAATATTACTTCAACATTTCTCCTTAAACTCAAGATGTAGTCTGGAGTTCGGAAAAAAATAGTATCGAATGCCAATGCTATGCAGTATTATGACCGAAGCTTGCAAAGAAACTCGTGGACAATGTAGAATATTGTGATGGTTGGAGATCCCAAGTGAAGATTGTTTGATTAGAGTTGAATTCTATTGAGAATTGTTGATTAGAGGTGGCTTTAATGATCTCGGGTGAAAATTTGTCGGTTTTGAGGTGGCTGTAATGATCTCGATTGACGATCCGATGGATGAGATTGATCATAGAACGCATACTAACAAATATATTTGTTAGACATATGAGTTGTTGCACGGGTAAGATCTGTACCCACCAAAATAGGTGGCTACAGATTTACCTCTATTTAGAGGTAAAATATTATCGTTCAGTAACTATTATATGGGATCCAAACGTGGATAATAGATAGTAATTATTATCCAAGTACATATTACCACCTTTTTCCATGGAATCCAAACACCACCTTAGTTATATATTTTCTTGCCAACATTTGTCTGGTAGCAAGAATCAACCTAGTCCCTCTTTTATGATTAGTAATAGATAACCACTAATCAATTTCCATAAATAATTACATGTTTAAGTTTAACTAATTTGTTTTATTTTGATTTGTCTTCTAATACCAACATTGATATTTTATTTTTCAAAAGTAGTTGCACTTATAAATCTTACTTTAGACTATGCGTATTAATATCTTATTATTCGTGAGGAATTAGTACAGGTTAATAAGATAATTAATTTAAGAGAAATCACTTCAGTCCATCTTAAATATCTCATGTATCCCTTATAACGAAGAGACAAATAGTGATTTAAGTTTCAGCACATGGCCCGTACAAAATAATGCGGGCCTAGGTTAGCCCGTTTAAACATAGAATGAGCCAAATTGGGCCCGCATAATAAAGTAGCCGGGCTGGAGCTAAAAATACCGGCTTAGGCGAATAGTGCGGTCTGGCTGGCCATATTTTTTTTTTTTGTTTGTTAAGGGCCTATTTTTTTGGAGAGAAAATAAAAAAAATACAAAAATGAGAAAGTTAGAAAGTCAATTTTCTTATTTTCTTTAAAATGAAGGTGAAAAGTAGAAATTTAAAAAATTAGATTTTTCATTTATCTTAAATAGAAAAGTGAGATAGATAGAAACCAACTTTCTTTCATTTTTAATTTTTATGTAATTTTTAATTTTTTCACTTTCTAATAAAAAAATAGGAAGTGGGAGTATAGTGAGAGTTATTAGCATTTAAGATGATTATTAATAACTATTATCTCTAAACTAATTAAATATTAATATGTTATCATAATAGATTAATATATTTATAACTAGTAAATATTATAAATTTATCCTATGATATAAAATAATAAAAAATTTATTATTTTTAATAAATAATTTAAAATAATAAATTTATTTTTTAAATAGAATTAATAAATAATATAAAAGTAATAACAAGCAAATTGATACAAATAAAAATAATAAATATATTATTTTACATATATAATAATTTTAATGATTTATTACTATTTTATAAAATATAAATAAATAAAATTACAAAAGAATATTAACTAAATAAACTAATTAATAATTTTTAATTAATAAATAAAATTGTAATTATTTTTTAAAAATTTTAAATAATATGTTTTTAGTTTTTATTAAAAAAATATTAAAATAATTTAATTATAAATATTTTATAAATAAAAAAGTTTATTTTCTTTTCACTCTACCATATAAACTAAAGAAAAAAAAAATTCAAATTTACTTTCGTACCACTTACCTATCATTTTCCACCTACTACTTCATTTTGACTTTCCAGTTTTTATCTTACCATTTTTTTATCACTTTTCTTTCATTTTCACTCTACTACTTTAATTTTACTTTTTTTTATTAGTTTTATACTTTCAACTCAAAATAAACAGTCCCTAAAGAAAATGTGAAATCCTCTTTTGACCAGTTACTAGGAAGGTGAAAATGTATCTTTGTTTTGATTTTCTCTTAATATCGTATTTTCAAAACCTAAAATAGTTTGAATAAGATTAAATTCCATATAAACCCCTAGATTCTTTCTATGGGCATATTTGTTTAGAGAGGAAGTGGGAAAGTAGGAAAGTGAGAAAGTTAGAAAGTCAATTGTCTTATTTACTTTAAAAGAAAAGTGAAAAGTAGAAAATTGGAAAGTCAGTTTACCTGTTTACTTTAAATAGAGAAGTGAGAAAGTGAGAAACTGACTTTCATTTTACTTTCCGTGTCTATGTAATTTTTATTTTTTTCACTTTCTCATAAATAACTAGAAAGTGGGAGAAAAATGAGAGTTATTAGCATTTAGTGATGATTATTGATAATTAGTATTTCTAAAATAATTAACGATTAATAGGTTGTTTTAAATACATTAATATATTTATAACTAGTAAATATAATAAATTTATCTTATAGATATAAAATAATAAAAAATTTATTATCTTTAAAATATAATTACAAATAATAAATTTATATTCTTAAAAAAAAAGAAAATAATAAAATAAAAATAATACAACAATAATAACAAGCAAGTTAATACAAATGATAAATAATAAATATTTTATTTTATTATATTATTTTAATATACAGTAATTCAATTATTTATTACTTATTTTTTTAAAAAAAATAAATAAATATTAACTAAATAAACAAAATAATATTAGCTAAATAAACTAAATAATAATTTTTTAATTATTAATATAAATTAATAAAAATAGTAATTATCTTTTAATAATTATTAAAAATATTAATTTATAAATTATTTTTTAATTAATTTAACGAATATTTTTATTTATTATTGAAAAATTATCTTTTAGTTATTATTAAAAATTATTTTACATTTAAAAATTTTATTTTCTTCCTACTTTATAATAAAAAATAAGTGCGAAAAGTCAAATATATTTTGTTATACTTTTCTATCAATTTCCAATTTACTACTTTTTATTCACTTTACAGCTTATCACTTTTTTTATCACATTTCTTTGACTTTTATTCTTTTCACTTTCTATTCAAAGTAAACAATTCCTATTCATACAAATCAATTCATAAATTTTTTAGTTACTGTTTAAAATTTTAAAAAATTTCTTTTGATCTTCGTGCCGAAGTCATTTGACCATTGATAAGTATTTTTTGAAAAAAATTTTAATATAAAAATTATAGATTATATGAGATCTATAACTTTTATGATTAGCATTTTTAAAAAAAATACTTCCAAATAGGTACTTTGAAACTTCAAAGTTTTAATGAGTTTCAAAATTAATTAATTAACCCGCTGAATTTTGGAGTTTCAAAACACTTATTTAAAAGTATTTTTTGAATTTTTTTTTAACATAAAAATTGTAGATGTCATTAAAATCTATAATTTTTATATTGAATATTTTTCTAAAATATATTTTTAAATAAGTATTTTAGGACGATGTGTTTGACACATGTGAATAACGATGTGTGACACCTTTTTGGACCACGAGCTGTTGGAGTTGGTGACGGCTATGTTGCCATTTTTTAATTTAAGAAGAAAATTTTTGTTTTATAAAATTGAACAAATTAGTTATTGAAATAAAAATAATAAATTAACCTTTCAGAACATTTCTTTCAGCTGCCTAGAATATTTTTTTGGTTCATTCGGAAAACTTCAGCATGACATACAAATGCTGGCAACACTACACTGATTGTCTGGAACACTAAATTAACTCTCTCTCTCTCTCTCTCTCTCTCTTCTCTTCTTTTCAAATCTTTCTTTTTCTTTTTCTCACGGTGTGCTGTGCAATTAAAAATTTGAAACACATGGGAATGTGATCAACCAGTCTTACAAAAGATGTAACACCGGGCGGCCCGCTCAGCCAATATTTTGACTGGCTAGCGTACTACTACTCAATCTGAGTGCTAACACAATTCGCACCATTCTCCAGTGCTTGTACAGTGCAGACCGTTCTAGTCCACCCCTGTGCTGACAGTGCCGAACAAGTCCATCATCCAGATACGGGCCAGCCGGCTCTAACGGCGTGGGCTAGCCCAGCTTTGTTATTATTTTTTTTTTTTGAGATTATCATGGGAGAATCCTGCCCGTAACCGGCCTTCATTCGATCGACCGTCGTAACAGGTAAACCGACCGTCGTAACAGCTTTGTTATTAGTTAACCAATTTTTGTGAAAAGGCTACGAGCGAAATTTATAAATGATTCTTAATTTAAACAAATTGATTTTAATAAAAAAATAAGTACTTTATAAAAGATTCAATTCAATTACCGAGCACACACACGCGGACACGGCTCCCCTGATTCGGCCGAATCAGGGTGTAGGAAACGGACGGCCGAGATCGGCCGATCCGTAAAAATACGGATCTCGCGATTTCGTATAAAACTTTCGTCGACTTATTTGACCTATTTTTAAGCATTTTTGAAAAAAATTTTGAACTACAAAGTTATAGATTTTGATGAGATCTACAATTATGTATTTTGGCATTTTTTTGAAAAAGTTTCAACTACAAAATTGTAGATCTCATCAAAATCTATAACTTTGTAGTTCAAAATTTTTTTCAAAAATGTTTAAAAATAGGTCAAATAAGTCGACGAAAGTTTTATACGAAATCTCGAGACCGTATTATTACGGATCGGCCGATCTCGGCCGTCCGTTTCCTACACCCTGATGCCTCAGCATCAGGGGAGCCGCGCCCCACACACGCTATGGACTTCACCCGTGGTTGTAGACTGTACCATTGATTGCTCTTTAAGGAAACAAGAAACTAGTATTGTTTTGTCGAACAATTTTCTTCGATTAAAATAGATGCTTTCGGTCTCTTTGATCTGACAGATTGTCTTTACACACGAGGTATAGTCTGAGCAATCTCCGTTGATTGATGATTTTTATTGTCGTCGTCAATTTTCATCCGTGTTTCGGCTCCGTTGCAGATCAAAGACTTCAGAAGTAAGATTACAGGTGCATTTGCTTATCCATCTTGTTATACCTTAGTTCAATTTCACGTTGTAGCTGATACACAACAATGCTGTTGAATTTGGATAGTTTAATAAACTGATTTGTGTTTGTTCTTCCCTTTCTCAGGGAAAAACAGGTATAATTACTGGAATTTACATATTTCTTCTAGCCTTCTGTTATGATTCTTTTCCTTTTACTTTGGGTACAACTTCCCTGTATGATGCCAAGTTTTGTTCAGTATTCTGCGGTTTTATCATTGTATAAGTAATGGCTATTATTAGGTTGGCATTTGACTCTTTCAAATCATGGGAATTTGATTTCACATTGTTAAGGGATTTGGTTGATTAATGTAATTGATTTAATTTGAAACTGGGCAAAAGTTCTGTTACAGCTTATAAATCTGAATTCTGAGGTGTTCATTAGACCCGTCTAAGCGGGACTTATCACTGGGGTTGTTGTCGTTGTCATAAATCTGAGGTGGTCACAACATGAATTCAGGAGGCAAACTTGGACTTAATTTCTCGTGGAGCGTTTATTAATGAACTGGAAGCAAGTTAGAATATTATCTTCTAGTTTTAAATGGAAAGAGCTATTTCAGCACTTAAAAACGATATTTACAAGGTTCAGGAAGAACAAACTGTACTTAGTTGACTGCTGAGAATGTATATTGTTACTCATGTAGAGTAGTGGATTGGTTTTTAAAAGTATGTTTAATGCATCCAATCTGCTCATAAGCATCTCAAGTGAAGGTAAAAGAAATTTATTCCAATTTGGTCACAATACTTCTTATTTGCTCTCTTCACCAGGAGGTCAGCATGGTTAATTTGCGTGAATTAGTGGTTTTGTCATCTAACAAGCTGAAGGTATCCATAAAATTGTATACTTGCTTAGTAGAAGGAGGTTAACTGGAAATGGAATGTCGTTTTTATTGTATTTTACATGATGGTTTGACTGTTTCTTTTGTTTATTTATTTTTTTAAATTTCTGTTTAGTAATGAAAAACAAAGTCAATTTCATCACATTTCTCCTCTAATCTCCTGAATATTTTTTTTAAAGTTTTATTTATTTATTTGTTTATTGTTTTTGCAGTTTTTATTGCAGTGAAGGTTGACTCACAAATGGGGACACTCAGTGATGATAAGTGGGATGGAGAATACTCGGAAGTCAGAGATAAGGGAGATGTCGGTTTTCTGGAGTTTGAAGATGATAATTCCTTAAAAGGTTTTGATCCCCTCGATGAAGGCCCAATAGTAATCTCACTTCCTTTCCCTTTCGTCAATAGGAAACCTCGATCCGTACTCATTGGAGAAGTCTGTGTGGACTCTATCACCATTCAAAATACTACTTGCGACTTAGTGGATTTATGGGGCATTAGGATCTTCTCTTCAAACCCTGAGGACTCTTTCGCCTTATCCTTAATAAGACCACCATCAGCTGGCACTGATCTAGAGGCTGTTGAAGATTTTCTAGAAACAACTAGTTTGGAAGATCGAGTTCTTTGTCCTGGTGAAACTCTAACTGTTTGGCTATCATGTAAACCCAAAGAGATCGGCTTGCATACATCAGTTGTTCATTTTGATTTAGGGGATGAGAAAATTGAAAGAGTGGCTTTTTTGCTAGCTGAAGACAAAGTTTCACAAGCCCTATTTACTAATAAACCTTATTGTAGAGCCTCCAGTCAGAGGAAGAAATTTGTTGTCGATAGTTACGTCTCTGGCCAACGACCCCCTCGTCAAAATAGACAGGGATTCCGATATAGCCTTCCTCCATACCCGATACCGAAAGAAGAACGTGAACTGATTGAGAGCAAACAGACACCTGAGGTCATAATGGAAGGTCTCAATATAAGGAACTATGCGAAGTACTTCAGTACTCTGATCATAATGGAAGAAATTGGTCTTGAGGTAAATCATATATCCTTCTGGGTAGCTTTTTGTTTTTCTTTCTTTTTTTAAATAGTCTTCTGTTAGAATACATTTAGTTTCATCATGACGCTATACCGCATGCAGGAAGATATGAGAGCACATGACATGGAGTGCGTGTCTATGAAGAAGAGAGGAAGCCACTTTTTGTCGCTCGAGGTTCCTGGATTGGCTGAACGGAGACCCTCACTTGTATATGGAGACTATATATTTGCAAAACTTGTCACCAGTGAACCAGATTATTGTTCTCCTCCTTATCAGGTCTTTAAATCTAATATCAGTTTTCGAGTATCAAAGCTTCCATATTTTTCTTTTGAAGAAAACAAAGCTTCCATAATTATATATGTGACAGTTCATTAGCTGAAAGATTTGCCTTTTCCATATTCTTTTAGGGTTATATTCACAGGGTTGAAGCAGATGAAATATTTTTAAGGTTTAATGTCGAATTCCACCAGGAACATCATGATAACAACATTTACAATGTAAGCTTCACATATAATAGGTTGAACATGCGAAGGCTGTACCAGGCAATTCGAGCTGCTGCAAAGCTTGGACCCGAACTCCTCTTCCCTACTAATTCATCTCAAACAAGGGAGATTAAGAAAGCTCCATTTGTGCCTCTAAATGCCTATTTAAACCAGGAGCAGGTACGATGCGTTGAGATGATCCTCGGATGTAAAGGGGTTCCTCCTTACGTGATCCATGGGCCACCAGGTACTGGAAAAACAGTAACGTTAGTCGAGGCAATTTTACAGCTCTATAGGACGAGGCCTAAAACAAGAATTCTTGTATGTGCGTCTTCGAACAGTGCGGCAGACCACGTCCTGGAGAAATTGCTTGACAAGGAGAAAATTGATGTCAGAGAGAATGAGATCTTTCGCCTGAATGCGACCAGCCGTTCATATGAGGATATCAATCCTGATTTTCTTCATTTTTGTTTCTTTGAAGACATGGTTTTCAAGTGCCCTCCTCTAAGGGCCTTGTTAAGGTGCAGGATCATTGTATCTACATACATGAGTGCGTCTCTGCTTTATGCGGAAGGTATTCATAGTAATCACTTCACGCACATATTCTTAGATGAGGCTGGCCAAGCTTCTGAACCTGAGACGATGATTCCGTTATCACCTTTATGTACAAGAGAGACAGTAATTGTCCTAGCGGGAGACCCAATGCAACTAGGCCCTGTTGTATGTTCAAGAAGTGCTGAGAGCTTTGGTTTAGGAAAGTCTTACTTAGAGCGACTCTTTGAATGTGGAAGTTACAAAGATGGTAATGAGAACTTTCTGACAAAGTTGGTTAGGAATTATCGCTGCCATCCAGCCATCTTAGAGTTGCCTTCTAAGCTTTTCTATAACAGTCAATTGATCTCTTGTAAAGAAGACAATGAGCCTTTTGACTGGGATGATCTTCCAAATAAGGACTTTCCTATTCTTTTCTTTGGCATTCAAGGATGTGATGAGAGGGAAGGTAGTAATCCCTCTTGGTTCAATAGGTTTGAGGCTAGTAAAGTTGTAGAGACCATCAAGAAGTTGTATGAGAGTATGGAGTTGACCGAGTTTGATATTGGAGTTATAACCCCATACAGGCAGCAAGTGTTGAAGTTAAAGAAGGCTCTCGAAACCTTGGACATGCAGAATGTGAAAGTGGGAAGCGTTGAACAATTTCAAGGCCAAGAAAAGGAGGTGATAGTCATATCTACTGTCAGATCCACAGTCATACATAACGGTTTTGATCGGGTACATAACTTGGGATTTCTGAGCAATCCAAGGAGGTTTAATGTTGCGGTTACCCGTGCAAAATCTTTGCTAGTCATAGTTGGAAATCCACACATAATAGCCAAGGTACATATCTTTGATGTTAGTTGTAAAAAGGTCTTTATTTTTGTTTGCCATTGAGAAAGCTGTTGAGTCTACATATTGCCGTAGGTATTTACGCGAAGAAGTCTCATCTCTTAATATAATTGCTGGTTAGCTGGCTATCAAAACTGTGTTCACTTTAGGGGTGCCAATGGGTTGATTAAAGTCCAAAACCTAACCCATTTTTTTAGTTTGGGTCTATTTGGATAATACTTAATGGGTCAAGCTAACCATTAAGTATTATCCAAATGGGGACAAGCTAAAAAGATATTTCGGATTTCAGATGTTAGTTATCACTTTAGAGTTTGGTCAATTCTAATGAATGGGCTGGGTTGGACTTTTATATTTCGGGTTGTCCCATTAGACATTTAGTTATCCAAACAATATCTTTTTAGAATTAACCAAACTCTGGGCTAATCCATAATATTGTATGGGCCGACCCAGTAGACACCAATTGTTGACACTTAAGAATGTGTTCACATTTGAACTGCTATTTTGTTTGGATAAATTTTACTAATTTGTGCTGACCCGCAAATATACATTTAGTTAGGCCAACCCGAAATATAAAAGGAGCTGGGTTGGGTTGGACTTACAATTAAAAAAAAAAAATTGGTTATGGGTTGGGCTGGACCAATCTCAATAAATACGGGCTAATGTGGGCTGGGTCTTGTTGGTTACGGTTTTTAACCCGTTGGCACCCCTAGTTCACTTTGGTGAAGTTGTCAACAAATCATAATTTTGTTTTCTAGTTCTGGTCTCATCATGTAGGACTAGTGGAACACATCCATTGAAAGATATAGATTGAGCATTCATCAAACCTAAAGTAGGACCCCCGATGTTCTGCAGCACTGAGAAGGAGTTTTATAAAGATCCAATGTTTCTTGCTTGCAATAATCCTAGGCAAAGTTCAACACCTATGAATGTGAAGCTAAAGACCGCAGAATTAATGTGTGATGTCAATACAAATTTCAGCTCCTGAGGTTGTGGTTTTTTTTCTTTTTTTCTTTTCTTTTTTTTTTTTTTTATAAATTTTTTAGATAAGTAGCTTTCTTGATTCACTAATCTTTCTGATAATCAAATCAGAAATATTTTATGCCATGAATTTGATCCCCAAGTTCAAAAACAAGTGAACTTCGGCAAAGAAACTGAACTATTATTTAAAAACAATTGAACTACAGATTTCTACCGGAATTTTAATTTTTCGTTTTTAAACTGATGGTTGATTTTTTTGAACTTCGTGATCAACTTCTTGACTTAGTTTGTATATTGTAGAAGTGCACGAATTCTAATTCTATTGAAGTAAATCCATGTACTTGTGGCCTAAACTCTTTATGCAGAATGATGTTTGGAGTTCTTAATATCATTTTCTTAGCTGTGACAGTAGCAGTTCCTGAAAATTTTTTTCGTTTTTTCTTCTCATTGCTACAAGGCTTTTACACTTTCTTTCTTACAATTTTGGAAGTTTCTACAAGAAAGGAAGTGTTTAAGAAATATCCACAACTTTGGTTTTTTTATAGTTAACCTTAGTACTTGGCTGATAATTCCATTTGCTGGCATATGTGCAAAGGTTCAGAAAACACGTGATACTAATTTGTGTTATTATTAAATAAAAATGAGAATGTCTCTTCCCTTTTGTAGGATAGAAACTGGGATAAACTCTTGAGGTATTGTGTAAACAATGGGTCTTACCGAGGTTGCCCTCTTCCCCAGCCTGAATGGCATCTCTATGACGATGAACTTGCTGCAGTTAACGGCGATGATAACTCACATGTCTTTAACAGAGCTGAGTGGGGAGAAGATGTCAAGAATCAGAATACTAGCGGGGTTGAGTACGGAGAAGACCGTCATAATCAAGATTCTGGCAGAGTCGAGACGGAAAAAGAAAGAGGTGAAAGCTCCTCAAAAATGCAGTCTAGTTTTGGATGGAATGATGATATTTCCTGGTCTAATTCGAATGGAGATGGTTGGACTGAGAATGATGATTGCTGTGATCAAAAGTTTGATAAGTCGAACTCCAATTACGGATGGGGCGACTAGTTTGCTGAAAACATCCATAGAAGCTGCTTGCTGAGAATCTCCAAAGGTATTGTTGCTCCGTCTAGCTTGTTGATAGATCTGTTTCCTAATATCAACTGCAAGCCTAATTTTCTATAGTGAAAGTCTGATAGTTTTGGCATCATATGGATCTATCTACATACTATAGCTTGAAATTAATCAAGGGTTAACCAGTCATTGCTCATTTAGTCTTAGACTAATATCATCATATTGAAACTCAAACTATAATTGTCTAGCTGGATTTTATCCTGCTATTCGGAGGTATTATATAGGTTTTAGATCTATTAGACAATATGTTCTGGAGAATCTAGCGATATTTCCCAGGACCAATGTTAGTCAATCAAATACTAATGTATACCTCCGTGCATGAATACGATTTTGCTGAAAACATCACGAAATCGTATTTATCAAGATCGAAAGGATCTTTATGCCATCTGAATTAATGTGACAGCTCAATTGTTGAAGCCATGCCTTTGTTCTTTCGTACATGTAAACTTGCCTTATGGGTATCTGAATCTGCATCTCATCTTCAAGCAGGCTGTTGTCCCGGCATCTCATCTTCAAGGAGGTCGTTGCTTCTGCATTTCGTCATCAAGCATGTCGTTGGCCGGTGCAACGCCCACAATGATGTTATCTAATATGATCATCCTCTGAAATCCTGAAAATCTTAAATCATTACTGTCAGTTGCAAGATTGGTTTTTACATGCTGTAACCTCAAAATCAATTTGCGTTCTTATAAAGTTTTAAACTCCTGTAATTCCTTTTTTACAAAAGATAACTTTGTCTTCTTGATTCATACTGTTTAGATTAAGCAATGCTATTTGGTCTGAATACTTAACCGAAAATAGTCCGTTTGTATTTTTCGTGCCTCGAGATCGGTAAATCTGTTCCTAAGTAGAGAAAAATACCGTTCAGATTGTTTTTGGCATGACGTGACGTCGAATCCTACAAACGTGTCCACAAAAATTCCAAAAACTATAATTTCTGTATTTCTCGGAGGAACAAACCTTTTAATTAAAAAGTTGAGACTGATATATTAATAAAACATGGACCGTAGATATGCCAAAGCACCCAATTTCTCTCAAAAAACAATCAAAGTCAATTTAAACGTCATGCAAATCAGTTTGAGAATCACTTAGGAGACAGTGCTACTGTGCTAGGATTTAAAGCAGTGTTGGGAGATATAGTTACCTGCCAGCGTGGTATTTTGAAGCGTCTCCAGTCCTGCCGGAAAATGAAAAACCACACACAAATACACAACGCAATCAGAAAGAAGCAAAATCAATCAAATAACACTAAAACGCGCATCTGCTTTCTAAAAAGATTAAAAACAAAATTAGGGAACCTACTGTTATACCATCTGGAGGCATTACATTAGCACTTTCGGAACTAAATTCATAACAAAAATGAAAATGATACAAAAATACTCGAATAAACAGTTCCAATCTGCAGTGAATTAATGCGGAGCTGCTTGGCGTGAAAGAGTTGGCAAATCCATGGACTAATCAGAACGTACAAGGATTTAAGTAATTAACTAAGGAAGACGATCGATGAACAACTACTCCACCAAATAAAATCTGAAACTAGAACAAAAGCTTGCACGAATCTAACAAAATTGAATTAACGGATCACGGCTTAGCCGTCTTATTGATCACTTGATTCCTGGATTAGATGAGAGATCTCGATCTCATTAATCCTAAACAGACTAATTGAATCTTCAAACTTAGTTAGCGGATATTGAAAAATATACAGAGATTGAGAATGATCATCAATACCTCTACAGTAATGATCGAAAGCGGCGACGGAGATAGATCCACCGCACACAGAGAATAGCGAGAGGAGGCGAGATGTGTTGAGCGTGAAAGGTACAACCAATGTGTGCCGAACGAGACGGCAGAGGCAGCTTGTGCCGCCGCCCTCGCGAAGGACTCCGATGAACTTTTTACAGCAATATGCCAACGGAGACGGCCGCTCCGATGGCCACAAGAAGTTGCGCTTCGGCACTTCCACATGCCAGCGGCAGACTTCCATGGCCGCCAGCACGTCGGCGCACTCGACGTCACGCTGCTGATTGGAATGCCACCGCGGCCGGAGAACGACGCCACCGGCAGAGAACGTGGCGGTGAGAAGCGACCCCGCGAGCGCGGCGAGGAGGAAGACAGACATCATCTCGGCAGGTGGGCGGGGACCTTCTTGATTGCCAACCTACTCGCTAGCTTGAAGCGAAGGGGTGGGACTATTTATAGGTCTTCGGCTATAGGAGGGAAGCTTTGAATTTTTGCTCGCACTTGTAACCGTCGATTAAGACGTTTGTACCGTCCGTTCACAGTGTGAGCTCAATGTTGATGTAATTTGTTAAAACAATATGCTCAGAAATGAAATTTGTTGCTGAGCTTAGATTTATACACAATCTAGTAGGAATAATACAGCTACAAGAATATACTGTACATGTTGCTCACGAGTCGTTCACAGATCAAATCCATCTCAGCCGTTAATTCATCTTGCTATAGACAAGCATATTCCGTGGTTATTTAGATTATTAGCACATATCTAGCTAGCCAAGGATAGCTAGCGCAAGCACACTGCCATAGTTTTAATTATCTATCTATACACAAAGCAGTGTGTAATTTAGACCACAATAATGACATTATAGTAGTGTTGGGCTCGAAATTACAATCCAATTAAATGCTGAAATTTAGGCTAATCAAGCATTAAGTCCAATTAAAAGAAGCATCTAGAGGCTTGAAATAAGTCAAAACATACACCAGCAGATGGTGGCGGCCGCTGGAAAACAGCAACAAAAATGAAAAATCTTGCTAGAAGGGGTAAGTATATTGATAAGTCTAATTTTTATATAGAAATTTTTGTATAAATTATATATTTTGTGAGGATTGTGTTGTTAGTTTCAAGTGAAAGAACCTAAATCAGAGTTTAATGCGTATCGGAGGTTTAATGCGTATTGTAAGACATACAATGTGGATATGCAAAGAAATATAAAAAAATAACAATGGATGGCTGGATGAAGAGCAACAAATGCAACTATAGTACATGAATGGTGGAATTTTTAGGGCTGAAAAGAGAAGTAAATCAGCACTATTGCGGCTGGAATTGAGAGCCAAAAGCACAAAGAGCAAGCAGCAAAATAACTAGGGCTGAGCATTTGGGTCAACCCGACCCGAACCGACCCGAACCGAAATTTTAAGGCCAACTCGAACCGAATATCTTCAGACCCGAACCGACCCAAATTTTATTTCAACCCGAACCGACCCAAACCGACTAAAATTCGGGTTAGTTCGGGTTGGTTCGGGTTGACCCGAATAACATCACAAATCACTTTTATTTAACACCAATTCGAATTCGGATAGGTTCGGGTCGGTTCGGATCGACCCGAACAACTGTAACATAAATATTTTGTTTAAATAGAAAGAATTAGCACATAAAAACCAACAAAAACTAATTAATACATAACTCGTGAGGATAATTCGGGTCCAACCCGATCCGACCCGAAATTTGACCATCGAACCCGAATCGAATTATATAGACCCGAACTATTAAAATGTCAACCCGAACCGAACCCGATCCGAACTGAACCCGAAATTTTGACTTTATTCGGGTCGGTTCGGTTCGGTTTTTCGGGTAGGTTCGGGTAATGCTCAGCCCTAAAAATAACCATTAAACGGCTGAAATTAAGGCTGTGTTTGGAAGAGTGGAAAGAAAGTGGAAGGAAAGGAAAAGAAAAGAATGGGAGTAGAAAAGAAAAGTGATAAGAAAAGTTTTCTTCCAACTTGTTTGGATAATGAAGGAATGAAAGTGAGGAGAAAATTAATTATGAATAAATATAAATAAGATATATTGTTGAATTACGATTTTACCATTGGAAGGAGATGAACAAACATATACTTGAAATAAGGATAAAATGGTCATTTTATCTAAAATGTAATTTTTCCTCCCATTTCTCTCCATTTGGGAGGAAAAAGTTTGATGTGGGCCCCATGGAAATATGAGGCCGGCAACTCCACTTTTCTATTTTTCAATCTATTATCCAAACAAAGGTAGGAAATAGAATATCCCCATAATTTCTTTCCTTCCACCTATTTTCCTTCCTCTCTCTCTAATCCAAACACAGGCTAAAGGGCTTGATAATAACTCGGAAGTTCAAATAAGCCAAATAACTCAGATGATCACTTCTATAGAATATGGATCACTATTGAGCAATACTGAGAAAAATCCCAATGAAGTGTTAAGCTAATGATTGAAAACTAGCGCTTCGTGGGAGGCAGCCTGCGCAATCTATTTTTATTTTCTATTATTTTTCTATTATTTTTTCCATTTCATTATTACTTATCTTTACTTCACGTTATTTGCTAGGAATAAGCTGCTGATTTGGATTTTGTTGGCAATGAGAATACTTGGATAGGTCACGACACTATCACCCCAGAGGAGTATTTAACTTTTTTTTTTTTTTGCATTCTTCTTTTCTATTACATTGAGGACAATGTTTATTTTAAATTTAGGGATAGAATAAGTTTATTTTGAGCATTTATTAGATCTTGATTCGTGGTGTTGAAAAATCTACCAAGAATGTCTCAAGTACAAATCGTGCTTAATTGATTGTGATGCATTGTGAATACATTTGTAAGATAAAGCATGTTGAACTTTTAATTGTCGTAACACCAAGTAGTTAGATCTAGTCATGTATGGACTGTTAGCTATTAGTGTGTATATTCTTTTTTAGATGTTTAGTTAGTTTTGTGGCAAGATACAAATGTACAAGTGAAGCATTCGCTTAATAGCCTTTAACCTTAAATTGGATGAAAAATAAAAAAAAATAAAAATAAAAACAAATAAGAAATAGAGTATCGATGATCTTAGTTATATGTTCCAATTCATTAACCAATTGGTCTGGTGGTAGAGTATCTATACTCTTAGTTATATGATAAAATACATTAGTCACAAGACTAACGGTAGAGTATCTGTGCTCTTAGTCACAGAAAAGTAAGAAACAAATTCACTGGCTTAGAGATTTAATGGTGGAGTGCTCATACTCTTAGCCATGATATAATAATAATAAAATAACAAAAAAGCTTAAAAACCCAAAATATTGATATAGGGCCATTAGGGGGCTTGCAGATGTATTATGCGTTCGTATGTGGCTGAGAAGCTAATCTAGATAGAAGAAAAATTATATATACATAAGCTATGTTGATGGAGCAAGTATGGCTAGATTTATTTGCTTGGTGTTGTATCAATTTTAGAGACTTTGTTAATGTTTGACAATTGTGTTGCTAATTTGCGTTACATTGAAATCTTTAATTGTGCTTGAAGATATTGGATTTACAATATGATTATGAGTTTTCTTTTGCTTAAGGAAAAGCAAAATACTAAGTTTGAAGCTTTTTGATAAGTCCAATTTTTATATACAAATTTTAATATAAATTACACATTAATTAATTAGACAAACCTGGTAGTTCCCAAATTAGACAAACCTAGGCTTCACAAGAGAAGGACCAAAACACCAGGACGAATTTTTCGCCAATACTTAACAGACAGTGGTACTTCAGTAATTACAAATAAGATGCTATGCAAATAACCCAACTTTATCGATTTACTTGAATTGGTTCTTGCTAAGCATAACGTGCAAGATACTAGTTTTAAAAAATAATTTTTGCGGTTTAGCTAAAAGATTATTTGAAGATTTCTATTTTATGTAATAACAAAATATATTTCAGAATTTAAAATATCATGCATTATTATTATTATAACTTAATTTAAAATTTTGAAAGGTACAATAAATCATATCGGAGATATTGTAGTTTAAAATAGTTTAATTTTTAATAGATCAAGTACATGATGATGAACCAGTAAATCGGGCCAAAATCCTCAACACTGAAATTTCGTATTACTACAATTAATTACTCTTTTGATTCATTTCACTGCGGCTAACAAACGACCGACCAACCCCGTCTATAAATACGCAATTCTGTTCCTCCATGCTCTCTCTCTCTCTCTCTCACACTCTCATTTGCTGATATTTGAGAGAGATGGAGACAGCATCGGTAGCTGTACATATGGCGGCGATCCTACTCGCACTGCTAAATTTCTCCACCGCAGTAGAAGCCTCTGCGCCGTCCAAGTGTACCGCAGAGCTGGTGGCGATGTCGGCTTGCCTTCCCACCATGGCGGCGCCGCCGGAAGATGTGGATCCGATCCCGACCATCGACTGCTGCAAGGGTTTCACCGCCGCGCTCGATAGCGCGGCGACGGGAGTCCCTTGCGCTTGCCATCTTGTTCGAGATCCGCAGCTGATGGGGGTCCCGATCAATGTCTCTCGTCTGGTTGCACTTTCCTCCTACTGCGACGGCTACAATCCTGCAGCTGCAGAGGCCTTCGTCAACGTCTGCGGAGGTCAGATTTAGGATGTCTCTTCTCTTATGCTTCAGCTGTCTGGTTTTTTTTGTATATTCTCGTTATCATCGTGTTCATTTATCTGTTCTGATTGCCATTCTATTGTATCTTTTTTTTTCTCCAGCATTTTGAGCTATTTCCTATTCTATTTGGTCATTATTGAGAATTTCATGCTAAATGCACTATACTACAATGTATTTATTAGTTTTTCATGTCCATCCTTGTCATTTTATATCCTGGTTTCACTCATTAAAACATGTCAGATTATAGGGATGTCAGAAATCTAAGGATCTTCGTATCCTCAGATTTCTAAACTCATAATCTTACCTAAATTACTTAATATTGGTCTAAAAAAATGAAATAAACTTATGATCGTATGAATTTCTATTGACTTTGTTTGACCTGCTTTACAGGAACTAAGCAGCTCCCCCCTCTCCGCGATCAATATCCTGAAGGTACGGATTAATGAACTTCTTCGTAGACCCTTATCTCTCTCTTTTCTTAATTACTCGATTAGTCAGTGGCAGTTTCATTAATCCCCTGAGCATGTATCGTTCTTATATCAACGTTCCTACTCTAGATGATTCCAAAGAAAGAAACATGACGCATCCAGATGCATCGGATCCTCCAGGCAGCGGTATATATACCCAGAAGACCAGCTAAAACTTGCTCAGATATTTTTGTTTGAAATGAAATCTAAGATCCATATTTCCGTTCTCTCTTCAAGCAGGCAACGACGAGGTGCAGCAATCACCAGCTTTCTCGCCGGACGTCCCCTCCGACGGCAAGTTTCACGTACAAATGAGCAGCGCCTGCAAGGTCACGCTGTCCAGGCGTCTCATTTATTTGGTAATGAGACTGTACCTGTTTTGCTTCAAGATGTATAGGCGGCTGTTGCGAAGAACCCTAGGAGAACCAGAAACTCCGTACTTTGCGGATCTGTAGTAACTCTCTTATGGTTGTGATGATGAATTGCCAATCTTCTATAATCTGTAGTTCGTCTCTGAAAATGCATATCGATCGAGATAAGTTCACTTTCAGACACCACTGTTAAACTGCTTCATATTAGTGTGTAAGTGATAGATAAAAATGTTTTGCACCGGTCCCAATTTACTTTGTTAAACTTGTAAAACATGCCTAAGTACTGTCAAGCTCGTGTAGAATAACTGGCAGATGAGTGACTCATAAATTATCATTCACCAGTTCGAGTTTGTCCCTATAATATAGGATAAGAATTTTTTCTAATTTTCAGAAAAAATTCTTAAAGTTATGAAATGCATGTGCTGTGCTTATACTCGATAGCAATTAGCACATATACGGGGACACGACAATTTTTTAAAAAAAATAGGATACGGGTACGGAGATACGATAATAAAACATATAAATAATTAAAAAAACTTTATACGAAATATTAAATATATTAAAATATAATAATATTCAATAATAAGTCTATCCATAATATAATATTTTACGAAATAAATATAAACACTAAGAGTCTAATTATATCAACTAAAACTAAAAAATATAATATTTGAATGTATAACTATATTATATTACTTAATTACCATTGTTATATATAATATTTAACTATTCTAGAACAAACAAACAAAATTTCTTTAAGAAAATGATATAAATACCGACACGCGTGTCGGACACACCGAACATAAGTGTCCGACACGCGTGTCCGATTTTTCTTTTTAAAATTTTTTGGGACACGCCACATGACGTATCGGAGGAGTGTCGTGTCTGATACGGACACGGATACGTCAATATTTTTGAGTGTCCGCACTACATAGCTCGATAGCATGTTCGCAAACAACGTACCCCTTCAAAGTTATTTCTATTAGCCTACTCTAAGAAACGAGTAAACAAGTAACCCACGTTAAAAGAACAAATAACCATGGTCACACAACCGTTGGCTTGTAAGTTGTAACACCATATGCAACTGAAAGATGTTTTGGCACCGACAGCTCTTTCCACTATTTACTTCCACACTTAACCATGGCGAGAGAGGCAACCAGGATGAGGAATGTGTGGTAACCCTGGGATACAGTTGAAATAAGTCTGCACTCTATGCCGATTCGCGTATGTAATATGATATGACTAATCTGAGTGGCACGCTCTACCGACAAGTTATCCAGGTTATGTATGCCCAATTTCGCAATTACCTTATTATTAAAGATAAAAACACATAATATACTTGCACAATCTAGAAACAATACAATCATCCTGATAAAAAACACAATATACTTGAAAATCTAGAAACAATATAAATCATCCTCTCGTCTCATCCTATAAATCAAATAATAAAAAGATCTCTGACTCTAAATTCAAAAAGCTTACACTCAAACCCATATGATACATTAGATTAATCTAACAGCTTTTAGAACTTCAGCTGAATCCAAAGCAGAAACAATAACGGAAAATGGACG
Source organism: Xerophyta viscosa (assembly GCA_002076135.1). Taxonomy (NCBI): domain Eukaryota; kingdom Viridiplantae; phylum Streptophyta; class Magnoliopsida; order Pandanales; family Velloziaceae; genus Xerophyta; species Xerophyta viscosa. The sequence continues at coordinate 412,106 of MJHO01000097.1, read as the reverse complement.
GCCGTTAGCTTCACAGATGAGCTTGGCAGTAGCTCGATGGGGCGTTGCCCGTCGTTTGATGGGCTATCAGCAACCGTCGGTGGGGTTTCTGGCAAAAAAGCTGAGGAAGGTGACGGCGCGTCGCCGGACGCAACTGGTATCGGAGCGTATGCTGAGGGCGCTGTAAAGTTCAGGTAACATCAGTTCATTACCTAATAACGCTGACATTTTAGCCTGTCTTGAATCAGCATTCAAGCAAGCATAGTGATATTCTTAATTTCTTATTGTTATTATATAATATTATTCACAATATTATTATTCATTAATGAAGTAATTTCATATTTGCCACTACTTTTGTACTTTACTTTTTTTGTGATAATAATTAAATCAAGCAGCTCAAAACACATGAATATAAGTATTTTTTAAAAAAAATATGATTACGAAATAATAGATTTTGATATATTAATTTTTTAAAAAAAAAATCTCTAAACAACTGTTTTTAAGGCTCCAAATTTTTGGTTACAAAAAATGATTGGAGACTCAAAAAATCTTTTAAGAAATTATTTTTGAAAAATATTGAATATAAAAATTATAGAGTATATCAAAATCTATTTTTTCTATTAATTTTTTTTTAAAGTTATATGTATCGGTTTTAGTGTGTTTTTATAAGTTTTTCACAATACTAGAAATTTATTTAAAATAATTTTGTAGGACCTTATTTGAAAAACCTAACAGTTAAACTTACGTAACGGAGGAAGAGAGGGCCCGTAGCTCACTGGACCTGCCATTTAATAACACATGAGCATATTAGGGTTTATATTAGAAATTCAAGCGAAATGGGCATGTTCATCTCCAAGTTACTGAATTAATAGCAAGGAAAGTCTGTGCAGCCCGAGGGGTCGGAAACTTGAGTTAACCTCAATTCTCTTTTTAAATAAATAATTAAAAAAAAAAGACACTCATCATCAGTACCTGGACCTGGAAGTGGCATTGCTGCGCCTGCATCTGCAACCATGGAAAAAGAACCAAGAATTTTGTTGAGTAAGCGTATACTGGCCAACAATGGGGCACCCGCAAAGCAAAATCAGTAGAAATTAACAAACCTTTACATTTCAGTGGTATCCTGGTGGACTTGCACACACGGGGGAGCGAGATAGCGAGCGTCCGGTTAATCGGAAGGCTGAGGGGAACGTTTCCGGTGAGGATGAGGCAAGCGCAATCCGTGCTGCTACTGATGAGAGAGCCCAGAGAATTGCAGCAGTCATTTGTCGGCGATCCGCCCCCGTTTGTGCTCCCTGTCAAGTAATTAAAGCACGGTGTGAAGCTGCTGATCAGCGAGTTCGTGCACGCTATTGGTACTTGTTGGCCCCTCGCAAGAACCACCGTCATGGCGGCCAAAAAAACGCCGACGAAGGAGCTCCTCATCTTTTACTGCCGGTTTTTGGTGGTCTATATGGGCTGGTTATAAGTTGTTGCAGGAAGATTATGGGATTTAATAGTAAGTGGGTTTGCGTGGTACGAAGAAATAGTAGATTTGAAGTGGTTCTGGAGGTCACCAACTTCATCTAACTATACTAACGGTAACAGGGAAGTTGGTGTAGTCCTTAATTAAGAAGAATAATTTAACTATAGAAAATAGCATACCAGTCCTTTTTTTTAAATATTTTACAAATCAGTCTCTGATTTTGATTTCTTTACAAATTAGCCTCGGTCTTAAAATAGCATGCATACTAGTTCTAAATTTTCTCAAAAGATATTTTAAAATTGTGTCTTGAGGTTTCAAAGTCTTAATAGTTTTAAAATTAATCCACTTATTCGCTAAGATTTTGGAGTTTTAAATACTTATTTAATAGTATCTTTTAGAAAAATTCGAATACAAGAAAAATAAATGTTACTGTGGTCTTTAACTTTTCAAAAAAAATATATTTGTAAATGGGTATTTTGCTGTCAAAGATAATGGATTGTAAATAAGTGATTAATTCATAAATGATGTTTTAAAGGAGGGGCTAATATGCCAGTCTCCCATTTAACTAAGCTCATTCAAACAAGCAACTGCAGAGCTCTAACGTATGTCTACTGTTGCTCCATGAACAACCTTGAAAAGCCTTTTTTTTTTTTAGCATTTTTAGTCCGTTAATAACTATAAATTGCAAATTTTGATGTTTCATAAATTTCGTGGTCCCAAACTTTTCAGATTTTTTTTCTAAAATAACATAAAAAGGTGGAATGAGCACTCGCATGTGAACGCATTCACCCACCTTCAAAAGCCACAGCTGCTACTATCGGATACTAGCATTGCTCATGTCTGTAGAAGGCGGACAAAATATTCCAAACCATTAGAGTAGCGCTATCCAATATTTTACTCCCAAGTCCAAACATTTATCTTAAAGTTCAAAAGTAGCCGATAAAGAAAGATTTCGTTCCGATATCTGAAAAATATCTGCCAATGTAAATGGTCGATCATTTGGGCTTAAAGAATTAAGCGATTTTGACAAATCAACCTCCATTTCTAAGTCAGTCTTGAAATTGCTGGCAAGATGACGCATCAATTAAGATTTTTGGGTGGGGGGTTGAGTTGTCTAAGCTTTAAAAAGGGGGTCGTTGATATATAATTAACCTAAGAATTAACCAGGTTGGCTACCAAAAATTCTATGATCTGTCTTTTTTGTAGTCCTACCTACTTCCATGTTTGGAAATAACTAACCAATATATATAATTCACAATGATATGGAGTCTAAATAAACACAATAAGTTGTTACAGTAGGAAGAGTTGGCCACCCACATCTTACTTAATTGCACCAGATATTACTGCTATATAAACATCAGCAGGCACACCTCTTCACCATCACAGCAAGCAAACTACACAGCACAGCTTGAATAGCCACTCAAAACATCAAACAACTTTTCCCAAAAAACTCTTGCAGATGGCTCGTGCAATTAATCAGATGGCAGTCCTGGCAGTGATCATGGCGGCAGCGGCGCTCTGCAGTCCCACAACGGCTCAGTCCACAAGCGGCTGCACCAGCACGTTGTTGAGCTTAATGCCATGCCTGAACTACATCAACGGAAACTCATCTTCGCCGTCTTCTTCTTGCTGTTCGCAGCTCGCAAGCGTCGTCCAGTCGCAGCCGCAGTGCCTTTGCCTGTTGCTGAACGGGGGAGCTTCGTCGGTGGGAATCACAGTCAACTCAACCCGAGCCCTTGAACTTCCCGGTGCCTGTAAAGTTCAGACTCCTCCTGCTAGCCGCTGCAATGGTAATTACTACCTGTACATTTAACGACTTCATGAGTAATGCTTCATTAACATGACATGTTGGCCTGGGATATTGTATAATAGTTGACGTGTCAGTCAATCATAATTTAGACTATTCATTAACAGGAGCAGAATGCTGCAGTGGTAGGGTAGATGTCAAAAGGTCTCGCTACATTGGGTTCGACTTCCAATCTTGCCAGTATGACTAAAAATTCTGCTGGCAGGTATGCGTAGTTGTACCAGCGCACGTGCAATTGGTGGCTTTACCAAAGAATCGGTCCTAAGATAGTCTTCTTTGGGATGAGCCGGATACGGATAACTGCAGTGGTGGTCCTAAAAGAAAGGACTATTCAATAGCACCAAATGCCGGATGTTGTTTCAACTGCGATATAATTCTTATCATATAGCGTCTTTAACATTAATACTGGATATAATTATTCTAATCTTTTTGTTTTCTTCTTCGTTTTTTTGGGTAGCTGTACCTCCTTCATCTCCAAAGGCAGCGCCTACAACACCGAGCTCACCTTCTACACCTTCAGTTCCAAGTGTTCCTTCAGGTACTTGACCAAATTTCAAAGCAATTATTAAAAAGATCTTGTGCTCATTTTCTAATTCTTGCACTATATATCTCTTGTAATGCAGGAGGGACGAAGGATGTTCCATCCACTGTCGGAGCATCTTCCGACGGAACTTCAAACAAGATAGCAAGTTCTTTCCTGCTCGTTGTGCCCTCATTGCTTCCAGCTTGCCGAGCATCACCGGTTTCTTAGCTTTTTAAGATTGTTCATGTAGATTTTCTTATGCTTGGAATGTTTGGAGTTGTATTCTTTACAGCAGCTGCCCAGTTTTCTGTGTTTGAGTTATTTGGATTCTTTTGTAACAGTTGAGCTCTTGGTTGTATAAAATAATGCTATTATTTTGGAATATAACTGGACCTTTTATAAAAAATTATAGTCAAAACTGTAATATTTCAGTTCCGCAAACAAGTAAAATCAGTTCATCAGGAATCGTAATATTACAATTTTTTTTTTTATAATTTTTTGAGTAAAAGGCATGGCTTGTATTAAGAAGAAACTCATGTGAGCCTCAGCTGACGTGAGTGGAAGTAGATACAGCTCGGAGTACAACAATAAGCACCGGTAGGAAAAATACAAAATCAACAAGAACACAGGCCGGAAAAATATTTTCTTATTTCATGATAGTAGTGAACAGAGCCGTGGGCCCGTTGTCGCAATGCTGCGTTGACACAGCTCTTGTGCGGCACTTGATCTGCAAGACAGAATTAAGCTCAGCCCACCCGAGCAAACCTCAAAAAACATAGAAGGTAAGGAAAAGCACTCTATTGCTCTGGAAAATGAGGAATACAATGGTGTGGTGTGCTGCACAGTGGTCCAATATATACAACATGTCTAGTAGATGTAACTCCTAAGCCTTAATGGCTGGGCAATGAACAGTCACAATAATTGCGACAATTAAGGCCCACTAGCCCTGCCATAACTAATAGCCTTTATGGTAGGGCCGAGCATTACCTGAACCTACCCGAAAAATCGAATCGAACAGACCCGAACAAAACCAAAATTTCTGGTTCGGTTCGGGTCGGTATTTTAATAGTTCGGATATATATAATTCGGTTCAGGTTCGGTGGTCGAAATTCGGGTCGGTTCGGGTTGGATCCGAATTATCCTGACGAGTCACGTTTTAATTAGTTTTTGTTAGTTTTTATGTGCTAATTCTTTCTTTTTAAACAAATCATTAATATTACAACTATTCGAGTCGACCCGAACCAACCCGAATCCGAATTGGTGTTGAATAAAAATAATTTGTGTTGTTATTCGGATCAATCCAAACCAACCCGAACTGAATCGAATTTTAGTCAGTTCGGGCTGAAATGAAATTCGGGTCGGTTCGGGTCTGAAAGTATTCAGTTCGGGTCGGTCTTAAGAATTTCGGGTCGGTTCAATTCGGTTCGGGTTGACCTGAAATGCTTAGCCCTAGTTATGACTAGAGTTAGTGACATTCTCCCCCACCTGTGATTGCGACAATCTCATCGCGTTCGTTGCATGATACTATTGGATAAGCCTCCTTGAAGTGCCACAAGTCCTTGGGTGGCTCCCAGCATGCCTCGCTCCGTGGCTGACCCCCTTCCGTGGATCAAATACTCATGGTTGGATCCCACCGTGCACTATGCAAGCATGATGCGTGAAATTTTAGCAAGTGTACTAATCGTACAAGTAATAAAGAGTGAGTAGAGTATTGTTCTCTCGAAGACTGAATTTATTGATTACCAGCCTAAATATAATCCTGATTTTATTTAACGACCGAAATGACTAAAAAATATAATTCAAATTGATAAAAATTATCCAAAAGATGATATTGAGGTACACAATTTGCATTTGCTATGATAATCTAAATTTTTTTATCTAGCATTCTGAACAAGATTAATTCAATTTTCAGCAAGTCCTTATTATTATTTAATATTCTCTCTCGATAAATATTAAAACTATTTCTCTCTCATCACCTATTATATCTCTATACAAGTTGATCGGAGAGAAACGCATTATATTTTAGGAACTTCATTTGCTACACGAATTCTACATAAATATCTCTATTTTACATTATTTCGTGGTATGTTTCACTAGAAGCTTTATTTATGATTTATTTTTCAATCTCATCATAAATTATCGTTTCATTTAAGTGATGATCAATCACTTAAAAGTATTAAGAATAGTGAAACATTCGATATTGAATTAACTATATTTTAGAATAAGTTGATAAAGAAATTCATATTTTCATAGTTAGACTACAAATTTTGTCCTCAGCAAAATTTATTCCATGGAGAAAAAATAAAAACAAATTAAAATTACAAACTTTATTCTTCCAACGGGGTCCTTCTTATGCATGTCTCTCCTTCTATTTATATCTTACATTCTTCTTTATTTTCTTCTCTTCTTTAATTTTCCAAAATAAAATTTTCTCCTTGTAGTTTTTTTTTCATTTGGGTTGCTTTCCAACATTTTTCTTCTTAAATTTACTTATTTATTTTCTTCATTTTTCATAAGCTTTAAAGACTTTAATTGGGCTTCAAATCTATCCAGAATAATGTAAAATTGCTTCGATCCACCGATCGAATTTTTAATGCGTATTTAACTTCAATTTAATAATTTTGACCTACAAACAATCAATAAATAATAAAATTAGTGTACAATCAATACTAAATTTATATATATAAATTATGCTTATCAAAGCACCTCTTGGACCTCCCTATTGAAGGATGCCTTGCAAGCAAAAGGATCTTGTCTGGACCCGCATACACTCCAAATCCCCGTGATTTCATAGTACGGCTTCAACAAACTCACGTGAAAGAACGGGTAGAATTTGATCTCCGGCGTAGCTCTAAGCAACAGTGACTAGCAGCCTAGTCCTTTATTTTTTTTTTAGATTATCGTGAAAAAATTCTGCCCGTAATCGGTCCTTATTCGAGCGACTGTCGTAACAGGTAAACCCACAGGTGGCACCGGTCCCTATTCCACCAATCAAGGGATTCCATCCTTACGGGTAGAGCAGACCCTGATGTACGCTCCCGAAGGGACCTCAAACCATGGTCCATTTTACTCCCCACGAGATATAGGAGGGTCTTCGACCCCCACACCCCCTTCGGAGGACATCTCCTGGAGTCGAACTCTGGACGTTCGCTTCCTGAAGCGAACGTCCGAGCCGCTCACGCTGCGGGACAGCCTAGTCCATTATTAATCCAATAAAGTTACCATAAATTATGCAATAATAGCTACATTTAGTTGAGCTCTCGATTACCTGCCCTCTTGTTTTTCTGCAAAAGCAAAGACACGGATTGGAATAAAGTTCTAACTAGGTGAATGAGGATTACTTAGGATACTAGTTTTGCACCCTGTCATATGCACGGATATATGTTAATCATATATAAATGATTGATATTAAAAACTTAATTTTCTTATATTTTTAATTTTATATAAATTAATAGTTATTTTTCATAGTTATATATATATATATATATATATATATATATATATATATATATATATATATATATATATATATATGATCAAATGTTACTTTAATTATGGATAAATGTTTTTAGAAAAATTCTTATTAATAAATATTATATATTTATATTTATGTCAGCATGTAGATACTTTTTATAAATTAATTATTATTTTTATGAATTTATTATACTTTATTTAATATTTATTTTAGACTTTTTATATTTTTTAAATTAGTTATATGACTTTTAAATTCTTATCAACTAATATAAATACTATGTGATTTTTTTTCTAAAAAATAAAAAAAGAAATTCAATAAGGCATACAGAAGTTATTTAAGATTCCACATTGTAGGACGATTGGATCATCCAATTTTATAGAATTTTTTTTAATAAAATAAATTTAATAAATAATTATATTTTAATCTCAAATTTTGAATATTTTTAAAAATAAAATCGGGTCGCCTGTTAAACAGACGATCCTCGCCAGCGTGGCGGCCACCTACTGAGTGGCAGGCCAGGTAGGCATAAGGTCGCTTTTTTCCAGGTAGGCATAAGGTCGCCTATTTAACAGGCGATCATAAGGTCGTCTCTGAAAGAGGCGACCATTACTCTCAACCCGAGCCATTCAGAGGCGACCATTGCTCTCAACCCGAGCCAGAGAGCAACTATCTCCTTCTCTTTATGCCTGCATCTCCAAACATCTAACAATACCTAACAATACCTATAATAAGATATACACATCTAACATCTAACAATAATACCTATACAAATAAACATACACATGTAACAATAATAAACAATAAATATCACATTCGACACTTTTATCAAACACATCACAATACTAATATTAAAGTTATAAAATATTCAATAAGTTTTTTATCACATCGGTGCATCATATAAATAGCACAAATACTAAAGCATATTTATATTATAGACTTGTTGTTTAGGTCTTCTAGCCTGCTTTGACCTTCGCCTAAACAACCCCATGATACCACCTCGATGTTCCTCTTGTTGCTGATCTGGTTCTTCAGGAGCCTGAATTTGTTGTTGGTGGGGAACTTCTTGAGTGATGTTGTCAGGATCAAATGTAGCAGCTTCCTCGTTGTCGTGCGATGATCCTTGACCATAATCTCAAAATTATTGATAAGAATAATACTGCTCGTACGTACCATAATAATGCGCAGTAGAGTCCCTGCTGGGCCACTCCGCTTGTATGTGCATCTCTTGGAAAAGCTGCTGCTCCCACGAATTGTCTTGCTGTACCCCACCAGCATCTTCATTCATCACTGCTGGCTCATCAAAATATACTGCAGGAGGCTGAACCATCATCAATATATCATGCCGTGTTCTAAGTGCGTACTCGTGATAATTTTGAAACATTAAGTTGCAAACACTTTAGATGTATGCCCCGTGAGTGTAGCCTAAACAAATGTGCTCACCAGCAACATTGTAAATATTTCTCATATTCTCCATCTGCTATGAAAAAAATAAAATGAATTAAAATACATAAACGGTACATAAAAGGCATATGCATACTTGTTGTGAATAAAAAGTGACGTACAATGTAATCGGTCATTAGACATTTACGAGAGATGAATGGTGATTTTTTTATACCAGTCCATATAAATGTGAATACCATCACCCCCTCCCGATACGATACGATTATCCCTGTCGTTCCACATCTCAATATATGGTTGATATTTCATATTCCAATTTGTTTTGAATGAAAAAATATGATCATGCAAATTCGTATCGGTGTAAATAGTGCCTGGTATATCCTGGAGGAGGCTAAACTGACGTAGGACCTGGTCGGTTGCATGCAATTCAATTACGTTGAAAAATATAAGTGGCACCTGCGCGCGCCAAATACGTCTGCCCCTTGTACAAATTTCTGGAAGGCGAGCTAATATATCCTCCGTATAAGTACACCATATCATCTGCAGGATAAGAAATATATATTATATAATATAATGTTAATGCTAAACAACAGTAGCTGAAGATAAAAATATTGACAACATATATGCTCATCTGTCATGGAGTCAAGCTGAAAATGAAATGTCTTCAACACGTGCGAACTACTCGCAGATCGTTGTAGATCACCTTGAGACCATCTATACCAATATAGTCAATGTAAGTAGAAATAACAAATAATTGTAACCTTTTAAAAAAAAAAAAAAAATTAGTGGAAAACAGAGTACATGTATGCTAATGGTACAATCTGCAAATCAGCATTCGTCGGTATGCTCCTGATCCTCGGTGCAGTTAATGAAATTCATTCGTACGCCCAATACTGCAGAAGGATGCAACAACCGAATATCTGCGTCTGCTTTCTTTTGGAGGCATTGCACAAATGTCTGTACAACCAAGCAAGAGCAGTGCCTCCCCAACTATAACTGGATATCTCATCAAAATTCTCTAGCAATAATAGCACAGATAGATATACCAAAGCCAGATGTATCAGAAAATAGAGTACGAGTAAGCAACATAAAAATATACGCTCTAGCATACTGATCCAGTACGGCCTCATCTGCTCCTGGAGGTATAACAGAGAACTCTTCGAAGAACCATTTTATATTAATCCGTCCTCCTTTTTTCCTATCCGGTGGAGGTACTTTGCCAAGTAACCTCGTGCATTGCTCGTCCCAAAATATTCCTGCTGTAGAGTAGGTCACCGGCTTGCCGTCTACAGGCAAACCCAAGAGTACTTCCACAACCTGTAGGGTAATCGTACACTCACCTACAGGTAGATGAAAGGTACGCGTCTCCTGACGCCATCGCTCGACAAGGGCCGTGATTAATGCCTGATCAATCTGCATGAAGCCTATACGCCTGAAACTATACAAACCTGCCTGCTGCAAATACGAGATAATGCGCGGATCAAGCTCTACATTCTCATGCATTAGTGTATCTAGTCGGCGAACTCGTAGGACAGTCTCATCTCCATCTATCGCATCCTGCAATCGATGCTGATCCTGTAGGTATAGTACACTGTTATCGACAGGTCCATGGTTAGGGTCCATGATATCCTGCATATAAAGTTTAAACAGATGTTCAGTACAACTTCACAAATTTGGCTGTGCTCACACCAGCTTCATAATTTTACCTGCAATAAAATTACAGTCCATATTTCTGTGATCAGAAGCTTGCTCAGCTAATTCGTTGAAACATTGATGGGGGCCAAAGTATTTTACTATCATCCACATTCCTTCATTTTCTTTCAGTCTTGCTCTTAGGTGCCAAATACAACTTTCTTTACCAGTCACGCAGTTTGCCAACCATATCTTCTTATTGGACAGCTCAACTTTGTACTGATTTTGCACCTCTATATGATATGCTTTTACCGCATGAATTAGAGATTTTTTATCTCTAAAGTACATTCCTTTGCGAAATTCCTGCGTTGGATCCCATGCGGCTTCAGTGTCGTGCATCATTGCAGTGACAGGTGCATTTTGTTAGATTGCAGACCAATCAATATGAGTATAAGATATGGGCACATCGTACGTTGGTAGCGAAGTTGGCACACTTGGGCCTGCTTCAGAACCCCCTACATTGTATGCCTGTGAACACCCAGGATTGACATTTCTGGCATTAGCTGTTTCGTCATCATCCGACAATTCTTCGCCCGAAAAATTTTCATGTGCATTTTCATAAGAATCTGCATTCTCATCTCTGCACTCATCGATTGGAGAGAATTGATGGCATACAGGATCAAATGCAGACTGTGAGGATTGTTAGATACTCGTGCTTGGGCCGGTACTAAGTTCACGTTTGGTTCACTTAGGGCGACATTACAATCAAGTCCCTGTTGTGTACTATCTGCCGACTCCAAACTCAAAAATACATAGGCAGTGTCTAGAGAAAATCCGTTAAGATTTTCCATATCAACATCACTAGCAATAGGTAACAACACATATATCACAGAACCATCAAGTGACATTACTGGATGCCTTAACGATACGCTAAGCAAATGTTGTGATATGTCAATACCGAACCTTCTGCATAACCGTTCAATTAACATTGTATACGAACAATTCGGTGGTACAACTATGGCACCAATAGGCTGACGGTCGTATGTAACACCATTTGGACCGTCTACTATATTGTCATTCATATAACAAATCAGTTGATGCTGCGACATCTATAAAAGTTTAAGAAAAGTGGTTACTAAACCTTATAATTATCATAACATATTTTACTAAACCCTTTTCAAAAATATCAAGTGATTATATTTAATCAAATTTTCGACAGAACCTCATCTGTATTTTATAGAAAATCTAACATTAAAATTTAGTAAAAATATACAAGCGGAGGCCACACGCCCCGCACGAAAGAATCCATACCACAATATAACGAAACACAAAAAAAGGGCTACAAAGGTCCTACTGACCCCGCCCACAACTATTCAATAAAAATATTCAAGATGAGGCCACACGCCCTATACGAAACAATCCATTTAAATATAACAAAACACAAAAAAGGCTACAAATGTCCTACTGACCCAGTCCACAACCAATTCAGTACAAACATTCAAGAGCAGGCCACACACCCTATACGAGAAAATTAATTCCACAATATAACGAAACACAAAAAAAAGGGCTACAAAGGTCCTACTGACCCAGTCCACAACTAATTAAATAAAAGTATTCAAAAGTAAGCCACATGCTCCATACAAACCAATCAATTTCACAATATACAAATTACTAATATTACAACTTAAATTACAATATACTACTAATATACTAATTTATTTTATTTATACACATAATAATATTTTTACATAAATAATACTATTTAAAAAAAATCTAAATAACTTGATTTACATATAATTTAAAATTTTCATACAATCTAATAAGATGTATATACGTATATTTATATCGTATTTATACCGTATTTTCATAATACATATAAAAATATATTTTATTTCGTAAAAATGTACTACCAACTTACACAAATCTATATTTATAATTTTAAACTCAAACACATATATAGAAATTTGTAAATCTAAAATTTAAAATTTAAAATCGTAAAGGATTCGTAAATATACCGTATCTCTTGAAAATTCTTCGAAATTAGGTTGCTCTAGCTATAACTAGCTTACATCTACAAAATTTTGAGAAAAAAAAATAGAATTTTGAGGTAGAAAATGAAGAAAATAGGAGAGGAGTCGACGGAGCTTGCGAAGGGAAGGAGAAGAAGAAAAGAGAAGGAGAGAAGGAAGCTGGCTCGGGTTAATTAAAGGCAACGGTCGCATGTTAAACAGGCGATTTGTAAATCTAAAATTTAAATTTAAAATTTAAAATCGTAAAGGATTCGTAAATATACCGTATCTCTTGAAAATTCCTTCGAAATTAGGTTGATCTAGCTATAACTAGCTTACATCTACAAAATTTTGAGAAAAAAAAAAATAGAATTTTGAGGTAGAAAATGAAGAAAATAGGAGAGGAGTCGACGGAGCTTGCGAAGGGAAGGAGAAGAAGAAAAGAGAAGGAGAGAAGGAAGCTGGCTCGGGTTAATTAAAGGCAACGGTCGCCTGTTAAACAGGCGATTATAAGGTCGTCTGTCTAACAGGCGACCCTATGCCTACGTGGCTTGCCACCCACGCTGGCGAGGGTCGCCTGTTAAACAGGCGACCCGATTTTATTTTCAAAAATATTTAGAATTTGATATTAAAAAAATAATTATTTATTAGATTAATTTATTAAAAAAAATTCAATTTTATATATTTATATATCAATTTGCTTCCGTCTAAGGGTTTTTTTTTTTTTTTTTGAGATTATCTTGAAAATTTTCTATCCGGTTCACTTTTATACGATCACCGTAATAAACAAATTCATGAGTGACATCGATAAATTTTTCACCAACCGATGAGTCTTAGTCTTTAGAAGCGTGCGGAGATTCGAACTTTGGACGCCCAATTTATAAGTTAGAAGTTCTAATATCCATCCTAGACATTTTTGGAATATTAGCTTAGTAAAATTCAGGTAGGATGTCCGTGGGGGAACTTTATACCCCCTCTATCTCTTCTCTCAAAGAGAGAATAAAAGAAAAAAGAAAAATCAGGTAGGATGTGGTAAAGTATAATATATATATATATATATATATATATATATATATATATATATATATATAAAACTCGGTATCAAAGTAGTTGAGCGCCATGTGACACTTTTATAACTCACAATATACTACATGACGTCTCTATTGTCTTATCATTTGACATGTGTTACTCAAATATAATAAATATATAATTAACTATATATTTAATGAGAGTTTAAATTCAATGCATACTTAATATATTAATAATAATTTTATTAAATATAAAAAATTAAGTATAATTTATAATATTTTATTTTATATATTAATGATAAATGATAATAATTTAGAAGAATTTGAAATGTCATCATCAAATTTTCAATAATCTATGTAATTATATACAATATATACAAATAGGTAATCAAAGTCGTAACTTTTGCTATGTAATGAAGAATTTTAAAGATGATCATCAAATTCTTAATAATCTATATATCATTTAAATATAAACACTATGTATAATTTATTATTTTAAAAGTAAATGATAATAATTTAGAAAACTTTGAAAGGTCATTATCAAATTTTTAATAATCTATATAATTATATACAATATATACAATTAGGTAATCAAAGTCGTAACATTTGCTATATAATGAAGAATTTTAAAGGTCATGATCAAATTTTTAATAATCTATATATAATTATATACAATATTTATAATTGGGTGATCAAAATCGTAACTTTAGATATGTAATTTGGTATTTTTTTCTCTAATTACATGTGATAAATATAGTATAATATTTTAATAAAAATAAATATTAATTTATACAAACTTAATATATTTAAAATAAAATAAGCTTTCAAATAGTAATATATATATATATAATATTTTATTAAAATAATTATTAATTTATATATTAAAATATAAGAAAATTTTAATATTATTTATTTATATTGGTGACTAACAACTGCGTATCGCACATGTTCAAAACTAGTACTTTTTAAGCTTATATCAACTCGTGGCTAGCATGAAATTCGTGGGACGTTAGAATATCGATCTCCTATTTTGTGTCTCTCGAGTAATGAAAAGCACGAGCTTAGGTCAACAAGCTTATTTAGTTTCCAAAAAAAAAAATGTCAAACATCTCAGCAGCTGGGCCCAAGCACCTTATTTCTCCTCCAAAGAGCACAAATATCCGGATTTTTGGTGACCTATAATTCGTGGGTTAACTTCCTTCACCTAATTCTAAAACCAAACCAACATATTACAACCACCATATCCAATCTTCTTTTTTTTTTTTTTTCGTTTTGTCTTTTTCAACGCAACCGGCCACCCATGCACAACTAACAACAGCATATCTTCCCTATTAAAGCCTCACTCTTCTCGTTCACTCTACCATTCAAGCTAAGCTCTCAAGAGCATCGCCAAATTCTCCCACTTCTCCTCCAGTTTAAGAAATCAGATGGCTCGAGTTACTTTTGCCTTGGGCTTGACCATGGTGGTCATATCCACAATGTGGCTCAAGTCCCCAGCCCAGACATGCATGCCAGCCCTAGTGTCACTGACCCCCTGCATGTCTTTCCTCAACGGAAGCTTGACGTCTCCGTCTGACATGTGTTGCACTCAGCTCACTGCGATTACGCAATCACAGGCCGTGGTTTGCCTTTGCACAGTGCTCAATTTCGGAGTTAACCAGATCCTTGGAGTCCCTATAAGCCAGAGCCAGGCAATAACACTTCCCGGGGCATGCAATCTCCAAATTCCGCCCCTCAGCCAATGCGATGGTAATGTGTGATTGAAACTGTTAAGCTAGCATGTTCGAAGCATAATTTAATATACTACAAAATTGCTACTTTGTTGTTTGTTTTTCATCAGAAACTAACTACAAATTCTTTCTTAAATGATTAGTCATTCAAATGCCACTCTCCGAAAATACTACTGAAGTTCCTCCCAAAGTTTAGTCAAAATTTGTTGCATGCAGTGATCTTCGCAATATTGCAACAATTGCAAATAGTTGATATATAAAATAATAAGGGTGTAGGTTTTCAGAAATATTTCACAAGTCATAGCATTTATCTTTCTCATTACTAGAATATTTACAAAATGTTCTATGCTAACAACCATTCTTGCCCACAGCTGTCTCTAACACACCTACAACCACACCATCAACATCAGTTACTACTACTACAGCATCACCAGAAGCTTCTCCAGCTCCAGTTTCCTCCGATGATGTGCCAGCGGTCCCAACTGCCCTTTCACCCTCCGCAGTATCAGATCCTTCCGTCACAAATATCCCCACAGGTATATATCTTCAGATAAAACAATATTTTACAGAAGTATCAAAATTTGCTAGTATATATACAGTTAGGTTTTGTGTCATCCAGGAAGTGGAAAAACAACTCCAACAACGGCGGCGTCATCAGCTTGGCTTTCGCATAAACCGAGCTGCTCTTCCCTCTTGTTTTTCCTCCTTGTAGCTGTTTATGCCTCAAGTAGCTTCAGCGCATGAGTAAGTCCGCGAGACCCTTGAAGTTGTGCTTTTGTGCGGCATAGTCTACTATATGTCATGGCCTATGTGTTCAAGGCATACAGAATCTCTTTGTTTGTGTTCAGAAGTTGTGTAAGTCATGTATACAACATGTTTGAGTATACACATACTATTTTGATGTAATGCAACATTGTTTTGTGGATTTGGGATGCAATGTGTTGAAATTATGAAATTTAAAGTCTCAGTTAGGAGAGGTGGAGGAAATTCTTACTATTTGCAAAGCCTGTGTATGCCAAAGAGTAGAAACAATCCTAAATTTGATTGCAGAGGATCCACTGGAAGATTTGAAAACACCTAAAGAAAATAAAACAGGACTTTAACTCATAAAAAAAGAAAAATAAAATCAACACAAATCATCGATATGATTAATAAGAGGACAATGGTGTTTAAAAAAGCCCTTCATGTCCTATTGAATAACTCTGCCATTGGTAGAATGGACATTCGCTCCAGCATATACAGAAGTTTATAGGGACCTCGTAAACGACAACATAACATGTACCAAAAAAAAGGATCGATATAAGCAAATATGTAATCCAGCTATTTCTGGTCTATGTAAATATTTATCATCGTCTCACATTTTTCTCTAATACCTTCAAATCATGGTAAGGACAGCCTCCGTTTATCATTATCACTCTGGATTAAGACAAGTACAATGTGTGTAAGATCAAAACAAACCTCTTATTTATGTATTCTAAGCCAGCAACTTCTAAAATTCAAACCACAAGTGCTTATAGAAGCTTAATGATCACTTTCAGCATCATGAAGGAGCCTATAATCGGTACCCTATCACCGACACTAATGTTTGTCTTTTCTTATACGCATTCTTCATTTTCTTGTACCTACGGTATAAAGAATCCAACGTATTACTCTTATCATTATTTAACCATCTCACAAAAAATTTCTAAAATAGTGTAACATTTATGTGTCCAAATGCTCGAAAATTCCTAAAATGATGTAATATATCCATGTCCAGATGCTAAATAAATTCCTGAAATGATGTACTACTTGCATGTCCAGATGATTACCAAGATTTCCATAGACTACGCGTCCCTCTTGCGATCCACTTAAGAGAGTTAGACAAGCAAATGTTATGTTGCATGGATATGAGTCATAGGTCGCATCCTTTTATACATAAATCTTCTTCACCTACTGCAATCTACTCAGTATTAATTAAGTGCATCCTAAGCATCAAACTGAGCCTAGGCCATCCATATCATAAGCTCATCCCTTGGTGGAAAGACCCTAAGAAATGGGCTTCCTGGGTTTACTCTTTTTTTTTTTTTTGGATAACGAGACGAAATCTTTTCAGTGCACTAACTCCCGATGTTATTTGAGACACCGTTTTCTAATCACGATCCATCATCTCGTATTGGAGCGGAACCGCAGTCAGAAAGTAAAACCCCATCCTAGTGTGTGCCCTGAGCCAGGCGTGGAGTACTGGCACCCTGTCCAGCCACCACATTAACAATTCCAGCAGAAAACTTGCTGAAATTGTCTATTCCCCATTTCAAGGCTACCTGTGGGATTCGAATTTGCGATGTGTGCTTCATGAGACACACGCCACACCGCTAGACCTATGGGTGGGGGACCTTCTGGGTTTACTTGTGACAACAATTTGTGATGTCGAAGATGTGCCAGAGGAGGGCAGCAATGCTGTCTTCAGCAGAACCTCTTGTCTGGACATTGTAACTGACATACAAGATTATCCATCTACAGATGGTCACCAGCACGACCTCTTGCCTTGCCCATTCAAAGCCATTTTGCTTCTACTATATTGCAAATCGTCATACGTCAGGCTTCTGAGCTGCTATGAATCACTATTATCATGGAGAGTGTTCTGCTGCCTAGACTCGTGATGATGATGACAACAAAGCCAAATGCAAGTCAAGCACTAGTCATAGTAAAGGTAAAAGAAAATTTAAAAATAAATGTTAAAATGTTATATACCAATAAAACAAAAAAACATTTAAAAAAATCCTTGCTCTTACCTTGTAGTATTCGCAGATAAAAGAATATCCATTGCTAACCCAGGGCGGAGACCATCACAGCTCCAAAGCGAACATTTGTTCCTTGAGGTTGAGCTTCCACTTCCATATACTCACAGTTAGAGTATGATATCGACACATGTGAAAAGGAAATATAGCTTTTATATTTACCAAGTTTTACGGAGAAACAAAAAAGTCCCTTAAACGAAAGAGGGATCTTAACCAGAGAAGTAAGCGCTTTTCGTGAAGTGCTAGCCCTTTATGCACCTCGCTTGCGACCTTTTGATGAACCACAAAAAGTCAGCTAGGTGCATGGTATCAATTGCTATTAGTATGATTTATAAAGAAGAGGTCCTCACGGGACTGTTTTACCTTGTTGAATGTCTAGCCCATTGTAGTAGCATATAAAGAAGACAAAATGGTTCTTTTTGTCTTGTTTTTTCATAATATTAACGTTGGAAAACCCGACCGCCAACCCATACAAAACCCACCTCTAGTGTGCTATATATGTTGTAATCTCACGGCATGGGGCCATGCCCCACCAACCATGTTGGCCCGGTCTTTTTCAGTATGGATAATCCCATTTCATCCTTCAAGAAATACAAAAAAAGATAAATCATCGACACTTCGAGCAGCACCTGCAAAATCTGGACTCCCAACTCTTGCTTTAAGACAGGAGATGTGCCATGCGCCGATTGTATGTGTCCGGGCTTCTTACACCGATAACATATGATTGGATTTTAATCGCTCGAGGTGTCTTTTCTTATATGCTCTTTTTCTTCTTCTTCTTCGACTCATTTTTAATAAAATTCTTTATACACTAGCAGAGCATTGCTATGTGTGAAATTTTAATATAAAATAGAAGAACACAGACACACAATTTACGTGGAAACCCTAGCGGGAGAAAACCACGGAGTGCCGTTCCTCTAAATCATGAGGAAAACGGCAAAAAATCATCCACTATTTATAAGAGGGAATACAGAGCTTATAATTGACAGTTGCTTGATATGGGATAAATACAATTTAGGCAACTGTATACAACATATTCCAACACTATGTCTTCTTCACTTGAGCCTTTAGTTTTGGACTTGGTGCTATGCTCTTAGTCTTGGGAGGCCTATTCTCATCATCCTGTATTTCAATTTCATTTTTCATTAGCTTACTAACCAAAATGTCGAATATTAGCTTTCAAAATCTCTTCATTCCTCAATGGCATCTATCTTTGACGTGTATAGAGGGATGGTCGATTTCATGAACTTCTTTATGAGCTCCATAGTGGTGAAAATTCTACACGTATATGATATTGCCAATTAAAAGGACAAGAATGGATGTTGTTATTCATAAAAATATTTAATATAAATTAAAATTTTAAATTTTATTTATTAAATTTTATGTTGAAGGTGTATTATCAGCTAGTACATTTGTGAGTAGCATTGATAAGAAAATATTTGGGCTCGTTATATTGACTAGTTTATTAGACCCCGTGAAGCTCCCACTCACCTCTCTACAGGTTCCCCTTTTCCTGTAACACGTTTCCCGCGCGTTTCGCGCTCTTTTCTCCGTCTCTTCGCCGCCGCTTCTTCGCCAGACCGAAGCGGCGCCGCCGTCCCGCTGCAAGGGTCACGGCGAGGTCGGGGAGATGACCTCTGCCGGGGCACCAAATTTCGTACGGCGGTGGGAAAGTGGCGATGATGAGGCGTCGCCGCCGCAGCTCGAATGCGACGTTGAGCTCGCTTACTTAGACTACGGTGGCAGCAGTGAGTAAATTGTAGTACCTCGAGCTGTTTTTATGTGGAATCCGAAAGCATGAAACCAGGAGATAAGTGGCGTGCATGGATTCTTTTAGATCTTACATTTTAACTTGCCGTTGATTTTTAACCAGTATTTGCAAACCACTTGTAGCTCAAATAGTGTGTCCCAGCCGATCTTGGTTTCAAGATCGGACGAGGTCAGAGTTGTTTACTGGTTAGGGTGCTGCAATAACCCTTCAACCGGAAAGGGTGACATCGATTTTTAACCAGTAATTACTAGTATTGGCTCTATTGACCATAGAAATCACACACTTTTGGGATTTATCCAATTATTCCATATGCTTAATATTTATTATAGATAATTATTGCCTCCATTGCTTCACAAGAGATGGATATTGTTGTACCTAACTTTGAGAAAAATCACTTCAGGGCCTTGATAATAATTTTGTCAATTTTACAACTAGGACCAGTCGCAGTGAAATTCTTTTGCAAAGCAAGACATGCTAATTAAGGAAGTAGAAGGTGGGATTTTGTGTTCCCACAACCCAACAAAAGGTGTCTTGAACATTTGCAGAACATAGTTTCGTTGCAGATCAATGTGCCCCTCACATGTCGTGAAAATGGTTTTCCAAGTTATTTATCTAGAATAAGTTATTCATGATGCATTCATTAAATATTCTATAATTCATGGACATTATTTCATCCGAAAGTTGAACGAGTGGTTAGGAAGACCATGAACAAAGTAAGCTTCTGTTCTAGTCTTATGTTGTTAAATTTGGTGTGTACGACAGTGATATTTATCTTGAGCAATCATGATGTAATGTTTGTTTAGAACAAAATGGCATCTTGTAAGTTTGGAAATTTTCTTTAGCCTGTGAGAAGTTACCCTTGCAGGTTCTAGATCACCAAGCCAGCTAGATTCATCTGACGGAGGAAAAACGGATGGGGAGTATAAAGCTAAGGTTGAGACAACGAGGAAAATACCCCGGAAGAATTCTTCGTTAAGTTCTTTGAAATTATTTGGTGTTGAAATGTCTCCAGATAATGCTGCAGTTGCTACTGTTTATTTTGTACAAGGAGTTTTGGGCCTTGCTAGGCTTGCTGTGAATTTCTACTTGAAGGATGATCTTCATCTTGATCCTGCTGAGGTATGCAGCATGTATTCTTTTAAAAAATATTTGTAGTTCTACTTAAACTTTCCTGTTTTTATGTTTCATATGCTTTATTTTGTTATAAGTTGATCGTTCTGAGTTGCTGTTTGTGTAATTTTTTCCCCCTCACTGACAAATATTGTTCTATTCACATGTATTTTTCCTTTGTTTTAGACAGCTGTTATATCTGGTGTATCTACATTGCCATGGTTAATCAAGCCCCTTTATGGGTTTATAAGGTTTGGTTAATCTTTCTATCCTTCATTAGTAAACCCAAGGATTCTTTGTTCTACATGCTCCTAAAGGCTATATGTGATTGCAGTGATTCTTTCCCTCTTTTTGGCTACCGGAGGAGGTCTTATTTGATTATGTCGGGCCTTCTGGGAGCACTTTCATGGGGTTTGATGGCCAGCTTCGTTGACAGCAAATATAGTGCAGCATTATGTATTCTTCTTGGTTCTTTTTCTGTGGCTTTTTCAGATGTCGTAAGTTATTATTTTAAATCCGATCCATATAGTTGTTAGCTGACACTTCTATGGATGACTGTTGCAGAATGTTTATTACAGCTTACGCTGACCAACCATCTTAGCTTGTTTGAGCAACTGCATAATTCTTTCAGAACCTTTGGTATTCTAATGCAGTAGTCTTTCCTTAACGATTATGATGCCTCGTATAATCTCTGGAGGCTTCTTCCTCTTTAAAATTTGTCTGGCTTCATTGTCCCCCAAATTTTACTATGGTCACAGATTAGTCCCAAAAGTTCACTTTACTGCAAACTGGTCCCCAGCTTTATTTTCGTGCCCAGCATTAGCTGCGGCAACTAATCGAGCCACATTAGCAACAACTTAGTAATGAACTTAAATTGTACTATTTAATGTTATTACTATGTGAATTAAGATCTTATAACATAATTAGATTACAAAAAATCTCTAAGTCATCAGCTCAAGTGGTAACAAAGACGGAGCTGGTAGAGGTTCTTTTGACGATGCAGTACCGGGAAGAGAAGAAGGATAAGGGAAAGTGTTAGATATATATATGATGTAGGCTTAGGCAACTTGGAGGAAAAGGAAGCCGTAGTTGTCGTCCATGATAGTAAACTTAGGAGGGACAGGAAGTTAAATCAGAGAGAATAGACTCGGCGATGCCTAAACTGAAGGTGGAGATGACAACTAGCCTGGAAGTTAAACAAACCTATGTTTAACTCTGGTACCCGGCGAAAGGAACAAACCTATGTCACAGAGTGCCGCCATTTGCCAGTTGGCAGGAGCCATAGGATTTGGTGGTGCACAACGACTTATATTGCTTATATGTGTGTATATGCATATATGTTTATGCAATAGTATTTATAGTTTTGTGTATCATTAGAAAAATGATTATTTATCACTAATTAATTAACATAGCATTGTTATTTGAGACACGATAGCTAATGATAGGCTCAGATTTAGCGAGGAAACCGGACTTCGAGTACTGCTTCATAGCAAAATTTAACCTTGGAACTGTTCTGTAACCATACTGAAACGTGGGGATATTCATGTATCTGATAGAAGAACATTTCCTCTTAGGGTGAACTTGTATATCTTTCCTTTATCCATTGTCTTAGCCATGGTTTTCGGTGCCGGTCGGCACGTGCCTGCTTCAGCAGTTGTCAGCACGGCACGTGTCAAAAATCTTATATTTGAATTTTTATTTTTTAAAAAAATAACAAATAAATATATTTCGGCACGGTCGGCACGGCACCATCGGCACGGTCTGCACGTGCCGGGATCTGAGTTTACCGAAACTCGGGTCGGCTCGGCACAAAAAAACCTTGGTCTTAGCTTCCCCTTTATGACTAAAGTTATATTTTTTTTAACATTCAATTTATGTTTGATACTTCTAATTGCACTTCCTCAATCCAACCTTTGAAAATACGTATGTGAATTTCGCATACCGAACTAAGGAGTGTATAACAAGTTATTGAAGCAGCAAATCCATATGATACATCAAAACATATAACCCATATTTGTTTCACTCTTTTCTTTATTGAAGCCTTTACATCAACTGTACATAGAAGTTGCGGCACCTTGTTCTTTGACGCCTCATATGGTGTCTGGTGAATTTTCTCATTTGCATTGTCACCATGAGTTTCTTTTCTTTTCCAGAAATCTAACACATATAGTGCAGGTTGTTGATTCTATGGTCGTTGAAAGAGCTCGTGGTGAATCGCAGAGTACATCAGGTTCACTTCAATCTTTGTGCTGGGGCTCTTCAGCATTTGGAGGAATTGTGAGCGCGTATTTTAGTGGATCCCTAGTGGGAGCTTATGGTGTAAGGTGAGTGTATGCTATCAGACAATCATTAAATAACATTTTTTTTTTATTGATATGACAAACTATGACCTGCCAAAAATTTTGCGTCATTGCAGATATGTTTTTGGTATGACAGCTTTTCTTCCCCTAATGACATCCACAGCTGCGTTTCTTGTAAAGGAGGCTGCAGATCCTTCCACAAGAGGATATACTACAATTTCTTCTTGTGGTTTTATTGACAGCTCTAAGCAAAGTATTTTGGAGTTGTGGAGTACAATCAGACAGCCTAACATACTCTTGCCCACTTTATTCATATTTCTCTGGCAAGCGACACCCCAGTCAGATTCTTCCATGTTCTTCTTTACGTAAGGACCATTATGACTGACTTTTTATTTAATATTATACTTAACAACTATGAGCATGAACTCTTCTCATAAGGTGCCTTGTCCATGTCGGAGATGACACTTCCTAGGACACTCCTTGGCCACGTGTTCTTCATGCATATCGTTGTGTCTACTATCGTCACTTCATGATTAGTTCATATTGTTACATTGAATATTCACAAGTACTTATTAAAGACAAGTTTTCTTAAAGTAAATGAAATTATAGATTTTAGTATAGGTTAATCTCTTTGCAAATTAAATTAAAGAAAGTTGATAAATTATCATATTATTTACATGTTCTGATGTAAAGAAAGTATTGTATGATTAATCATAATGTTTTGTTTTTAGGTCTTGATGATGAGATGATGATTTATCGTCTTATTTAATGTGCTTATCCAGTCAAATTATTAATTTCATTTCTACAGTATTTAGCAAACTTTTTGCAATAACTTTAAGAAAAAAAAGTGCATATGAATATCTTTGTCCAAACTAAATATGTATAAAGTTTTTTGAAAAATTCAGAATAATAAAAAATGTATTTATTGCTTTCAAAAGAAATCTCTTGAGTAGTTATGCTGAGGTTTCAAAATCTTTACTAATTAAAAAAAGTCAAATAATTGTATTTGATTAAAAGCATTTGTTTATACGTTTTGTATATGATATATTAGCATATAATGAATGCTTAATCCTAGACGTCACCTGTTCATGTTGTTTTTAAAATTTCCGTATCGTTGTGCCCATATCTTGCCTGTCATGTTGCTCTGTTTGTGTCCATGATTCATATCTTATATTTTGAAATGTTCTAGGTAGAGAATGATTATGAGTAACCACATTATTGTTACGGAAAATTGCGTATCAGCCCCACTATTTTTGGTGGCTCGCAAATCAGCCCCTGGAAACGCGTTTTCAGGGAGCTAATTTGTAAAAAAAGAAGCAAATCAGCCCCTGGAAACACGTTTCCAGGGGCTAATTTGTTAGATTCCAAACTTAGGGGGGCTGATCTGCAAAAACCGCTTATTGTTATTTCTCAATATACGGAGGTTCACAGCCATGCTGAAAGGTTTAAGACCCTAGGTTGTCCTTTTGAAGACATCATTGAAGCAAGGTTTTCCGTGCCGTGCCGAGCCGAGTATCGGTAAATCCGTAACTGGGCACGTGCGGACCGTACCGATTTGTACAATTTATTATATTTAAAATATTAAAAATTTAAAATTATTTAAATAATAACAAAGATAAATGAAAAATATTAAAATAAAATATAAAATCTTCAATAATATATTCAAAACATATAGTATAAGTACATCGCCACATAGAGCGTCGATGTGGCTGATACAAGGGATCTGTAAAATCCAAACCATTTAAATCAATCCCATAGGTCATGTGGATGTGATACACCCATATATCCCAGCTATAAACTTGATGGTAGTACTGGATGTATGTTATGTACGGGATCGAAGGGGTCCAATCCATTAGAAGATACGGATTTGAGATTGAGTCAGAGATTAGGGTTTCCTGTAGAATTATATGAGGAGCTTTATTTGGAGATTATTTAGGAGAATACTTGTATTAGGAAAGATATTATTTAGAGGAGGATATTTAGGAGTTATTTTAGGAGAAGAATTTGGTAGAATCTTGGAGGGCTAGCCTCTATAAATACTCGATATATTCCTTACTTTTCATTATGGAAGAAAATTAGTCTTTTTAGATATCTTAATTTGTAGTTGTAGTTTGTAGAGCTACCACCGGGCTGCCGGTGTCTATCTTCGCCGCGTCCGGACCGTCGACGTGAGCCGATCCGAGTCGGTTAATAACAATGTACTCATCAACAAATCGCTGGCCGTCGTTGGACACACTATCATGATTAGTGTGTTGCATATTCCTATCACTAGAGGAAGATGCCTTTGATGGGTAGGTAGAGTAGTCCGTGTATGTTGGAGGCAGATATGGATAAGAATGCATATATGGAGGTCCGATGGAGCAGTCATAATCACTTGGTTGTACCGGTAGGTGAGGCTGCGGCATGACGTTTCTCACTTGGAGTTGGACTTGTCGTATTTTCATCATTTTGATCGTAGCCTCTACGGTCTATGCGAGATTCGTTGTTAGAAAACCGACTAAAAGACCTCAACCCTACTTTTAGCATGGACCAGCCGATCTCTAAGGCTGGCGATCTACTAGATGATACAGATGTTGACCGCGACACACTCGCAGCTGAGTCTTGGGGTCCAGTGTTCGTCGACTGTATTTCTTCAATGTCTTGTCAGATCTCCGTGCCTCACAAACATTAACATCTGTAAATTGGGTGGAGAAAACGAATGTATCTTTGTGTTCCTCGTCACGTGCTATACTTGTATGTCCATCTCCAGCATTGTTATCTGAGCTATTTGAGCTAATTATCATTATCGGATGAACTTGATGTGTTCGAAGGTGTAGGAGACCAGTTGTGGCGACGTGAATGTTGTGAAGACTTTGAGCCTCCTACATCGTCATCAAGCATCGGTTGTTTGCCTTGTTGTATAGGAGCGAACTCTCTTTCAGCAAATTCATTAGGGTCGACGCTAAACTCTCGAGCAATGTCTTCATTCGGTCTCGACTGATCTCCTAGATGATCGAGTTCAAGGTCTTCGTCTTCATGCGCCTCATCCCATTCTATAATTGGGTCATCTTCAGTATCCACCTCCAGTACAACGTTGGGTCAAAGGTTTCGGTATATTGTTGCTACTTTATGTGCTTTAATCGCAATCGTATATTATAAGAAATATAGACCAATTTATTCACACGATCTGCAAAAAGACAGTTGCGAGTTTTAGTATGGATAAGAGCAAATGTACTCCAATTCCTCTCGTAGCCACTTGATGATACGGTCCGCGATAGCATTTTAATGGCAACTTTTCTCAAATGTGGTGTAGAAGTTCCAAATTGTAACCACTACTCGGCTGCGTAAGTGAAAATTTGTAATATAGTTAGATCATAACATAAAATAGAGCTTACTTTTAATGTACGTTAACTGGTCAACAATCTTACAACTTACAAGGCATCATAGTTAATCTCGACGATCCCGCTGTTTGTTCTCCAAATGAGCCTTCCGCATATCTAAATATCTTGTTTTGCAATAATTTTTTTTTGTTAGAAAAACTAACATTAACGTTTTATGACTTCATCATTTACGCTATTATAAGTGTTCAATGTTATACCTCCTCGATAGCTTGTGCTTGTGCGGCTTCATTTGGCTCTATACTGACGATAACATTCCGCAGTGCTGTAATAAGTTCGTTTTTTTGTTCCCAAATTATACTTACTGAAAATAATGATGAGATAATAACCTGCAAGATTAATGTCTTGGCCCATTTGGTTGTTCCATCTTTCATCAATAATATTGCATTACTCTCTGTAGCATTTTTCATTATTCCGTTGGATCTGTGCCTTCGCATTATTTATCAAATGGTATAATTTGTGGTACAGATTCCTTATCAACTTTTCGAAGCACAGTATAAAGAGGAGCTACGCTGTCAATGAATATAGCTACGTTACTCCAAAACCTTCTATCAAATATGATCATCTTAACCTTTTTTTCTTATCCATTTGTCGATATCTAGATTCATACTACCACTCTCCGAAAAATAGTGCTTTCAGTCCCACACTTGTCTCTTTGATACTGTTGAGAGATATAAAATTTGTGGCGAATCGGGTGATGCCGGGCCGAGATAGATTGCCACCAATTTGCTGCTTCATTTGAGCCAGAAGTGATCCATGGTTATATATAAATTTTGTGATGGTCTGTCCCTTAGTAACATGTGGTAGTTTCACCAATATCGGTCATCACCAAGTCGATACAATGCGCTGCGCACGGTGTCCAGTACAAATGTTGGTACTCTCTCATCAAAGACAATCATGCAAATTTATAGTTTGCCCCATTATCATCACAATCTGTACTACATTATGCATGTCAACGTCAACAATAACCTTCTCTCTCTTTTCCTTTATGTAAACATGAGTGAGTATGCTGCGAAGCATCTATAGTCGTGAAACACCGTCTTCCCGTCGCAGCTCATTAAAAAGTTGATAATTTTTAATCTGATCGGACTAGTCCATCCATCATACATAATTATAACACCATAGTCTTCCTATTGAATCTTCAAACTTTTGATGTACTCGTGTAGCTCTCTTTCACATTTTCATCTAGTAAGCATCCAGCAAGCTCTTTCGGCGTTGGGGGTTTAATTCTTGGTCCTACCTCTTCTGCTACGGCAATCATATTGCGATAATATGGACTCGACGTAGCGTTAGAAGCTATGTGACTGAAATGAAAAAATTTGGCTATCGTCTTTGCTAATTTT
This sequence comes from Xerophyta viscosa, assembly GCA_002076135.1. Classification (NCBI taxonomy): domain Eukaryota; kingdom Viridiplantae; phylum Streptophyta; class Magnoliopsida; order Pandanales; family Velloziaceae; genus Xerophyta; species Xerophyta viscosa. The sequence continues at coordinate 384,382 of MJHO01000097.1, read as the reverse complement.
GATTTTTTCGCCCCTCTTCCAATATCATCAATTCTGGGTGTTGCCGAAACTCGACGGGCTCGGAAGCATGTGTATCAACAGATCTTATATTTGTCGACCTCATGGACGCCGATCTACCGAATAATGATGGAAGACCACCTCTGCTTCTCCCCCGTTGACACCTATAAAAGTCAAGGCCCAGAACCTGAAGAAGATCCGCCAGGAGCGTAAGACGAACCTTGTGCAAAACCACCTCTTCGCATAGTTTCTCTTTGTTGCGCAAGTTCCATTTCTCTTAAACTTTCAGCTTGCTCTCGCCTTATTTCTTCCCCTTCTTCCGTGGTATTCTTGGATTATGTAAATCAAAATCATCGTAATGTTCTTCTGTGGGATAGTCCTCGTCAACGGTATAACCTTCCTCTGCAACAATGCGGTTGATGTACTCCCGATTTGTTTGCTTATGTTCTCTTGCAGTCTTTCCTGCACGTAGATGTGCTTTCATCGTATCGCGAACTTCAATCCCACATTTTTTCGCATGGTTTGACATTTGAAAAGCCTCCGGCTAGGTGTTTTAGACGAGAAACTCCACCTCATTTCCATAAATATGGTAGTAATTACATATCCATTAGAATCTATTACTTTCTACATGTGTACCGTGTAACCAATCAATATCATTGGTTGATTGAATTTTTTGTGGCGCCATTTAATTGAATTGGAAATTTGGAATAGAAATATGATTTATTGATTCAATAGATTTGATAAGAAATTATTCAAACGATGCGTATTTATAAACATCGAATATATAAATTTTTTTATTTTTCAAATTTAAAATTTATATAAAAAAAGAAAATTAATTTGACAGCCAAATCGCCAGCCCATAACCGCCCTCGACCGCCCTTCATGGGCGGCCAATTGAAAAAAAACTTCAAAAATAAAAGCCAGCCACGCACGTGGCTGGCTTTTGCCTGATTTGACCTGCCTTCACGGGCAGTCTAAATTTAAAAAAAAAATAAAAGAAAGCCAGCCACGTGGCTGGCTTTTCACCACCCGCGAAGGGCGGTCAAATCGACCGTCCTTCGCTAGCTGTAAAAGAAAATAAATAAATAAATAAAAGAAGGTGCCAACCGCGGCACGGCCGGGTCGGCACCGAGCCGGTGCCGGAACCGGCACGGAGAACCTTGCATTGAAGTATTAGTCCACTGTCATATGGTTTTAGTGTATAAACTTGGACACATTGTAGGTTTTGATATTTCAGTACTTGTTTAGAAATTTTATACAGTCTATAGCAGTCTTAGCCTTGATTTGAAGATAAGTTAATCAAGCTATGAGTTTAAAAGCTATCTTATGCCACAAATAAGGTTGTTTTACTAGTAGTTAAATAAGGTTGATGTGTTAGAGAAATAGCATTGCATAATGAAATCTTCTTTCTTTAAGACTCTCCGTCTCTATCTCTCTCGGCTACCTCTATCACTCCAAGCCCTATTTCTCTTTATTTTTTCTAATCTGCCTCTTACACCTGAATCCGATTATCCCTTATTCATATCACAGTCTCACTTTAAGATCACAAAGCATCTATCACAGAATAGAACATTCAATTATATGTATATATAAAGGTTCTACGTGCCGGTGCCAGCCGGTTCCGGCACCGGCTCGGTGTCGAGCTGGGCACGGTCAGCACCTCCTTTGAGAAAAGTTATGATTATGATTAACTATTTTACAAATTTTCACTTACTCAGCCGAGTAGTGGTTACAGTTTGGAACTTCTGCACCACATTTGAGAAAAGTTGCCGTTAAAATGCTATCGCAGGCCGTATCATCAAGTGGCTGCGAGAGAAATTTGAGTACATTTGTTCTTATTCATACTAAAACTCGCAACCGTCTTTTTGCAGATCGTGTGAATAAATTGGTCTATATTTCTTATAATATGCGGCTACGATTAAAGCACATGAAGCAGCAACAATATACCGAAACCTTTGACCCAACTTTGTACGTGAGGGGGGGATATTGAAGATGACCCAATTATGGAATGGGTTGAGGCACATGAACACGAAGACCTAGAACTTGATCATCCAGGAGATCCGCCGAGACCGAATGAAGACATTGCTCGGGAGCTCAACGTCGACCCTAATGAATTTGCTGAAAGAGAGTTCGCTCATATGCAATAAGGCAGACAACCGATGCGTGATGACGATGTAGGAGACTCAAAGTCTTCACATCGTTCACGTCGCCGCAACCGGTCTCCTACACCTTCGAACACATCAAGTTCATCCAATAATGATAATAGCTCAAATAGCTCAGATAACAATGCTGGAGGTGGACATACAGGTATATTACGTGACGAGGAACACGAATATACATTCGTTCCCTCCATCCAATTTACAGATGTTGATGTTTGTGACGCATGGAGATCTGACAAGTCATTGAAGAAATACAGTCGATGAGCATCTGGACCCCAAGACTCAGTTGCGAGTGTGTCGCTTCGGCATCTGTATCATCTGGTAGATCGTCAGCCTTAGAGACCGGCTGGTCCATGCTAAAAGCAGAGTTGAGGTCTTTAGTTGGTTTTCTAACAACGAATCTCGCATAGACCGTAGAGGCTACGATCAAAATGATAAAAATGCGACAAGTCCAACTGCAAGTGAGAGCAACGTCGTGTCGCAGCCTCACCTTCCGGTGCAACCAAGTGATTATGACTACTCCATCAGACCTCCATATCTGCATTTTTATCCATATCTGCCTCCAACATACGAGAACTACTCTACCTACATATCGAATGCATCTGCCTCCAGTGACTGGAATATGAAACACACTAATCGTGATAGTGTGTCCAACGACAGCCCACGATTTGTTGATTAGTACATCCATTACTACCATCAAGTTTATAGCTGGGATACACATTGGTGTATTACATCCATACGACCTATGGGATAGATTTAAATGGTTTAAGATCCCTTATATCAGCCACATCGACACTCTATGTGGCAATGAATTCATACTATTTGTTTTGAATATATTATTGAAGTTTTTATATTTAACTTTAATATTTTTATTTCATTAATATCTTTATTATTATTTAAATAATTTTAAATTTTTAATCTTTTAAATATAATAAATTGTACGGATCGGCACGGTCGGCACGTGCCCAGTTTTGGATTTACCGATACTCAGCTTGGCACGGTACGGAAAACCTTGGTATATATGATCATTTCCTAACAGGGAGAACATCAGCTAAAGCACATATCCATTCAACTGTTTTGTTGATCCACTATCTTGTTCTATTGGTTACTTGCTGCATTCATATCCTTAGTTTACCATATGGAGTGGTCATCTCTTAGTTCTTTTGAAATGCTATGTTTTGTGCTTCTCTGCGGTATAGTTATTTCCTCCTAGATATTGCCTATGCTCAAATTAAGGGTTAAGAATGCTAATGTTTCTGTTTATGCCATTGTCAGCACAAATAAACTTGGTTTCACTCCCGAGTTCTTGGGGCGTGTTAAACTTGTTACCTCAGTGGCATCCTTGGTAGGTGTTGCCCTATATAACTCATTCCTGAAGAAGGTTCCTCTAAGGAAGATTTTTCTATCAACAACACTTATAGGTTCGACGCTTGGAATGACTCAGGTAAAATCATATAGTTATTTGCTCCTGGCTTAACTAGATAAAATCATTTATATCACAAAATGGTAATTAAAATGATGCACGACTTTTTCAGGTTTTTCTTGTCACTGGACTCAATAGACAATTTGGCATTAGTGATGAGTGGTTTGCTATTGGGGATAATCTGATTTTAACGGTGCTTGGGCAGGTGAGTAGTAATTAATTTAGTGATGGATCTGTTCAACATGGGTATATAATTCATGCATACAGAGAAAGTTGGGTGGGATGAGTTCATGAAAGAGGTTTATTTAATTTATTTTTATTGTTAAACTAGGGGATATCAAGATATAGCCTTGTGTTAGTTATGTCATGAAAAGGGAAAGATTCTGATAGTCATAGGATGTTGTGCCTTTATTTTATTTACTATAATATATCTAGCATAGGAAATCGAGCTTCTTCAGAAAGCCTTCTATCAGATAAATTTAACCAATGGAATGTTTCACAGCATATACGTATGATCAATTGTGTTCATATGCGTGTTGATACTATACTACTACATGTCCACAAGAAATTGCAAGATATACATCCACCATCGCTGATTTGAAGTTGCAATCTGCGGTTCCTGAGTAGGTGGAGTTCCCTGGTTGTCAGCGTAAGCATTTGTTGGTTCTTTTGGGTCAACATAACAAATAAGCCTGAAATTATGAATATGCTGCAAGAAAGAGAAGTCAGTACTCCTTTGCTTCTACCAATTCACCTGCAGCGGATGTAAGCTGTCTAAAACCTGATGTGGAATGTTAAACAACAAACATGGCAATCTCTGTAAATCATATGTGGCAATTGACATTTTCTATCCCAGCCGTGTGTCATCAACCTGCGTAGGACAAATATTGGTCTGTGGAAATGGATGGTCACCAAGAAGGTAGATCTTCGTAATATTGAGTATTATTTATGATATTGACTATTCTCTGATCTAGAGGAAAGGGTTGGAGCTAATTATGGACAAGTAGATGAAGAAAGGACACACCAAAAGTTGCCATGTGCAGTGTCTGACACCGACAATTGCAGACACGTATTGGATACATCAAAAAAGTGTCCGAAAAATTAAAAAATTAAAAAATTAAAAAATAAAAATAAAAATTCCGGACACGCTAGTCCAACACGAGTGGCCTTATTTATGTTTTTTTTTTAAGTATATTTTTTTAGAGAAGTGAAATATTATATAATATCAACAGTACATAGTAATAAGTAATATAATTTAGTAATGTACTCAAATATTATTTCTTTTTTATTTTATTGATGTAATTAGATTTTTGCTATTTAAATTTATCTCAACGATGTCAAATATTATATTATGCATGAATTTTTTTTTATTGAGTGTTATTATATTTTAGATGTTCCAATACTTAATCTAAGTTATTTTCTAATTATTATAATTTTATTGTCGTGTCTGAATTATACCCATGTCCTTCGTTTTTTAAAATTGCTGTGTCCTGTGTCCGTGTCTTGTCATGTCTCTGTGCCAGCGTCCGTCTCCGTGCTTCCAAGTAGATGGCCAACCAAAAGTTAGTCGTAATTAATTGGTTCGTCATGGATCCGTGGTTATGACTAAATGCTGATTTGGTTATTTAGGCATTTTTCTATTGCAAATTTGCGAAGCATAAATTGACAATGAATTTTTTTTACTGTAGGCTTCTTTCATGCCTGTTTTGGTCTTAGCTGCAAGACTATGTCCGGAACGGATGGAGGCTACTTTGTTCGCTACTTTGATGTCTATTTGCAACGCGGGAAGTGTTGCTGGAGGTCTGGTGGGTGCTGGTTTGACCAAGCTTCTTGGTGTCACAAAAGATAGATTTGATAATTTGGCTCTTCTAATTATCATATGCAATCTTAGCTCCTTGCTTCCTCTGCCCCTCCTTGGCCTACTCCCTGGAGACACTACAGATGCGGAAAAAACAGATCCCGAGGAGGCCAAGAGAAATTAAGAGCAAAGATAAGTTTAAAACTTTCTTTTAGACCAATTTCCGCTTCACCGCAGCGTTCGCATCCTGGTTACTGAAGGTCGATGATTCGCTGCCTCGCCGTTCAAGGTCTGTTTTACTGCTATTTACAGATACTGGAATGCGAAAGATGTTTTATACAAGTGTAGAGAAACTAATAATCAAACTATTGCTGTACAGAAGTTCTGTTTCCTTGGGTAATTATATTTTTCACGAAAAATCAATTAAAAGTTTTATATATTTTTTAACCATAAAAATTTTAAAATATCAGTCTGTTGTTTTACCATTTTTAACATAGTACTGTGATTTATATTGCTAAAAGGTCAATGATTTAGCTTGATTGTTTAATATTCAGAAAATGATTATTCGAGTTTATAGAATTGTAAAATACCCACTTTACCATTATTGAACATTAAAATGTTATAGCGTTGTTATTTGCCTAAAGGATATATCAGCTTCGCTTTCCAAAGCTCTTCCGATTCATTCCCTGATAAAATAACTTGTTCAAATCAATTCTTGGTCGGAAACTTTCAAGCGTTCCAAGCAGTTGGCATAGTTTTGCTAGTAATATATCATAGTACTGCTAGCGGTGTGTAGTGATTTTGAAAATATTTTGGGTAAGTTATGTTAATGCTGTTGTAGTCCAAACATTGTATGAAGTACGACAAAGTTGAGTAGTTAACTTGAGAGAAAAATGATAGATAAAGGGTAGATATGAAAGAACCCTATTATTTTATTTTATGAATAATACTAAAGTGATTTAAATTCCTAAATTGGGATAATGTTGTTTCAACCTCCATTTTAAACCCTTTTCGATTCAGCTCTCTAGTTTTGTGTTCCGTTTTAACTTTTCTTTCCAAAATCGTGCCGTATTATTTTGACTACTATATCAATATTTTTGAAATAAAATTTAACATTAAAATTATAGATTTTAGTGAAATTTATAATTTTTTTATTCAACATTTTTCAAAAAAAAAAAAAAGCTTTTAAATAATATTTTGAGGCTCCAAAATGTTAATGGATTTTTTATCTGATCCATAAACTTGCTGAAAATTTGAAACTTTAAAATACCTATTTAGAAACTTTTTTTTGAAAAAGATGTTGAACATGAATGATTTTTATGTTGAAAGTTTTTAAACAAATACTGACACAATGGTCAAAATAATATGATACGGTAATCGAGGAGGGGCTAAATGAGGATAGACCAAAGTATTCGGGCTGATCGGACATGTTTGCCTCACTAGGGGTTGAATTAGAAATATCCCATTTAAATTTCAGGAGTTAAAATGGTAGACAAAGCATAGAGTTGATTCCTTTTACCGACCAAGGGTGACAAATAGATTCTATTCGGTTTGTTGAAGAGGTTGTCGAAACTACTTTACAAAAAAGTTTTAAATAAGTTGATGTTTTTTTAAAAGAAAGTTATAGAATCTTTCTAATATATATATGTATAAATATCTTTTTTTTTTAAAAAAAGGCTTTTGCGTATCAGCTTTTCTATTTTAATGTTTATGTTTCAGCCCCTAAAAACGTATTTTCGCTCTGACATGGTGGTGCGCTTTAGCCCCTGAAAACGCATTTCCACGCTGACATGGCGGCACGCGCGTGCCGCCACGTCAGCGCGAAAACGCGTTTTCAGGTGCTGAAACGCAAATGTTAAAATAGGATGGCTGATTTGTAATTATTCCAAAAACAAATATTAAATATAAAAAATATTGATTTTTGAATGATTTATATTTTTATATTTAAAATTTTTTTAAAAATATTTTAAATACAGTTTTTAAGTTGTTCTTCGGAGACAGAGCACGTGAGGGTACATTCAAACAAGAATAGCAGTTTGCAAGCTCCTCTAGTCGCGGTCGCACCTTACTTCCACAGTTGGTAGGAACAGGAGTGACCCAAGGAGTGACAAGAGGAGCACTAGATACACTATGTCAGTCTTTACAACAGAAATGTCAGGATATCATCAATGCGATGCATTTAGTATCAACAACAAAAGCATTGCTACAGAGATTTAGAAATGATGGTTGAGAATCTGTTTTACAAATAGTGAAATCGTTTTGTGAGCCTTATGAGATTGCAATTCCTGAGATGGATGCTGTTTACATTGATGTTCTTCGATCTTTTCGTCAGCAGGAAAGGAGAAAGCATACGATAACAATGGGGCACCACTATCGAGTTCAAATATTTACAGCTGCGTTGGACCAACAATTACATGAACTAAACAGTAGATTCAGTGAACAGACAACCGAGCTCCTTATTTTAAGTGCATCTTTGAATCCTCGAGACAATTACAAGTCATTTAAAGTTGAAGATATTTGCACTTTGGCTAATAAATACTATCCTGACGACTTCTCTGATCAAGAGAAAATTCACTTGAAATTTCAATTGCAGCATTATGAGCTAGATGTCCCTAATCATAAAGATTTTCAAAACTTAATCACTATTGCCGAGTTATGCAGAACACTGGTAGCTACTGGAAAATCTGAAATATATCCTTTGATTGATAGACTATTGCGTCTTGTTTTGACTCTTCCGGTTTCAACTGCAACTACGGAGCGAGCTTTTTCAGCTATGAAGATTGTCAAAACTTGCTTACGCAATAGAATGGAAGATAGTTTTCTTACAGATTATTTACTTATTTACATTGAAAAAGAAATTGCAGAGAGTTTTACCACTGACAAGATCATTGATGATTTCGAAGCAATGAAAGAGAGACGGACACAACTAAAGAGATAAAAATCTAAGAGCAATGAGGTATGAATTCGTGTTAGTGTTTACTTTACCCAAGTTATTTTTCTTTATATTTTTTGCTTTATTTACTGTAAGTAAATTTTGATTGGACTTAGCAATAAAAGATTGGCCCCTATTATAAAAATTTTCTGGTTCCGCCACTGAGGTCCGGTACGGTAGTCAGCGACGGATCTAGAGTTCTTGTTGCTTTTATATAAGAATGTCAAGCAAAACCCATGTGAGATATCAATCATACACTCCTGAAATTATGTATTATGACATACATGAATTCCATTTTTTGGTTAAAAATCATCCATATATATACAGAGTACTTCAACGAAATGATCGTAGAACTATGGTGCGCTATATCGATCACTTTGTGAACTTTGCGGATAAAATTTTTTTTCATACACAATCTCTCTCTCTCTCTCTCTCTCTCTCTCTCTATGTATGAAGATTATGAAATCATCTGAATTGATGGTGTATGACATAAATCTTTGGTTCAACAAAATGATTATAGTTGGAAACTCTAGTGTTAGGTGGTTGGATTTTGTTATCAAACACTTTGTTTCTTTTTCCCTTTTTTTTTTTTTTTTTTTTTTTTTTTTTTTTTTTTTTTTTTTTTTTGAGCTAAGACAACAATTTTTAAGATGGACGAGGTCAATTGACAAATTATTGATTTTTAAAAGAATCATTGAACATAGACATAAATCTAAATCCATGATTGACAATCAAGAACATGATTATCATGATTATGAAGAATTAAACATCAAACATATGGTTAGATAAGACAAGTTGTTAACAGTTCAAGGGCATCTAAAATGCTAATGTTTTTGAACTGCATCCCAAAATTTCTCCCAGCGATCATGCATAACTTGAACAAAAATACCGCCTAAAATAAAAATAAAAAATAAAAATAAAGTTTCCTTTGTTTCCTTAATAAAGATAACATTTTTCCTTTTAAAAGGAAACATGCCGCTTAAAATAAAAAAATAATGTTCAAACTGAACTTCATCTAATTTTTGTTAAATTCTGGGACCTCTAACCGATAGAATTAGATGCAAATTTAAGATTTATCTTCTAAAAACTTTTAGATATCTCTTGAATCTTCTGTTATAAAGCAAAATTTAAGAGCCAAAATTTATGTTTGTAAACTAAATTTAAGAGCTAAATATAAATATATGTTTGTAAACAAATAATGAAGCATCGTTAGCTGTCAAACTTGTCATATCTATAAATCATCATTTGCAATACACAAAAAGAGCCAAAACTCAGCAGTCATGGTTTTGTTGGTGTTTAATAGAAGGGTGGAACCAAATGCAAAAGAAAAAAAAGAAGAAGGACAAGATCATGAAGATCAATCTCACATGGGATGATTCTTGGACAAATTCAGGGAAATCCTCCGTGAAGTTATCGTATTGTCGGCACAAATTAGTGGTGTTTCTGAATCAGATCTCCCTGGTCTGATCTTATACACATTCTGAAAAGATTGTTGAAAGTGAAAGCTCAGACATAAGTTGCTAGCTAGAGAACTCGTGTGATTGTATGATTTATGCGTTTAAATTTTACAAGGAAGAGAATTTTTGAGGCAGAGACTATTTATTGTACTTTTTATAAGATGTGAAGGGTTAAATAATATGGTGAGAAAATACAAGATGGATGAAAGGGTTAAATCAGAGTGTATGAGCGAGAAAGAGACGTTGAAAGAGAGACTATTAGAAATAACCTAACTTTTTTAGACTTCCGTGAGGACCCGATATCAATGAGCTAAATGGGGTCGAATAATCCATATTAACGATACCGTTGCTTGATAATCTGTCGAGCTTGCTTCTTTGTGCTTATATTCTCTTTGCGTTGGCTTTTTGTTGTTTTTTCGAAAGCTTTTTCTAGTCGACCATTTTTTTATTTATTTGGGCACGTGAGGTTCGATCTTATGCTTTACGAATCTATATCGTTGTACCTATACGTTCGGGTGTTGGTTGCTCATATAGAAGGTCCTACAGAAATGGTCTTTACTTTATGGCTGTGTATATCCTACTCTCTTTGTATCTGTTCGGATGATACTTTTTACTGGGTTGTTGTAAATTTGTCTATATTGTTAATCCTATTGGTATGTTTATCAAGTTAATTATCTTATCCATACTACTTGTTCAATATTAACTCCCTTTTAGAGGATGTTTTTGTAGTTTCAGTATGTCATGGACCGAATGGTAAGTTATCATTTGCTGGACGACAGTTTAGCATGGAGAGAGCTATAGTTCCCACAATTTATGCCAAATTTCCTACATCATGGATCCAGCACCTAACTAAAGCATGTGCTGCTCAAAATTGAATTTGATAGAAACTTTTGGCGAATTTTATGCCAAATGCATTCTCGTAGCTAGATAGAGATTTTTAACCAATATATATATATATATATATATATAATATATATATATTATAATAATATATATATATATATATATATATATATATATAATATATATATATATATTTATATATATATATATATATATATATATATATTAGTTTAGTAGTATTTTATATCTTAATAATTATAAGTAGTTATTATAATATTTTATATAGAAAGTTATAAAATTTTTGTCCATTTGGTTTATAAAGAATGAGAAAATAAATGCTGCTTTATGTTATACTTTCTCTTAAATTTGACAGGGAAAGAAAAGACTTATGAAGATAGTTGACATGAGGTTTACTTGAAAGAGATCTTATAGCTGGAGGAAAACTGATTTGCAGTTGGGATGGAAAGTGGAATTACTGACACATCCACGAAAGTCTCTGCTTGTTCGGAATCAAAGATAAATTTAATTTTACAAGTTTTGTAATTATAGTCTATATCTTGAGCCACAACTTCAATTTTGAACATTGATGTACGTTTTATTAGTTTGGTTCTAATACAAAGTAACTTGCTTACCAAAAAAAAAAAAAAAAAGTTATAAAATTTGTCACCTTTTTCTCTCCGCCAACTGTGCAACTGTGCTTCGCGTCCCTTTCCTCTCTGTCCCTCTTTATTTTACCGCTAGAATACTGTTTTTCTTTTTTTTTTTTTTGGTTATTTTTAACACATGTATTGCGGGTGCGCCGTTCTTGTGTGTGTGTGTATATATATATATATATATATATTTTGATAAAGTAACGTATTATGAAGATTCTAAAGTAACCAAATTTTGTCCCTAAACATCTCCCAAAAATCATGCATGAAATATTTCTGCACAAAATTGAAGTAATGTTGTTTATGGACTATTTACTTTTAGTTGAAAATAAAAAAGTAAAACAAAAAAGTAGAACGAAAATAGTCAAGTAAAAAGTGAAAGAAAAGCGGCAAGAAAGTATAAAATGAAATTTTGGTAGAACTTGATTGAGTTTGGGTGAAATCTCGGTAGAAATTTCCGGTGCTTTAGGGTTATCATGTATTAATGGTAGTTCTACACTTGGATTATGTCACATTTTGACGAATTCAACATCCAAATCCCATCCAGAATATAATGTCTCGTCGGTCACCTGAAAAGTAAAAGACCGCACAAATTTTATTCCTTTTGCATAGTCTGGTTATTGCTTTTAGCTTTTTTCTTTTGGGGGATAATTTGCTTTCGGCCCTGATTTTGAAAGTTATATACGTTCAGTTCCTGTATTTTGCAGTATTCCAAATCAGCCCATTTTTTGATTTTCGTGCTCTTCCGCACGGTTAAACATTTGTGTTCATACTAAGCACGGGTAATTAATGTCCATTATGCTTCTCTATACACATATATAAACTCGAGCATAGTTAACACATATATAATATCTATTATAGGGTTCAATGAAATTTCACCACCAATACCACCAAACAATCAAGAAATGATAATACGGCTATAAAGAGCCTAAGTTGTAGAATCACTCACCTCAATCATCCGTGCCTCAAGAAAAAGTCTCAAACCTTCCGAAATCGACTAGGAACCCCTAACTCCACCTTTCGACAAAGAGGGGTGTTGAGGAGTTACCAAACCACTCACGTAGGCTCACCGGAGGGCTCACCGGAGCAGGGGGCCAACTGCAGTGATGGAGGAGGGGAACCCTAGGAGGAAGGGAGGAGAAGTGAGTGAGGAAGGAGAACATGAAAAGGGATGAGAATGAGGTTGGGGCTTGACCCTCAAGCCCTAAATAGGCTTGGCTGAGCTCAGTCCTAGCCGCCTGTGGCCGGAATGAGCATGGGTGGAGCCCAAACCCAAATACAACCAGAGCCAAGTTCGTTCATTTGCTCCAGCGAGAATATCGGCTGGCCGAAAAAGGTATCGGTTAACCATTATCTGATAGATTTGCAAAAACAGAATTACAGACCTTATAACGGAGGACTAATACACAACAACCCCTTTTCTTTTAAGCTCATCCTAATATAATGCATCCCACTGATCAATAATCGTAACTATTAAGTGTACCATATATAAGTTCCTCTCTCCTTACATTCTGAGAATCCACCGTTTGCTATGTGGTCTCAAACTCTCCTAACATTTTTTTTTTGTCACAATTTTTAGTTCTAATAGATTCTACGGTTATACCCCGCATATTTTAATGAAATTATCACTACAACCCTATCAAAGTAAGTGAAAATATGTAGAAATACGAAGGATATCTTGGTAATTTAAGTGGGGGCACTGCACCACACTCACGTCCATGGCATTTCGCATATGGTCCAAAAATACGTATTAACCTTTGCAGGCTAAAAAAAAAAAAGATAAATCGTTCAGATTTTTAGTGGTGATGCTTGCGACCTTCAACATAAAACCAATTTATTTTGTACCATCATTATAACACATAAATTTACGGATAGCAACATTTTATATTTCACCTACCGAAAAATTCAAAACTTTTTATCTAGACATGCTCGAAGATTATTTTTATTCTTTACATAGTACAAATGAAATAAATTTCTTACGTTTTTAAAAGTGGTGTTAGCGAAATTCGAGCCTTAAACTGCCACTTTATGAGGCACAATCTTCGTCATCCGCCCTTTGTTTTGAATTTACTCTAACCTGTTTGTTTGTAGCTGAATCCCCAACGAGATCAAACTATTTGTCAACAAATATAGTACGTTGGGCGGCTACTTAAACTGGATTTTTAAATCCATCATTTTCAAGGATTAAGCAAAAGAAATGAAAATCTGTCGGTTAAAGATATATATGCAACACGGTTACTTCTTTTGAAAGTTTGGATATTCAACTTCGAGGTCACACACTTCAGCTCCCGAAAACTACTGCTGACAATACAAGGTTTAGCCACATAGCATTATTAACCATTAGAGTTTAATAAAATTAAAATAACAAATAAATAAATAATAAATTAACAAAGAGTCAAGGAAAAACTCTATGAACTCCAAGTAAATATTAAAATAAGCATATTTTATAGTCCAGCCAATAAGATCAAGCCAAACAAATGAACTTTGCAAATTACCAATCACTATTTAAGCAATATATATATATATATATATATATATATATATATATATATATATATATATATATATATATATATATATATATATATATATATATATATATAAAATAATACTAACCTACCCCTGGTAGGTAGCTCGACCAGTAGGGTGGATTTCTGAACCATCACTAATGATTTTGAGCCTCAAAAACTGCGATGCCGTATAGAATTGAAAATTGTGACAGATATGTGCATGTATTCAAAGACATGTTAGGAAATAATGCACGTTTAAGATTTTACTTCCTAACTGCAGTACCAAGAGTAGTGATTAGAATATTATATTCAATAAAACAATCCAATAAATATTAATTAAAAAAAAGTCTCATCTCGCTATTAAAAAATATTAAAGAAAAATATAACCCCACTAATAAACAAATAAATTACATTTGGGACAAGCAAGAAAAATCCAAGTTTCAAGCACAACCTCCCCCATCACATCCACTCCCATTTTTCTACAACCAACCTTGTCTCATGGCTCAACCTCACATGTCCCGTAAAACAAGGGGAGCTGATTGTGGTTCAACCCCCTTGGATTTATTATATTTCTACATCTATATATACATACTATATAGACCTTCAATCAACA